>LR738714.1:168584073-168600125 GCA_902687465.1 Secale cereale | reverse complement strand
ATGGCCAGTGCGGCGGCGGACCGGCCGTGAGGAGTGGTTTTGGTGCGGCGTGGCGGTGCGGGTCGGCCGCGGGCGGCAGGGGCCGGCGGTTCGGCCGGTGGTGGCTGGCGGCTCAGGGGGGGTGGAGTTTGATGATAAACTGCAGTCCCTTGATTTCGTATCCAACGGCTGGAAAATCTAATGACCAGAGATGAAAAAGTCAGTCGACTGACATGTAGCCTCACCCCGCACGTACACATGCACGCACGCAAGACACGCACACATGCAGGCGTGCAACACTGACACGTACACATCACGAACACACACACGCATGCAGGCGTGTAACACTGACGCGTACACATGCACTCACGAACACATGCACGTACGCACACATGCATGCAACACTGAAACGTACCCTTGCACGCACGCAACACTCGCACGCCTGCATGCACACATCACACGACGCAAGACACACGCTCAACCTATACGTGCATGCACCCTTTGTTAAGGACATGGATTGTTACGGGTATTATTCAATCTTATCTGTGATAAGCAGAACATTCATGTTTGTAGCGGTCTTTATGAATCACAACGTATCGAACGGGCTATAACATGAAAAGGATGACGTCACACTCAATGAACAATCATCAGTTTATGAAATGCCCGCTTCTGACCGCCCTGGCCCACCAAAGGTTCCTCTGCTGTGCGCTGCCTGCATTGGGTCACTGACATGCAGGCCATGTAACCAAGGAGCCCACACGTCAGTGGAAGAATGGCGCGCTGTCCAACGTGAGAGTCGAGGGCACCACTCGCTGCACGCCTGGCTGAACACGCCTCCTTACCGCATTCAGACGCCTCCATGAAACTCGCCCGTGTGGAAGCCGAGAAACCCACTTTGGACACCCGCCCGTTCATGACCGGGACGGTATTAAACGCAACGCCGGCCGAGCTCCTCCTGTCCGCTGTCTATTTAATCTCCTATTTAAACGAGGCCAAACGCCGGCCAAGAATCGCACACCTCTGCCATTCCCCTATCTCCTCCTTTACCATTTTGTCCACTATTCCAATGGCTTACAAGGAGTAGTTATGCCGCATCCAAGCCGACTGGGTGGCCTGCCGAGCCCGCCGGATACGAGCTATGTAGCTTGCTGGTCCACCTCCCTCCCCTCGCCCGACGGAGCCAGTTGCCGCCCCAAGCCGGCGTGCGGTTCATCAACTCGCCGCTCCAGGCCAGCACGACGAGGAGCGCTGCACGGGCGTCGTTGCTGCCGTCCATGCCGCCGCCTCGTACCACGTCTCCCGTTTCTATGGCCGAGACTCCCATGCCGGCGGCCACGCCATGCAAGCAGCGACAGAAGGCAGGTGCGCGGAGAGCGACGAGTCGGTAGCCAGCGCCTCCGCGTCCGCCGCCACCATCGAGGAGAAGTAGAACATGGGAGGCCGCCGCCGCTTGGGTCCCCATGAAGTCCCCCACGGAGGCGATGCCGGCGTATACAGCTGGTGTCTTGCCGGATCCTTTTGTTGTGAGGACCTTCGTCGACCCTGCATATAACTCCGGGGCTCCTGGCAGTCCGGTGATCGTGTTGGGAACACTAATCGATCGGCGGGCGACCATTTCGGCCAGGTATTATATACCTATGATGTCTAGAACTAGCACCGCATAGTTCATTTGAATGTAATGAAATCTTTCATCTTTTATGTAAATTAGGTATCTTATATGATTTCTGTCGTTGTTTATATGAAATGGTCTCTCGAGAATTTTATCGGACTCCATTTTTGTATACAAGGCCACAAACCCATATTACAGGTACCAAGGCAAAAATTAATGTCTTCTAACTCAATGGTGCAAGCCACCTTGTTTCCTTGTTTGTCGTGTAAATTAATGCGTATTCTTCTCTTTTGTGCACATCAAGCCAATGCTCACACACCTGCATGCATGCAAGGGATAATTAGTGTCCTCCTTTGCTAGTAGTACTATGAGGCAAACACCATTAACATTGCATTGATTAGTGTTAGTGGCCTTGTATATCTGCAAATTGTAATTTTGATAGTGGCCTTGTATATAAAAATGGAGGGAAAAAGATGAGAGAAAAGGTGATGAGTGGGGTGTGGTGGTGACTGGTGGTCGGACTGGGCGGAGTCATGGGGATGGACGGCGCATTATGTCTAGGTTTGTATCTCTATAGTCCCCCTCACACACACCCACGTAGGTGGGGGACGTGCACAAAGAGAAGAGGTGCACACACGGCGCACGTACTCCCGTCTCTTTCCCACCACACCCGCGCGGGTACATGGTGGAGCTCATTTCTGTACAAAAAGGCAGCCCACGTGGTAACTTGACACGTGTACTGGTTGTTCACTAGATGGAGGGAGGATCGTTTACCACGGGTGAACAAACAAATTGCGACTTGACGCGTTATGTTAAAAAAGAGACAAACCATGTGGGGCCTACCTTAGAGGCAAGGCTCTATACACTGGAGTACTTTTGATGTGTCCCGTGAACTCGCAGAACGAGGAGAAGCTTGCTTAGTACGCCGTCTCCCCGCCCACGGGCGCGGTAGCTTGCAGGATGAGGTGAAGCTTTCTTACTACGCCTTACGCCCGCTCCCTCGCCCACGCGCGCGGTGGCTCGCAGGACGAGGAGAAAATTTTACTACTCCCTCCGTTTACTCCTCGTCCCTACTACCTTGGTTAGAGAGATTATCATATTGTTTGCAATATATATGTCCTTTAGTACTCCCTCCATTTACTTATACAAGGCCACTATAAAAAAACATGTCAGTCTACCTTGGTTAGAGAGAAAATTTTACTACTCCCTCCGTTTACTCCTCGTCCCTACTACCTTGGTTAGAGAGTTTTCTCTTGGCACTGCTTGCATCAGGTGAGCTAACGCACCTCAAAATCCAACATGTGAGGGTACTACTACTAGTAGTAATTGAGACTTATAAAACGAAAAAACGAATGTTTTTTAGATGAGTCCTATAAACCCTGGTGGGCACGTACTCCGTAAAATCAGATATTCCCAAAACTAAGTCACTCAACCTTTATTTGCTTGTTTCCCTTCCTGCCTCCTTACCTCGAACAGACTATGCCAAACTACCCTGCCTGCCGCGCTGGAAAAGACTCGCCCTCACCTTTTTTAGTCCAGGTTTGTATCGATGGATCGCGCGAAGCAGCAAAAACCCAAGCTGTGTCTTGTACTCCTCCATCGACGCTCGCTTTCATGAATTATGTACTTCCTGTAGCCGACATGTGGGACATATAGCAACCGGGTCGACGTGTCAAGCACCAAATAACAGTGCAGAACAGCAGGGGGACGCACCCCAGTCGTATCGCCCCAGTAGTAGTAATGAGCAATGAGACGTCAAATCACAATACCGCACCTTCCCAGACGGATGAAAGCAACCATTATTTCACACTTCGGTTCGCCATCACCACAAACCACGTAGTATTGCTTGTGCCTCAAGAGGGACACACGCATCGCCTTGGTACATCATGACGTGTGGGACTGCATGAGAGGCCATGCTCCCCCGCCGATCGCTCGGTAAAATCACCTCATTTTTACTACTATACTTCCTCCGTATCGGTTTACATGGCGTGCACATATTTCTAGGTTGAGAATTTAACTGGCTATATATGTCATGAACAGTATATGTTTAGAAACTGCATCCGCTTAATAATCCAATGATATACCTTTTGTGACATAGTAACTCAGATTTAGTTAGTCAAATGGATGACCTAGAACTACGTGCACGCCCTATAAACCGAGACGTCTAAAAAAACGAGACGGGGAGGGTAGTTCAGTACGTATCTTTTTAGATCAATATAGTCAGGATTCACCAAGGAGAAAAACCAAGTGGTAGGCTGCACAGGCCGGTCGTGTTGGCGTAGCGACTCAAGCAGGTTCAGTCCACAGACGAAATGGCGACACACTTAACAGGACCCCTTTGGCCGACATGTGGCTCATCCACCGTCTTGTTCCACGTACAGTTCGGAGCAGCGGTTGGAACTGGAGACACCCCGGTCGTAGCGCCGTAGTAGTAGAAAATGAGCGATGAGGGGTCAAATCACAAAGCCCCACCTTTCCCGCATTAAGCTAGACGGACGAAGCAACCATCATTTCACTCTAGGGCGCAAGAGCATAAAGAAAAGAGAAAACCAATGATGCGTGCGGCAGCTACCTAGGGCATCCTAGGGTAGGGGTCTCCACTACAGATCTTTTTTTCTTTTTTTGAAAGCGCCTCCACTACAAATCGGCTTTTCCCTCGTCCTCTTGAAGAAAACCGATGATGCGTGCGCGGGTAGGGTTTGTAGGAGTACTACTAGGGCGTGCGGGGCCACGTCGTAGTAAATGGGAGAGAGATTGAGTTCGAGTCGATGCCTTAAATATGTGTGGGCCGCTTGGTTTTAGGGGAACGAGGCAGCATGTTGGGTTCGCGGACTAGTGGAGATATAGTACGTACAAAAATTTGTGGACGTAGGTTCGACCGAAAGGCAATGATGCATGGGCCCTGCATTTTGATATACCGGGGCCGCGTGAAATTTGCTACTCTACTCAAAGCTAGTAAGGTACACATGCATTGAACGCACGAGATTTCAAAACCAAATTATGAATAAATACACACTATAGCATGTAAAGCTTTGAGTCATATATGCATGATGTAGATGTCCGTTTAGTTCTTATAGTTCATCTCGTTCAAAATCAATTAGTTTTATAAAAATGTTAAGATTCATGGGGTTGTGCATTGTAAATCATGAAGTAAAAAACAAATAATGGCATTTCATTGAGAAAAAAAAATCAATTATGATACGAAAGATTCTAGAACAAGGAGAAGTGCTTGTGTTTTGAGGTTTGTGCATTATGCTTAAGTTCAACCATGGAGTCTTCTAAATTGTACATGTGGCAGATCTGGTCGAATGTTGATGATATCCAACGGCCAGTAGTGCTCGGATTTGCCATATCTGCATTGTCGGATTAGCTTCATCCAGTGACCATCTTTCAAGTTATTTGCACACTATATAGTTCTTGTGCCGTAGTTGCATGTCTTGGAAAAACCTACTAGTGGGTTGTACTAACTATTTAGGAATAGAAGATGTATACATGGATGTTATAGGGAAAGAGATGACATGGAGTATCTCAATTCCTATGAGTAGGGATTGGAAAAGTGATGTCATTTGGTTGACATCATAGGAACTTTTCTATTGAATCTAGAGATGACATGCATCTCAATTCCTATGAGGAAGGATTAGAAAAGAGATGTAATTTGGTTCATATCATAGGAACTTTTCTACTGAATATACGCTAATGTTTATTTTCTTTTGAAACTATAGGAGTATAGGAATCCATTCATATGAATCAAGTGGATCTAAAGCTATAGAAATGATATCATGTTTAGGGCCTCTTTGATTCGTAGGATTTTCAAAACACGGGAATAGAAAAATGTGGGATTGTGGTGGCATGTCATCTTCAATCCTATATGATTATATGAGTGTTTGATCGTGCACAGAAAAAAAATGTAGGATTCTTTTAAAGAGGTTAGAGTGGATTGAAAATTTCCTATGAAATCTAGTGCAAATGAATCCTATGAAAAAGTTCCTATGGTTTACAATCCTATGAATCAGACACCCCACATAGGAAAAAATCCTAAGGAATTGAATCCTTCAAGATTCCTTTGAGAATCCTTTGAATCAAAGAAGCCCTTATTTCCATGGAAATGTGGAGTATATGAATCTATTCCTATGAACCAATTGGCTCTAAAGGGAAAAAATCCTATAAAAATCATATCATATAAAGTTCCTATGATATTCCTCCACACCAAAGGATGGTTGAAATTGCTGCAGGTGATACGATGGCCTTTCTTTGTAGACTCCTCCCCCATCTTTATAGTTACCTATCGAAGATCAATGAATATTCTACATGTGCAATTTGGTACACGAAAACTCGGTAAAAGTTTGCGAGGTTCGAATTTTCAATAAAGCTATATGCACTGCATTTTGGAATGGAGGGAGCATACGGTAGTTGCTTACACTCACGTGGAAGATTTGTGTGTAGGAGGATTGGCTGTTCTGTTAAATGACATGGCAAAACTGACACTGTCGGATGCGGATCTAACGGTTCTTACGGCGTTCGTCAGGAAAAGGCTTGTGGCGAACGTTTTTCGGATAATAATTTACGGACACATGCATTGCATTGATACATGCCCCCCTCTCTCTCACGCACACGCACCCTCCCGAGTCCTCTTGCACCCACCGTCTATCTCCAGGTAGACGTCACACACATATGTGCTCTTCACACCCTACCATCAGAACTTCTAAAAAAACAAAAGACGTCGCGCACATTTTATATTAGGTCACACGTCACACACTTACACTATTACTGTTCTGGCGAACGTTCTTTGGGCATAGTATATTGTACTCTCACGAAGAGAAGCCGTGCACGCACGCACTAGTTCTCTCACACCCACTCGCGGGTACATGTAGGAGCGCATTTTTTTGAAGCTGGTACAACAAAATCAATCCACTATATATATAAGCAGGAGCCTTAGCGCTTGCTTTACTAGGGTTCCTCTCGTTCACTCTCTCATGATCTCCAGATCTAAGCAAGACATAGGTGGCCACACTCTCTCTCAGCTCACGGCTGGTCACAAGTCCGACCGGACAACCTCGACCTGGGCAGGGGTGTAGGTGCAACGTTCACGCTGTCATCGGCAACGAGGGATGAGACCAACGGCTGCCCGCGCGTCCCGATCGGCGGCCGTGCCATTCTCTCCAAGAGAGCGCCTGCTCCAGAGGGCCTTCGACCCCTTCTTCCTCCGTGTGATATTCTGGCTAAGATGCGGCCTCCCGACGCCATCTTTGCCACATGCCGACGACCCTCAGGTATATATTCCTTCGAAACCTACCTTGCTCTACTGCCCCAGCTCCCCACTTGGCTTCATGTGGATCTTTTTCTACGTCCTTCCGCTATTCCAAAGCAACCTAGACTTTTACTATTATTAGAGGTAAAGCTAGTTCATACGGTCGACTCTAAGAGTTGGTTCAAACACGGATGAAAGTGGGAAAGTTGTAGCATGAATCTAGGACTTGGTTCTAAGAGGAAACGGGAGAAAGTAGTAGATACTGGCTACCCAACCGGTCTCTTGGTTGAAAAGACTAAGAAATCATGGTGGATGGCGAAGGGTGGGGGGAAGTGGACCTATCTCTTGGTAGAAAAAGGAAAGAAAGTGACGGGTGTTGGGGGACAATGCAAATGAGAATGAGCGGGTCTAGATTTCCTGTGCTCACATTGGAACATGTCGCCGAGGAGATAAAAAATGGGACAAATGCAGACATGCTGCCTGAGTGTTTGCCGCTCTCGGCAACCACATCTGCCTCCCCACTTTATGCCTCTGCTGTCCCTAAGCCCATATCGCTACCGTTAATGTAAAATCACATGAAGCATTTGAAGGAAATATGCCCTAGAGGCAATAATAAAGATGTTATTTGTATTTACTTATATCATGATAAATGTCTTTTATTCATGCTAGAATTGTATTAACTGGAAACTTAGTACATGTGTGAATACATAGACAAAACAGTATGCCCCTAGTATGCCTCTACTAGACTAGCTCATTGATCAAATATGGTTATGTTTCCTAGCCATAGACATGAGTTGTCATTTGATCAATGGGATCACATCATTAGGAGAATGATGTGTTGGACAAGACCCATCCGTTAGTTTAGCACTATGATCGTTTAGATTTACTGCTATTGCTTTCTTCATGACTTATACATGTTCCTATGACTATGAGATTATGCAACTCCTGTACACCGGAGGAACACCTTGTGTGCTATCAAACGTCACAATGTAACTGGGTGATTATAAAGATGCTCTACAGGTGTCTCCGAAGGTGTTCGTGGTGTTGGCATAGATCAAGATTAGGATTTGTCACTCCGAGTGTCGGAGAGGTATCTCTGGGCCCTCTCGGTAATACACATCATAATAAGCCTTGCAAGCAAATGACTAATGAGTTAGTCACAGGATGATGTATTACGGAACGAGTAAAGAGACTTGCCGGTAACGAGATTGAACTAGGTATTGAGATACCGACGATCGAATTTCGGGCAAGTAACATACCGATGACAAAGGGAACAACGTATGTTGTTATGCGGTTTGACCGATAAAGATCTTTGTAGAATATGTAGGAGCCAATATGAGCATCCAAGTTCCGCTATTCGTTATTGACCGGAGATGAGTCTCGGTCATCTCTACATAGTTCTCGAACCCATAGGGTCCGCACGCTTAACGTTTGATGACGATCGGTATTATGAGCTTTGATGTAAAGAAGGTAGTTCGGAGTCCCAGATGAGATCACGGACATGACAAAGATTCTCGGAATGTTCGAGACGTAAAGATTGATATATTGGACGACTATATTCGGACACCGGAAGTGTTCCGGAAAGTTTCGGATTTAACCGGTGTGCCGGAGGGGGTTACCGGAACACCCCCCCTCCCCCAGGGGGGAGTATGGGCCATAGTGGGCCTTGAGGGAAAAGTGAGAGGCAGCCCATAGGGGCTGGCCGGCACCCCCACTAGAGAATCCTAGTTGGACTGGGAGTGGGGGGCGCCACCTCTCTCCTTCCTTCTCTTCTCCTTCTTCCTTTCCTACTCCTAGTAGGAATAGGAAGTAGGATTCCTATTCCTACTAGGAGTAGGAATCCTACTCCCCTTGGCACGCCAGGCTTGGGCCGGCCGGCCTCCCCCTTGCTCCTTTATATACGGGGGCAGGGGGCACCTCTAGACACACAAGTTGATCTCTCCAGCCGTGTGCGGTGCCCCCCTCCACAGAAACACACCTCGGTCATACCGTTGCAGTGCTTAGGCGAAGCCCTGCCCCGGTAACATCATCATATTCGTCACCACGCCATCGTGCTGACGAAACTCTCCCATGAAGCTCAACTGGATCAAGAGCTCGTGGGACATCATCAAGCTGAGCGTGTGCAGAACGCGGAGGTGTTGTACGTTCGGTGCTCGATCGGTTGGATCGCGAAGAAGTTCGACTACATCAACCGCGTAATTTGACGCTTCCGCTTTCATTCTACGAGGGTACATAGACACACTCTCCCCTCTCATTGCTATGCATCTGGTAGATAGATCTTGCACGATCGTAGGAAATTTTAACATACTACATTCCCCAACAGTGGCATCATGAGCCAGGTCTATGCGTAGATGATATGCACGAGTAGAACACAATGTGTTGTGGACGATACTAGTCATACTGCTTACCAGCATGTCATACTTTGGTTCGGCGGTATTGTGAGATGAAGCGGCCCGGACCGACATTACACGTACGCTTACGCGAGACTGGTTTCACCGTTATGCACACTCGTTTCTTAAAGGTGACTGGCGGGTGTCTGTCTCTCTCACTTTAGCATAGTCAAGTGTGGCTACGCCCGGTCCTTGTGAAGGTTAAAACAACACATACTTGACAAAAAATCATTGTGGTTTTGTATGCGTAGGTAAGAACGGTTCTTGCTAGGCTCGTAGCAGCCACGTAAAACTTGCAACAACAAAGTAGAGGACGTCTAACTTGTTTTTGCAGGGCATGTTGTGATGTGATATGGTCAAGACATGATGAGTGGTACGTTATTGTATGAGATGATCATGTTTTGTAAAGTTATCGACAACTGGCAGGAGCCATATGGTTGTGTCTTTGTTATGAAATACAATCGCCATGTAATTGCTTTACTTTATCACTAAGCGGTAGCGATAGTCGTGGAAGCAATAGTTGGCGAGACGACAACGATGCTACGATGGAGATCAAGGTGTCGCGCCAGTAACGATGGTGATTGTCGTGGAATTAACATGGCAGATGTCCGGTTTAGCGGACTTGATGATGGAACCATCGCACGGGTTAGCTTGAAAGGATTCATGGCACACAAAGGGACACAAAGGATTTATACTAGTTCGGCCCCTTCGAGAAGGTAAAAGCCTACGTCTAGTTGGTTTGGTATTGCTTGGGCGTCGGTTTACAGGGAACGGATTCGCTTTGCCTGCGTCTCGACGGATTGATTGTTGCTTGTCCTTGAACCGGTACCGGGTCGTCCCTTTATATAGAGGTGACGCCTGGTCCGGTTTACAGAGTCCCGAGGCCGGCTCATAATCGTGTCCGCCTCGGTCTCTGCCCCTTTCTTTCTTATCTCTCAAGTTACATCTCTTGGCGGTTTACAAACCGTATCTCTATACATGGGCCCTGAAATCTCATGGGCCGTAATCTCTAAAATAATTAACCAAGTACAATATAACTAAGCCGGTTTACAATACCCGGTTTATACCTACTAACCATATCCCTGACATTAGGCCCCAGAATGATTTGAACTTGTTCATATCAATCTCCGTCGTCTCATATAATTCTGTTCTGTCTTCATCTTTTTGTAAACCGGCTCTGACGTCATCCTCCGAAATCATTAAAGTCCGACAATGACATCATCTCCGCATTTAACGCTGTGAGCTGTACTGTAGCGTATTTTAAGGGTTATCCCGAAGATCGAGGCATCACGGGATCTTTATCCGATTTCTGTCTCCTCGATTCTCGCTCCTGTCATTTCAGACCTAACCTCCGGCTATAAATACTGCCCCACTCCGTTCGTTATCTTCTTCTCCCTTCATCCTCTTCCTGCGTCTTCCTCCTCCATTGTTGCTCGAGCTCAAACCGCCGCCGACGACCGCCGGATCTCCAGTCCTCGACCGGCCGCTGCATCAACCTGAGCTTTGACCAGATTCTCTCCGCCGCCGATTCTCGCTGTTCCTCGTACGTTTACCCTCCTCGCTGTAGATCTGTGTCCGCCATTGCTTCGCCTGTGTTCTTCCGCCATTTAGGGCTTCCAATGAAGCTTTGTTTCTTCGTAGATATGTTTCTCATAGGAGTCTTGTGATCTTTAGGCCCTAGACAGTAGATCTTCCGCTTAGTATTAGATTAGATCTTACCGCCATAACACTGTAGATTTATCCTTCCGCCATTAGAGCTCTCAGCAAGCTTTGCATTGTTCGTTCTTTGAACCTGTGACTCGTAGTAGTCTTATTTTTCGATCTTCTTCCATTTTTACTCCGCTGTAGATGCGTTGAATCTTTATTGCACCTGTCTAACATGTAAACTCGTCCTTTTGGTGTGAAGTCTGCGTAGCTTTCCCCTTTAGCAATTATTACTCCGCTGTAGATCAGTTTCTTTTCTTCAGCATACTCAGATCTTTCCCCCTTAGCAGTTATTTAGAAACCTGTTTTTTTCCTCGGTAGATTCGCTAAGTATGTCCCGGTTTAAATTGTCATGCTATAAACCGGAAATGATATAAACTGATGCAACGATTAAACTGTTCCTCTTCAACTGGCATTTAAACCGGAAATGATATAACTTGTTTTATGATTGCCGGTTTAACCTTGCCAGCTAGTTCTCCGTTTTAACCATTGTATATCATGAATAGATCCCGGATCATTATACGTTCATAATCCGTCTCTGTACTTTCTCTTCTTCAGTACTTTGTTCAAATGGCTAAGCAATATGTTTCGTGCGATTGGGTCCGTTCTGTCGTGACTGAGGAAGACTTAGTCAAGCTGTCGAGCATCGGCACCTTAGGCCCTCGGGCTGAGCTAAAATGGCGTGCTCCGGGTAATGAGTGCCCTCCTACTCCTAGATCCGGGGAAGTCATCGTATTTCTGGACCATATTTCAAGAGGCTTCTCTCCCCCCTGGTTCAAAATTTTTCCGGGATGTTCTTGCCACCTTCCAGCTACACCCACAGGACATCGGACCAAACTCTGTTTCCAACATTTGCGATTTCCAAGTATTTTCTGAAGTATATCTGCAAGAAGAGCCTTCAGTTGATTTATTCCGGGTTTTCTTCCATGCAAACCGGCGCACTGAATTCACCAGCGGGCCTCACCAGGAGCTTGGTGGGATTAGCATTCAGAAAAGGAGGGATGCAGTTTTTCCTCACGCCTCCTTACACACTCACCCTAAGGATTGGAACAAGTCCTGGTTTTATTGTGTAGACACATCTCCTGAAGGTGAAAATCCTTTGCCGGGTTATCGTGAAACTCGTATCCCGGCGAATCACCCCTTGCCACAATGGTTAAGTGCTGCTGAACGGATCCAGTTTTCACCACAGCTCTCCAAGCTGAGAGCTTTCATGGCAAATGGTCTGATTGGCACTGATTTCCTTCGCTGCTGGCTATCTTGGAGTATCCTTCCCTTAAGCCGGCGCCCTGAGCTAATGTGTAATTACTCCGGTAAACCGGATGATCCTCAGAGGTTTTCTAAGGAGAAGCTTTCTGAATCGGAAGTAATTGAGTCAGCCAAGAAGATTGTCAATCCTGCTTTAACAGATTGTTCTAAAGTTGGTTTGGCCCCATACTTTAAGAAGAATAAGCTGCCTGAAGTAAGTTTGTCTTTAACTTGTACTTTATAAACCGTCCTCTTTGAACCATCTTTCAATTGCCTTTACTTTTTTCATTTAGGCTGAAGACCCCTTCTGGAGGAGAAAACCTCAGGAAAAAACTGTAAAGCAGGCTCGCCGGAAAACCCCTGCAAACAAGAAGAGGAAAGCAGCCGTTGATACCGGTTCTCCTTCTGAGGATGATGATCCGGACTCCGAGGTATGCCTTACTCCGGTTTAAGTTTTGCTTTTATGTACTTGTTAACATATCTAATGATACCCTTTCACAGGAACCACTTGAAGGCGATAACCCGGCTGAGATTGAGGTAACCCTTATTTCTTCTGATTCAGAACCTCCTCCTCAAAAAAGCAGTCGGACTGTTAGAAAATATCAATTTTCTCATCCTTATGCTAAGTTGGATCCTAATTTTACTTTGAAGAAGCAACAGCACGAAGCTTTGCGCCGGACCACTCGCCATAGTGGCTTGGCAGTGGAGTCCTCTGGAATCTCATTAACTCCGGTTCGAAAGCGCCGCGCTGAGGTGATACTCTCTCCGACCCTTCTTCATCCCAAGGCCGGACTTATCCGAAAACCACTTAAACCGTCTGATCCTGACTATCAGGAAACTCCACTGTCCTCTTCCGGCGAATCGACCGCTACATAGCTTCCTCCTTTGAAGACCGTCCCGGGGTAATTCTCTTCACCTTTTCCGGTTTATGACACCCCCTTCCTTTATAATGCTAATTTTATTTTGCCTGTTTTTCCAGCAAACCGAAACCTAGCAAAAGAGCCAAGGCGAAAAAACCTGTTGCTGATCCTTCTGCTGATGAACCGGTGATTGATCCGTCTACAGCCGTTCCTCCTGAAGGTACTCCTGCCGCTCCGGTTAACGAACCCGCTCTTGAAACTCCTGCCGCTGAAGATGTCCAAGACCCACCAAGTCCGGCCCGGGTTAACTCTCCTCAAGTTAACCCGGCGTCTCCTGATCCGGCTCAAGTTGAAGTTACTCCTCCCAATGCACCCACATCCCCTGATGTCGTGGTCACTGGCACTGCTTATGTTGCGCCAGCTGAACCCACCGTTTTAGCAAAACATACAGCTAAAGCGAAAAAAATAACTCAGGAAAAGGGGAAGTGGAGTACTGATGTATCCAGTCTTTCGAGTATGAGTGCTCAAGATATCTATTCCGGATATTTGAACCGGCTCCATAGCAGCCGGGATTATGAAGCCAGCCTAGTAAACCTGATGAGAGAAAAATATGAGGTAATTTTTTCTCTTCTGACTTTGCTTTTTTTTTGACGCATCTTTATCTTATAGCAGCCCCCAAGTTCCGGTTTATCTGCTTTATTGAAGGTAATCCGGAACTTTGTAGTTTTGAACTGCAGATCCATACATTAGCCCCCAAGTATCAAGTAGATAACTTGGTCATGTAGTTGATACTTGTAATTTCCAATTGTCTGTAGTGCATTGCTTCAACTGCCATTAGCCCCCAAGTGTCAAGTATACAACTTGGTTGTGTGCTTGAGACTTGTATTTTCAAATTGTCTTTGCTGTATTACTTCAACTGCCATTAGCCCCCAAGTGTCAAGTAGACAACTTGGTTGTGTGCTTGAGACTTGTAATTTCTAACCTTGCTTTTGAACTTTTGTGTACAGGCTGAGCTGAACCGGAATGCTCTGGAAATCAGTGAACTTCGAAGCCGGCTTATAGAGACTGAGTCAGCCGCTTCAAAGGCTAAGAAAGAACTCCAAGTGAGTTTAAAGACTGCTGAAGACTTGAAGAGGTTCTTTGATGAGGAGCGGACTACTTTTGAAGTCCAGAAAAAAGATCTTGAGAAACGTGTTCAGGATGCCGAAGGAGCACTTAACCCGGTTACTGAAGAATTGACCGGGTTAAAGCGCCAAATTGATTTGATGACTTCTGCTATCTTTGGTAAGCATAGCCTGAACTTCTGTCTTTTATCTTTGCAACCTGTGACCTACGCCGGTTTAACTTTTATTGTTGTATGTAGGACGCCGTGTCTCCCATCTTGGGGATGATGTACGGAAGAAGCTGAAGGCCTGCTATACCTTAGTTGAACAATTATACTCTGGAGCACAAAGGATTATCAGCGCCACTTCCTTCGGTAAACCGGCTCCTTCAACTATCAAGGATACTTTGAACAGTTTGTCCATTCTGCCGGCTCGTCTTGAAGAGGTGAAGAAATCGGCTGCTCGAGGAGGTGCTCTTCTGGCCCTTACCAGGGCTAAAGCTTGGGTCCCAGACATTGATCCGGCTGAGGTGTTAACCGGATTTCCTGATACCAAGGAGGACGGTTCAACGTTCAATGAGAAGGATCTTTATGCTCTGACAAAGGAGATGCGTCCCCTCGCTAGCAAGATTGCGGTGGAGTCTGACTTGTCTCGATATCATCCATCATACAACCTGCAGAACGAGCGGGAGGATCGACCGGTTTACGATATTGCAAACTTAACTCCGCCGGTTCGTCCTCACACCTTTGCTCCTGATATTGATCCTGCTGAGCTAATCAACGATGAAGTATATTTCCGTGCCTTGGCCAAGATTGATTGGCGTGCGCCAGATTTCCCGCCGCTTCACGAGGAGGAAGACGTTCCGGAACAAGACGGCGGCCAACCATCTCGGCAAGGAGAAGCATAATCTTGAATGCCACTGTTGTAATCACGATTGTTATTCCGTAGAACAATGCTTCCAACTATTTGGCTTTTTATGCCTTGTAATAAGTTTAGCTGAAACTTAATGCGGTGTGATCCGGCATTTGGTCTTTATGAAATATTCGTTCGTTTACTTGTTGATTGATGCGGATGCCTTGCTCTGTTTATAAAAAATATCAAAAAACATGTCCTAGTGGCTTACCACTGGACGGATTAACTTGTTCTCTTGATACATCTAATAAGCATATCTTTAAAAAATAACTGTGAGACCTGAATTGTATGTAGCCAAAATACCTTAAACCGGTCGGGATGTTAAAATCACCTTAATCAGTCTTCATCAATTCTAATAAACCCTTGAAACTCTTCGGTTCATCTTGTCGATAAATCTTTCTCATCTTGGTTCAGAAATTGTAACTTGTACCTGATCGTGTACCGCCGACCTGTCGGTTCATCATGAAGTCGATCCGGGTTATGATGAACGCCGGTTTAATTCTCGTTGGTGTTCCTGACCCAGACTTATGACATTATAGATAGGTGGTCAACTTCTGGAGCTGTTCCACTCGGTTTAAAAAGGTTTATGGAACACAAAAAACATCAAACAACACACAACTCTTGTAAATAAAACCATGTAGGCGAGGCTTTTTCAAAGAGCTGCCAGGCTCAAAACAAGGTTCGGCCAATCAATGGGACGTGGGCAAACCTACTGTCCCAAGGAGCCTAGCCAATCACTGAACGTGAGCGTATCGACTGTTCAGAGGGCTGATAAAACTATAAACATAGCCAATCATTGGGACGTGGGAAAACCGGACTGTCCCAAGGGGCCGGGTCATCATTGAATGTGAGCGTATCGACTGTTCAGGGAGCCCAAAAAAAATCGTAACATAGCAAATCATGGGGACGTGGGCAAACCGGACTGTCCCCAGGGGCCGGGCCATCATTGAACGTGAGCGTATCAACTGTTCAGGGAACCCAAAAAATCGTAACATAGCCAAT
>LR738714.1:168552957-168584032 GCA_902687465.1 Secale cereale | reverse complement strand
GGGTCATCATTGAACGTGAGCGTATCGACTGTTCAGGGAGCCCAAAAAATCGTAACATAGCCAATCATGGGGACGTGGGCAAACCGGACTGTCCCCAGGGGCCGGGCCATCATTGAACGTGAGCGTATCAACTGTTCAGGGAACCCAAAAAATCGTAACATAGCCAATCATGGGGACGTGGGCAAACCGGACTGTCCCCAGGGGCCGGGCCATCATTGAACGTGAGCGTATCAACTGTTCAGGGAACCCAAAAAAATCGTAACATAGCCAATCATGGGGACGTGGGCAAACCGGACTGTCCCCAGGGGCCTCTGACGTTCCTCCTAACCCTGCAGGTTTTTCCTTTTTATGGGGTTTTTCTCTTCTTGAACCGGATATAATCTCTTGTTCCCGAGAGTTCTACCGCTCCTTCACATACCCTGCAAAAATTAGTTTCTAAAACCAGCCAATATTGTAATTTGATCCTTGATAACAAACTGATATGATTATTTGCCGCAAAATTTATATATATAGAAAAAAGGCTGAGCCCCCGGTTTACCGAGGGTGCCGGTTTATTCATTATTCATAATATATACATAGGATACATTGGAGCCCATGGCTCAAGTGTAGTATGGCCATAGATGAGCAATGTTCCACGGCCTTTTCATCTCCTCTTCTGATGTCCGTGAATCCTTGTGTTCTCGAATGTCCACCAAATAATATGACCCGTTGTGTAAATTCTTGCTGACCACAAAGGGCCCTTCCCATGGTGGGGATAGCTTGTGCATATCTGTTTGATCTTGGATAAGCCGAAGTACCAAGTCACCCTCCTGGAATGTCCTAGTTCTAATCCGGCGACTGTGATATCTGCGCAGATCTTGCTGATAAATTGCCGACCGTGCTGTAGCTATATCACGCTCTTCATCCAACCGATCCAAACTGTCTTGTCTTGACTCCTCATTAATGGCTTCCACATAGGCCACTACCCTCGGTGAATCATGGCATATGTCACTTGGAAGAACTGCTTCTGCGCCGTAAACCATGAAAAAAGGTGTATAACCTGTAGACCGGTTGGGTGTAGTGTTAATGCTCCAAAGGACAGACGGTAATTCTTCAACCCAACACCCTGGGGTTCTCTACAAAGGTGTCATAAGCCTGGGTTTGATTCCTCGCAAAATCTCCTGATTTGCCCTTTCTGCCTGACCATTGGATTGGGGGTGAGCCACAGAAGATACGTCCAAACGAATATGCTCTCGTTGACAGAATTCTTCCATCTCACCCTGAGATAAGTTGGTGCCATTATCTGTGATGATGCTGTGTGGAAAACCAAACCGGAATATTACTTTTTTGATGAACTTAACTGCTGTTGCCGCATCACACTTGCTTACAGGCTCCGCTTCAATCCACTTCGTAAACTTGTCTACTGCTACTAGTAGATGAGTTTTCTGATCTTGGGATCTCTTGAAAGGACCAACCATGTCAAGCCCCCAAGTTGCAAAAGGCCAAGTTATTGGTATCATCCGGAGTTCTTGTGCCGGAACCAGGGCACGTTTTGAGAACTTCTGACAAGCGTCACACTTGCGGACCAGGTCTGCCGCATCTGCATGTGCGGTTAACCAATAAAAGCCATGTCGGAAAGCTTTAGCCACTAAAGATTTTGATCCGGCATGATGACCACAATCCCCTTCATGAATCTCCCTTAGAATCTCACAACCTTCCTCAGCTGAAACACACCGTTGAAATACTCCGGAAGTGCTACGATGGTGCAGCTCCCCATTGGCAATTGTCATAGATTTGGAACGCCGGATTACCTGCCGTGCTTCATCTTCGTCCTCTGGTAACTCTCCTCGGCTTAAATATGCCAAATAGGGTAACGTCCAATCCGGAATAACATGGGTTGCTGCAACCAACTGTGCCTCTGGATCCGGAACGGCTAGGTCGTTCTCTGAAGGTACTTGAACCGAAGGATTGTGCAATTCATCCAAAAAGGTGTTAGGTGGTACCGGTTTACGTTGCGACCCTAGCCGGCTTAAAGCGTCGGCTGCTTCGTTCTTCCGCCGGTCTATATGCTCCACCTGATATCCTTTGAAATGTCCTGCGACCGCTTCAACCTCTCGTCGATAAGCCGCCATGAGGGGATCCCTTGAATCCCACTTGCCCGAAACTTGCTGTGCCACTAGGTCTGAATCGCCCAGACACTTAACCCGGCTCAAATTCATCTCTTTTGCCAATCTCAAACCATGAAGCGGCGCCTCATATTCTGCTGCATTATTAGTACAAGGAAATAATAACCGGAGTACATAACAAAACTTATCACCTCTGGGGGAAGTTAAGACAACTCCGGCCCCCGAGCCCTCCAACTGTTTTGAACCGTCGAAGTGGATCGTCCAATAAGTAAGATCCGGCTTCTCCTCAGGAGTCTGTAATTCCGTCCAGTCGTTGATGAAGTCGACCAGTGCCTGAGATTTTATAGCAGTACGTGGTACATACTTCAACTCATGCGGACTGAGCTCAATGGCCCACTTGGCTATTCTGCCTGTTGCTTCTCTATTCTGGATTATATCTCCCAACGGAGCTGAACTAACCACAGTTATTGGATGCCCTTGGAAATAATGCTTCAGTTTCCGGTTTGCCATGAACACCCCATATACCAATTTCTGTCAATGAGGGTATCTTTGCTTAGACTCGATGAGTACTTCACTCACATAGTAAACCGGGCGCTGAACCGGATGTTCCTTCCCTGCTTCCTTGCGCTCAACCACAATCGCAACGCTGACTGCCCGTGTGTTTGCCGCAACATATAACAGCAAAGGCTCTTTATCGATAGGAGCAGCTAAAACCGGCGGTTTCGCTAGTTGCTGTTTCAGATTCTCAAACGCTGTATTCTCTTCATCACTCCAAATGAACCGGTCCGTTTTCTTCAACATTTGATAAAGCGGGATCGCCTTTTCTCCTAAGCGACTGATAAACCGGCTCAACGCCGTGATCCGGCCAGCTATGCACTGAACATCATTAATGCAAGCCGGTTTTGTCAAAGATGTGATGGCCTTGATCTTCTCCGGGTTGGCTTCTATTCCCCTGTTCGAGACCAAGAATCCCAAAAGCTTACCAGCCGGGACACCAAAGGCACATTTCTCCGGATTAAGCATCATCCTGTAAGCCCGAAGATTATCAAAGGTTTCTCTGAGGTCTTCTATCATTGTCTTTTCCTCCTTTGACTTAACCACGATGTCATCCACGTAAGCATGTACGTTCCTTCCTATCTGCCCCTTCAAACAATTCTGAACACAACGCTGATAAGTTGCCTGTGCACACTTGAGCCCAAAGGGCATAGACACATAGCAAAAAGCACCAAAAGGGGCTATGAACGCTGTCTTCTCTTGATCTTCAACTGCCATCTTGATCTGGTGATAACCTGAGTACGCATCCAGAAAACTCAGCCGCTCACACCCTGTTGTGGCATCAATAATCTGATCAATGCGAGGCAGAGCAAAAGGATCAGTCGGGCAAGCTTTATTGAGGTCTGTGTAGTCCACACACATCCTCCACTTCCCATTCTTCTTGAGAACCAGCACCGGATTAGCCAACCATTCTGGATGAAAAACTTCCACTATGAACCCTGCCGCCAAAAGCCTGGCCACTTCTTCTCCTATAGCCTTGCGCCTCTCTTCGTTAAAGCGGCGCAGATACTGTTTTACCGGTTTAAACTTCGGATCAATATTTAACTTGTGCTCAGCGAGTTCCCTCGGTATACCTGGCATGTCAGAAGGTTTCCATGCAAAGATATCCCGATTCTCACGGATGCACTCGATGAGCGCGCTTTCCTATTTAGGATCCAGGTTAGCACTGATGGTGAATTGCTTAGACGAATCTCCAGGCACAAAATCAACCTGTTTAGTCTCTTCCGCTGATTTGAACTTCAAAGCCGGATCATGCTCGGTAGTTGGCTTCTTCAGCGGAGTCATATCTGCCGGATCAACATTATCCTTATAAAATTTTAACTCTTCCGTGGCACATACCGCTTCTGCATAAGCTGCATCACCTTCCTCACATTCCACTGCTATCTTACGACTGCCATGCACCGTAATTGTGCCTTTATGACCCGGCATCTTAAGCTGCAGATAAACATAACACGGCCTAGCCATAAATTTAGCATAAACCGTCCTCCCAAACAAAGCATGATACGGACTTTTAATTTTGACAACTTCAAAGGTGATCATCTCCGATCTGGAATCATGCTCATCCCCAAAGGTAACTTCTAAGTCAATCTTACCAACTGGATAAGCTGACTTACCTGGGACCACCCCGTGAAACACTGTGTTTGATGTCCTTAACTGTTTATCTGGCAGACCCATACGGCGAAAGGTCTTGTAATATAATATATTGATACTGCTACCTCCATCCATGAGGACTTTAGTAAACCTGTATCCTCCCACCTGAGGTGCCACCACCAAGGCTAAATGTCCCGGATTATCTACCCGTAACGGGTGGTCCTCTCTGCTCCATACAATGGGCTGCTCTGACCATCGTAGAAACTGTGGCGTCGCCGGTTCTACCGCATTAACAGCCCGCTTTAAAACCTTCTGGTCCCTTTTACATAAACTTGTGGTGAAAACATGATATTGACCGCTGCTCAACTCCTTCGGATTACTCTGGAATCCGGATTGTTGCTGTTGCTGCGGACGCTGTTGCTGCTGGTTTCCTTGGTTATTGTAACTCCCTTGACCCTGCTGCTGATTATTCTGATTGTTGTAGCCACCTTGATGATGCGGTTGATTTCCCTGACCATTGTAACCACCTTGATGATGCGATTGATTTCCCTGACCATTGTAGTTCCCTTGACTACTTTGGCCGCCTGGCCGGGATTGATAGCCGCCGTTGTTCCCTTGATAGCCGCCGTTGCCCCTATATCCTGATCCGGAGTTGTTTCCTTGATAACCCGGACCATAGAATCCGGGCCCTGAACCGCCGTACGGGGGCCGGTTAGGAGGATTAAAACGGCCGTTTCCTGGTTTCATAGGGGACAGGCATTCTCTTATAGAGTGTCTTGCAATCCTCCCTCTTCCACTATGCTTCAGACAGGGTTGATCCAAATCCTGCTCCCAACCCGGGTTTCCACAGCCGGTTTGGAGAGTGGAACCCTGCTGATTAACCTGAAGACTGCCTTGAGCCTGCGTACTGGCAACAAAATCGGAGCTGTTTTCTGCCTTTCGTTTGCCCAAAAAGCTTGAAGTAACAGGATTAACCGGCGCCGGTTTACCAGACTTGCTGGCCTTTCCTGTTTTATCTCCTTCTGACTCCAGATACTTGGTATTATCTGAGTCTCCGTACTTCACCAGGGCGCTCATCAAAGTCCCCATGTCATTGCACTCCCGTTTGAGCCGTCCGAGCTTTAATTTCAAAGATTCAAAACGGCAATTGTTCTCCAATGTTACAATTGCTGTGCTCGGGTTAATGCCATTTGAGGAGTGAAAGATCTCTGCCACTCTGCGTACCCAAGCTGCTGTAGACTCCTGTTCTCCTTGTACGCATGCTGCTAAATCTATCACCGACATAGGTTGCTTGCACGTATCCTTGAAGTTTTTGATGAACTGACTGCGCAGCTCCCCCCATGATCCGATAGAATTCGGAGGTAGTGCCTTTAGCCAAGTCCAGGCCGTGCCCTCAAGCATCATAGTGAAATATTTGGCACAAGCCGATTCATCCACGTCCAGCATCTCCATGGCCATCTCGTAACTCTCCACCCAAGCTTCGGGCGGTAAATCGGCTGTGTAATTAGGCACCTTGCGAGGTCCTTTGAAATCCTTGGGCAACTTAACGCTCCGCAGGGCGGGGACGAGACATTGTATTCCAAAACCGCTCGCTGTAGCTCCTGTCCCTGTGGTGGCTGTGTGAACCGGCGTCGATTGACGAACTTCCTCCCTGGCCTCCGATCTAGGCCGGTTTCGATCCGGGGCTGGCATCTCCGCCCTTACCGGATTATCCTGCCTGTGCTGATGTCTCCTACGTTCACTGCTAGACACTTCTGGCTCCTCCCAATGTCTAGAATAGCTTCGGTTGGGACGCGGTGTCGAATGCAGCCTTTCCCTGCTATGAGAGTATGCTTGCTGCTGTATCAACGCCGTATTGAGCAGTTTCTGGGCCCTGCGCGCCTCTATCGCCACCGGAGATGTTTCTTCCATGGGTAAAGTGGCCAACCGTGCTGCCGCTGCAGCAATATTATCCACAGGGTTTGAGTAGTGTCCCAGAGGGACAGGAACATAAGGCGCCGATGTAATCCGTCGCTCCCGTTCTACGGCGGGCTGCTGAACCGGCTCCTCCCGAACCGGTGGGCTTCTCCGGTTTAAGACCGGATTATTACTGGCCCCAGCCCCAGGTGTTTTGAACAAATTCGCAGATTCGTAACCCGGCGGTAGGCGGGATCGATACTTTCGCCCCCTCACTGCTTCCACAGAAGCCTGCTCCATCCTCAAGTGAAAAGCTTGATCATCCAACTCTGCTTGTCTTATGGCTAACATCTCCCCTTCTGCCTTTAAATCCTCCTTTAACTGATCGATCCGGCCTTTCAACTGAAGAAGCGCTGCATCATGTTGCGCCTTGTCTGCTGGAGCTACGACCTCCACTGCCTTAGCTGTGAACTCCTCGATCAAGGTGGATAGAACTGCAGTAATGGAGGGATTTGAACCGCTTCCCCCTGCACCAGCCTCCGCTGTTGTTCCGTTCGTCGGGGGTTGTGAACCGGCCATGAAGACCGCCACCCGGTTTGGCGGGTCGGAGGGGTCCGGAATACTGTTTCCATCGGACTCGCCCTCAGACCGGCCGGCCCGCAACTGATACAGAGATTCAGTTTCCCAGGATGAAGGCTCGTCATCTGAATAGACGACGGTTGCACCATCAGATTCCGATCCGTCCTCGGCTTGGCCTTCGTGAATCGCTCCAACGAACACATGCTTCATGGCAGGCTGAATCCGGGCCAATCTCGCATGCTGGGCCGGCTCAACGATGCTGGGGAAGGTGTCCAGCTCAGGTCCTGGTTCTCCAATTTTGCCGATGAAGACTTGGATGCTGCCGAAGGGGACCCGGTACCCGTATTCGATCGAATCGGCCTCCGGTCCCCAACCCGCGTCATCGATGTAGATCCGGCCACGACGACTCTTGGTCATCCGGCCGACTGCGTAACCCTTTAACCCTTCGAAGCCGCCTTCCAAGAACTCGAAACCATCGTGCGCAGGCCCCACGGTGGGCGCCAACTGTCGTGGAATTAACACGGCAGATGTCCGGTTTAGCGGACTTGATGATGGAACCATCGCACGGGTTAGCTTGAAAGGATTCATGGCACACAAAGGGACACAAAGGATTTATACTAGTTCGGCCCCTTCGAGAAGGTAAAAGCCTACGTCTAGTTGGTTTGGTATTGCTTGGGCGTCGGTTTACAGGGAGCGGATTCGCTTTGCCTGCGTCTCGACGGATTGATTGTTGCTTGTCCTTGAACCGGTACCGGGTCGTCCCTTTATATAGAGGTGACGCCTGGTCCGGTTTACAGAGTCTCGAGGCCGGCTCATAATCGTGTCCGCCTCGGTCTCTGCCCCTTTCTTTCTTATCTCTCAAGTTACATCTCTTGGCAGTTTACAAACCGTATCTCTATACATGGGCCCTGAAATCTCATGGGCCGTAATCTCTAAAATAATTAACCAAGTACAATATAACTAAGCCGGTTTACAATACCCGGTTTATACCTACTAACCATATCCCTGACAGTGATCATGACGATGCCTTGGAGATGGAGATCAAAAGCACAAGATGATGATGGCCATATCATGTCACATATTTTGATTGCATGTGATGTTTATCTTATTATGCTTCTTATTTTGCTTAGTACGACGGTAGCATTATAAGATGATCCCTTATAAAATTTCAAGGTACAAGTATTCTCCCTGAGTATGCACCGTTGTGAAAGTTCGTCGTGCCGAGACACCACGTGATGATCGGGTGTGATAAGCTCTACATTCAAATACAACGGGTGTAAGCCAGTTTTGCACACGCAGAATACTCGGGTTAAACTTGACGAGTCTAGCATATGCAGATATGTCCTCGGAACACTGGAGACCGAAAGGTCGAGCGTGAATCATATAGTAGATATGATCAACATAAGATGTTCACCATTGAAACTACTCCATCTCAAGTGATGATCGAACATGGTTTAGTTGATTTGGATCACGTGATCATTTAGATGACCAGAGGGATGTCTATCTAAGTGGGAGTTCTTTAAGTAATATGATTAATTTAACTTTAATTTATAATGAACTTAGTCCTGGTAGTATTAGCATATCTATGTTGTAGATCAATAGCTCGCGATGTAGCTCCCTGTTTATTTTTATATGTTCCTAGAGAAACTAAGTTGAAAGATGTTAGTAGCAATGATGCGGAATTGTTCCATGATCTGAGGATTTTCCTCACTGCTGCACAGAAGAATTATGTCCTTGATGCACCACTAGGTGACAAACCTATTGCAGGAGCAGATGCAGACGTTATGAACGTTTTGACAAAAGCTCGGTATGATGACTACTTGATAGTTTAGTGCACCATGCTTTACGTCTTAGAACCGGGACTTCAAAAATGTTTTGAACGCCACGGAGCATATAAGATGTTCCAAGAGTTGAAACTAGTATTTCATACTCATGCCCGTGTCGAGAGGTATGAGACCTCTAACAGTACTTTGCCTACAAGATGGAGGAGAATAGCTCAACCAGTGAGTATATGCTCAGATTGTCTGGGTACTACAATTACTTGAATCAAGTGGGAGTTAATCTTGCAGATAAGATAGTAATTGACAAAGTTCTCTAGACACTATCACCAAGTTAGTATAACTTCGTGATGAACGATAATATGAAAGGGATGAATAAAGTAATTCCCGAGCTCTTCGCAATGCTAAAATCGGCAAAGGTAGAAATCAAGAAAGAACATCAAGTGTTGATGGTTAACAAGACCACTTGTTTCAAGTAAAGGGCAAAGGGATAGAAGGGTAACTTCAAGAAGAATGACAAGCTAGTTTTCACTCCCATGAAGAAACCCCAAGCTAAACTCAAGCCTGAAACTAAGTGCTTCTACTGCAAAGGAAATAGTCACTAGAAGTGCAACTGCCCTAGATACTTGGCGGATAAGAAGGATGGCAAAGTGAACAAAGGTATATTTGATATACAAATTATTGATGTGTATTTTACTAGTGTTCATAGCAACCCCTGGGTATTTGATACCAGTTCAGTTGCTAAAGTTAGTAACTCGAAACAAGAGTTGCAGAATGAACAAGAGACTAGTTAAAGGTGAAGTGACGATGTGTGTTGAAATTGGTTCCAAGATTGATATGATCATCATCGCACACTCCCTATACTTTCGGGATTAGTGTAGAACCTAAATAAATGTTATTTGGCATTTGCGTTGAGCATGAATATGATTTGATCACGTTTGTTGCAATACGGTTATTCATTTAAAAGTCATAGAATAATTGTTATTCTGTTTACATGAATAAAGCCTTCGGTGGTCATACACACAATGAAAATAGTTTGTTGGATCTCGATCGTAGTGATACACATATTCATAATATTGAAACCAAAAGATGCAAGGTTAATGATGATAGTGCAACTTATTTTTGTGGCACTGTCGTTTAGGTCATATTGGTGTAAAGCGCATGAAGAAACTTCATAATGATGGACTTTTGGATCACTTGATTATGAATCACTTGGTGCTTGCGAACCGTGCTTTATGGGCAAGATGACTAAAACTCCGTTCTCCGGAACTATGGAGCGAGCAATAGATTTATTGGAAATCATACATACTGATGTATGTGGACCGATGAGTGTTGAAGCTCGCGGCGGGTATCGTTGTTTTCTGACCTTCACTGATGATTTGAGCAGATATGGGTATATCTACTTGATGAAACACAAGTCTGAAACATTTGAAAAGTTCAAAGAAATTTAGAGTGAAGTAGAGAATCATCGTAACAAGAAATAAAGTTTCTACGATCTGATCGTGGAGGCAAATATTTGAGTTACGAGTTTGGTCTTCATTTGAAATAATGTGGAATAGTTTCACAGCTCACGCCACCCGGAACACCACAGCGTAATTGTGTGCCTGATCGTCGTAACAGTACTTTATTAGATATGGTGCGGTCTATGATGTCACTTACCGATTTACCACTATCGTTATGGGTTATGCATTACAGACAGCTGCATTCACGTTAAATAGGGCACCATCTAAATCCGTTGAGACAATGCCTTATGAATTGTGGTTTGGGAAGAAACCAAAGTTGTCGTTTCTTAAAGTTTGGGGATGCGATGCTTATGTGAAAAAGCTTCAACCTGACAAGCTCGAACCCAAGTCGGAGAAATGTATCTTCATAGGATACCCAAAGGAGACTGTTGGGTACATCTTCTATCACAGATCCGAAGGCAAGATATTCGTTGCTAAGAATGGATCCTTTCTAGAGAAGGAGTTTCTCTCGAAAGAAGTGAGTGGGAGGAAAGTGGAACTTGATGAGGTAATTGTACCTTCTCCCGAATTGGATAGTAGTACATCAAGAAACTAGTTCTAGTGATTCCTACAACAATTAGTGAGGAAGCTCATGATGATGATCATGAAACTTCAGATCAAGTTACTGCGAAACTTCGTAGATCAACCAGAGTATGTTCCACGCCAGAGTGGTACGGCAACCCGGTTCTGGAAGTCATGTTACTATACCATGATGAACCTACGAACTATGAGGAAGCGATGATGAGCCCAGATTCCGGAAAATGGCTTGAGGTCATAAAAATTTGAGATGGGATCCATGTATGAGAACAAAGTGTGGACTTTGGTTGACTTGCCTGATGATCGGCAATCCATTGAAAATAAATGGATCTTCAAGAGGAAAACCGACGCCGACGGTAATGTTACTGTCTGCAAATATCGACTTGTTGCGAAAGGTTTTCGACAAGTTCAAGGAGTTGACTACGATGAGAATTTCTCACCCGTAGCGATGCTTAAGTCTGTCCGAATCATGTTAGCAATTGCCGCATTTTATGAAATCTGGCAAATGGATAACAAAATCGCATTCTTTAATGGATTTATTAAAGAGGAGTTGTATATGATGCAAATAGAAGGTTTTATCGATCCTAAAGGTGCTAACAAAGTGTGCAAGCTGCAGCGACCCATCTATGGACTGGTGCCAGCATCTCGGAGTTGGAATATATGATTTGATGAGGTGATCAAAGCATATGGTTTTATACAGACTTACGGTGAAGCCTGTATTTACAAGAAAGTGAGTGGGAGCACTACAACATTTCTGATAAGTATATGCGAATGACGTATTGTTGATCAGAAATAATGTAGAATATTCTGGAAAGGAGAAAGGAGTGTTTGAAAGGAGTTTTTCAAAGAAAGACCTCGGTGAAGCCGCTTACATATTGAGCATCAATATCTATAGAAATAGATCAAGACGCTTAATAAGTTTTTTTTCTATGAGTACATACCTTGACAAGTTTTTTGAAGTAATTCAAAATGGAACAGTCAAAGAAAGATTTCTTGCCTGTGTTGCAAAGTATGTAGTTGAGTAAGACTCAAAACCCGACCACGGCAGAAGATAGAGAAAGAATGAAATTCATTCCCTATGCCTCGGACATAGGCTTTTTAAAGTATGCCATGTTGTGTACTAAACCTGTTGTGTACCTTGCCATGAGTTTGGCAAGGAGGTACAAAAGCGATCCAGGAGTAGATCACTGGACAGCGGTCAAAAATTATCCCTGGTTACTGGATGACTAAGGAAATATTTCTCGGTTATGGAGGTGATAAAGAGTTCGTCGTAAAGAGTTACGTTGTTGCAAGCTTTGACACCGATCTGGATGACTCTGAATCTCGATCTGTATACGTATTGAAAGTAGGAGCATTTAGCTAGAGTAGCTAAGTGCAGAGCATTGTATACATAGAAATTTGCAAAATACATACGGATCTGAATGGGGCAGACCCATTGACTAAACCTCTCTCACAAGCAAAACATGATCACACCTCTGTACTCTTTGGGTGTTAATCACATGGCGATGTGGACTAGATTACCGACTCTAGTAAACCTTTTTGGGTATTGGTCACATTGCGATGTGAACAATAATGTGTTAAGTCACATGGCGATGTGAACTATTGGTGTTAATCACATGGTGATGTGATCTAGATTATTGACTCTAGTGCAAGTGGTAGACTGAAGGAAATATGCCCTAGAGGTAATAATAAAGATGTTATTTGTATTCCCTTATATCATGATAAATGTCCTTTATTCATGCTAGAATTGTATTAACCGGAAACTTAGTACATGTGTGAATACATAGACAAAACAGTATGTCCCTAGTATGCCTCTACTAGACTAGCTCATTGATCAAAGATGGTTATGTTTTCTAGCCATAGACATGAGTTGTCATTTGATCAACGGGATCACATCATTAGGAGAATGATGTGATGGACAAGACCCATCCATTAGCTTAGCACTATGATCGTTTAGTTTTACTACTATTGCTTTCTTCATGACTTATACATGTTCCTATGACTATGAGATTATGCAACTCCCGTACACCGCAGGAACACCTTGTGTGCTATCAAACGTCACAACGTAACTGGGTGATTATAAAGATGCTCTACAGGTGTCTCCGAAGGTGTTCGTGGTGTTGGCATAGATCAAGAATAGGATTTGTCACTCCGAGTGTCGGAGAGGTATCTCTAGGCCCTCTCGGTAATACACATCATAATAAGCCTTGCAAGCAAATGACTAATGAGTTAGTCACGGGATGATGCATTACGAAACAAGTAAAGAGACTTGCCGGTAACGAGATTGAACTAGGTATTGAGATACCGACGATCGAATCTCGGGCAAGTAACATACCGATGACAAAGGGAACAACGTATGTTGTTATGCGGTTTGACCGATAAAGATCTTCGTAGAATATGTAGGAGACAATATGAGCATCCAGGTTCCGCTATTGGTTATTGACTGGAGATGAGTTTCGGTCATCTCTACATAGTTCTCGAACCCGTCGGGTCCGCACGCTTAACGTTTTATGACGATCTGTATTATGAGTTTATGAGATTTGATGTACCGAATGTAGTTCGGACTCCCAAATGAGATCACGTACATGACGAGGAGTCTTGGAATGTCCGAGATGTAAAGATTGATATATTGACGACTATATTCGGACACCGGAAGTGTTTCCGAAAGTTTTGGATTTAACCGGAGTGCCGGAGGGGGTTACCGAAACCCCCCCGAGGGAGTATGGGCCATAATGGGCCTTGAGGGAAAACTGAGAGGCAGCCCATAGGGGCTGGCCGGCGCCCCCACTAGAGAATCCTAGTTGGACTAGGAGTGGGGGGAGCCACCTCTCTCCTTCCTTCTCTTCTCCTTCTTCCTTTCCTACTCCTAGTAGGAATAGGAAGGAGGATTCCTATTCCTACTAGGAGTAGAAATCCTACTCCCCTTGGCGCGCCAGGCTTGGGCCGGCCGGCCTCCCCCTTGCTCCGTTATATACAGGGGCAGGGGCACCTCTAGACACACAAGTTGATCTCTCTAGCCGTGTGCAGTGCCCCCTCCACAGAAACACACCTCGATCATATCGTTGCAGTGCTTAGGCGAAGCCCTGCGCCGGTAACTTCATCATATCCGTCACCACACCGTCGTGCTGACGAAACTCTCCCGTGAAGGTCAACTGGATCAAGAGCTCGTGGTACATCATCAAGATGAACGTGTGCTGAACGCGGAGGTGCTGTACGTTCGGTGCTTGATCGGTTGGATCGCGAAGAAGTTCGACTACATCAACCGCGTCACTTGACGCTTCCGCTTTCGGTCTACGAGGGTACGTAGACACACTCTCCCCTCTCGTTGCTAGGCATCTGGTAGATAGATCTTGCGAGATAGTAGGAAATTTTAAAATACTATGTTCCCAACAGCATTAAGCAATGCCACCTAATGTCACTATAAGTAATGGTCTAGTGCCGTCGATAAATTGAAGCAATACCACCACCATTTTATGAAGTGCTTCCGTCTTGCTTTATTTTCCATGAATTGTGTTTTTGCAGTTACACTTAAATCTCACACCGCTAACATTGCTTCATCCCAGTGGAACTGCACAAATTTGATTACACATTTACTCACCATGTGCTACTCTCATGACAGTAATACTAATGCTATTGTTCTGCATGTTAATCTAGTGGGAGTGTTGATGCGATGTGATGCTACTTACTTAAGGACACTTTCATATTGTCTATCTAGTGCCAATTATAACACAATAGATGCTGCTGTTAATCATATGCCACTACAAATATCTGTCACTGTTTAAATAACCGTATTTCATATTTGCACAAACAGGGATGTCTGTCACCATATCGTTTCGGGATGTCTATCTCCGTATCGTTTCTATCCGCGCAATCAAAAGCACACACCTCAGTTTTAGTAGAACTGCGCAAAATGAGATGGTTATTCCTCGTTGCCATCCTCTAACCACCCATCTTCCAGGTATTCCTAAATTGGTAGTTACTAGGTAGAATGACCAACGCAATATAGAAGAAGTTGATTCGTACTTTTTACTTCCTGATTGCAGTGTAGGGACGAGCGAAAACGATTGCATCCTAGTGCGGAATGCACTTTCTACCAGTTCATACATGGACTTAGAACTCGCTGGCATGGCTACACGGCGGTTTTTTGGACAGGTGCGCGGACAAGAGGCATTGTGGTCTGCTTATTTCTGCAAATAGAGGTGCTTAAATTTAGTGGAATGCACAAGAATTTCAGCTGGTCAGTACACTACATGGTTCAGTTCAGCATTCCAGCTGAGAACATAATTAGAATTGGTTATTCTGGAATGAGAGAACCTAACCCTGGATGGTGGCAACAAGAAAAAACCAGAGTGAACTCCAGGAAATTTAAGCCTGCCGGGAGGCCCTTTGCTCAGAGAAGCCTTGCTTGTTTTTTCCTGATTTGTAACCTTCTCACAACTTTATCTTTTGCTGTGAACTAGTATATGTATAAAATTTCTTAACTTATGCTTTCCATGTTTTTATGAAGCCGAGTTCAATGTGAGTGTTCCACATGAATGATGGACTAGCGTGTGAACATTTGGAATTTACATTGTGGCCTCAGTTAACTGCATGAACCACTGTAAAAAGATACATAGTTTCTTATATGCCAGACAACAGATTGTTGATTGTTAGCTGGTCAATAGCGTAGTGTTGAAGCGGGCTGAGCCAATGTGTCATGTTTTGCACAACTCCTTACAAGTGGGGTAGCACCAACAGTGTTTACAAGTACTTATGTATACGTCGGCGCACAGTTCTCAAACGAGTACTCTATTTCATCAGAACTCACACTGCTCGTATGATAAAACTAGCGAGGACGCATCTGTTTTGGCAACAATTACGATGATTCACGGGCACACAAAAGTAGCAGCAATACCCATAGACAGATTCAAACAGAGTACTAGCCCCAGAGGGCTCGATAACAGGCAAGGTTCGGATAATTAGATAGAATCCAAACTACTATTAAACACTAGCTGGGGCAAGTATTTCATGCCTCGATCTAATGTGGGCTGGACACAAGACGGACCTTGCCATGAACATCATCGAGGACATCCGGCAGCTCCTCAATCATGTGAACCTTCATGAAGACAACCTTGTGGCCTTGCCATGCATAAACTTGTTTGTGGAGGCATGCCACGTCATCTTCCTGTGTAAGCTTGACAAGAACAGTATGCCTCACAAACGAAGGAGTAGCTTTGAACTTCTTGTGCTTCAGTACACCTTGGACAACACGCCTGACAACAGTGAGGCTAGAATACAACTCTTCATTGGTATAAGCGCAAATGGCTTCCAGGATCCAACAGCCTAAAAACTCTGTTTCCCAATGCGTATATTCAGGTCATCCGCCTCATAGCGAGTGACATGTACAACCACACAATCCTTGTTTGCATCAGGGCTCTAATTGAAATAGAAACATATTCTAAATTACTTTCCAGTATAAGAAACACAAGTTATTTAAACCACTATGTATAGCATGGCATCGAAGCTAATAAAATTTTGCATTATTCATCACCACATACTTAGATGAAAAACCACAATCGAGATCGGCAAAGAAGAAAATCACCTTGGACAGCTCAGCGGGGGGGGGGGGCACATCCTCGAAGGGGGAAAACTGCTCCTGCAGTGCCACAGGGGATGTAACCTCAAATGGGGCGTTGACCATCTTAGTAGTGGCCGTGAGCGTATCTGGGGTCGGCTCGGTGGCTGCCTCCATCTTTTTGGAGCTCTCTGTCTCGTGGGGATCAACCTCCCGCGTCTGCTCCAATATCGGCAGATATTTGCCTGGTTCTCCTTGGTCCATCATGAAACTGACGATTACTAGGAGATCACTGAAAGGAAAACATAATCGCAATGACAATGAAACAAAAAAGAGAGTGAGGATCGGTTACTGCTTTGCAGAAGTTTGTTTTTCTGAACGAAAATATACCAACATCACGGATCCGCTTACCTTCCCTTCGTTGGGGCAGAAGAACGATGGCAGATGCGAGTGTTGCCTTTCTTGAAGACGGTGAGGGAGAATGGGGATTCAGCGAAGAGTGAAATGATGGTTGCTTTGTCTGTCAAACTTAGACTGCGGGGAGGTGGGGTTTTGTGATACGACGTCTCGTTATTGCCGCGCTACGACCAGGGTGACTCTCCGCCTGGATACTGCCTTCTAATTTGGTGGATGGCATTTGGGCCCGCGCGCTGCATGGCCCGCATCTCCGTGAATAAAAGTATAACGACATTCGGTAGAGGGAGACATTTCGATGACCTAGGAGGAGCCAGAAGCGGTATTGTATCCACTGTACTGGTAGTAATTGTTTTTCTGGGTAGCTGTAGAGCGTCTCCACTGTACTAGAAGTAATTTTTTCTCTGGGCCCAAGACAAGACAGCCCATCCACCCTAGTAAATAGTAACAATGGGGCTGTGCGGGAGCTGTCGCCTGTCTAGCCAGGGTTTTATTTATGTTTACCACATCATGAGCCCAGTTGTGTTTTTTTCTTGCTGAAAATGGCTAGCCCAGTTCTATTTTTTTTAAGAAATACTCAAACAAGGCCGACTTGCTTTATCAACCCTGCTGGGCTGCAAATCTTTCAAGACGAGGAGAGTTTCATTCGGTTTGCCCAGAAATGAGTTGTACATTTTTAAAACACATCAAACCGGGAATTAGTTTCAATATTTTTTCTTTACAATATTTTAAATTCCATTGATTTTTATGCGTGGACAATTATTTGGATTTTATATTTATATAAGTCATTTTTCAAAATAGTTTGAATGTGAATTGATATTTCCGGATTAAAAATAGTTGATCGCACCGAAATATGCAAAAAATTCATATACTTTTAACCGTGGCCACAATATGGGGTGTAATGCTAACAAAAAGAAGATGTGCTTCAAAAAAATTCTTAAGAATTAGAAAATGGGCTGTACATTATTAGAAATAATGCACACGAGAGCAGTGATTGTTGGATGTCCATCCAACGGCTATCGTGCTTCTTAAATCTCTGCTTTTCCTGCTCCAGCCGCTCAAACAAGCGCCGACGGGACTGCCTGCTCCCTCCTCCCGCGGCCGGCTATGCTGCCACACAGGCCTCACCACCCCACCGTACTCCCATCGCTGCCTAGCCATCCCTCTACTCACCCACACCTAATGTTTTCTCCGGGGACGGCAGACGAACCAGTAAACCCTCGTACTCCTCCGCGTGGGAAATAACTGCCGAGTCTTCCCTGCCTCCGTGTCGTTCCCTTCCTAGGCCTCGCCGTCGGCCACCGCCCTGGTGCTCTCGGCGCGGCCTGGTCAACGTGGTCAATGAATGACATCCAACGGAAGTTGACTGTACGTGTGGAGGCTGACAGCTCGGTCCACGGCCGTATGCAAGGAAATGCCTCCTTATTACACGCAAAATAATGATTCCTCCAACTGACAGCTAGGACCCACGGGAAGGGCCTCTGTATTTCGCGAAAAAAACGGTCCCCCCGCTGACAGGTCGGACCCACCAGCTATATCTTCGCACGCAAGGAAGCGCCTCCTTATGACGCACAAAAAAATGAATACCCCCTGCTAGCTAGGACCCTCCATAGTGGGTGGCTAACTTGTGGGCTTACTAAGTTGACGGGGACAGAGGGCTTTGTCAAGTTAGTCAATATGAACGATTCTAGCTCCAGTGATTGTACGATGTCCATCCAACGACCATGGTGCTTCTTCAACCTCTGGTCTTCTTGCTCCAGCCGCCCAAAGCAGCGCCCGTCGTGCCGCCTGCTCCTGCCTCCCGTGGCCGGCTTGGCTACCGCGGAGGCCTCACCGCCCCCATACTACTCCCACCACTGGCCAGGTCATCCCTCAACTCACCCACACCCCATGTTATTCTGCGGCAACGGCAGCCTCACACCGCAGCCGAACCAGTGAACCCTCGTACTCCTCTCCACGTGGGCATCCACTACCTCGTCGTCCCCTCCCTAGGCCTCGCCGTCGTCCACCGCATTGGTGCTCTCGGCGTGGCGTGGTCAATTGGGCCAATGGCCGACTTCCATCGGAAGAGTATTGTACGTGGAGAGGCTGAAAGCTGGGTCCACGGCCGCAGCTGGGTCCACGGCCACAGCCCAGATTTTTTGTGATTGGCCAAGTAAGTCACTTTGTCAGGCATGTTGGGCTGCAAATCTTTCAAGACGAGGAGAGCTTCATTCGGCTCGCCGAGTAAATGGCCTATCAGTAATGAGAAATGGGTTGTACATTTTTAAAACACATCAAACCGGCAATTAGTTTCAAAATTCTTTTTTTTTCATTTCGAGATTATAAATTGCAGTGATTTTTATGAATGGACAATTTGTTGGATTTTATATTGATATACATTTATTTTTAAAATCAGTTTGAATGTGACTCAAAATTCAGGATTAAAAACAGTTCGGGCCGCATCGAAATATGCAAAATTTCGTATAATTTTTTAACCGTGGCCACAATATGGGCTGTAATGCTAACAAAAAGAATATGGGCTAAAAAAACCTTAAAAATAAGAAATGGGCTGTAAATTATTAGAAATAATGGCAGATGGGCTATATGATGTTTTCCATATATTTGAGGCTTTCCTAAATAAAGGTTGACGCACAAGCAGTGACTATTGGATGTCCATCCAACGGCTGTCGTGCTTCTTCAATCTCTGCTCTTCCTGCTCCAGCCGCTCAAACAAGCGCCGGCGGGACTGCCTGCTCTCTCCTCCCCGCGGCCCGCCGTGCTACCGTGCAGGCCTCACCACCCCACCGTACTCCCATCGCTGGCCTAGCCATCCCTCTACTCACCCACACCTATTGTTTTCTCCGGGGACGGTAGACGAACCAGTAAACCCTCGTACTCCTCCGCGTGGGAAACAACTACCGAGTCTTTCCTGGCTCCGTGTCGTTCCCTTTCTAGGCCTCGCCGTCGTCCACCGCCCTGGTGCTCTCGGCGCGTCCTGGTCAACGTGGTCAATGAACGACATCCATCGGAAGTGGACTGTACGTGGATAGGCTGACAGCTGGGTCCACGGCCGCACGCAAGGAAATGCCTCCTTATTACTCGCAAAATAATGATTCGTCCACCTGACAGCTAGGACCCATGGGAAGGGCTTCTGTATTTCACGAAAAAAGTCCCCCCCCCCCACTCACAGGTCGGACCCGCCAGCTATATCTTCGCACGCAAGGAAGTGCCTCCTTATGACGCACACAGAAATGAATACCCCCTTGCTAGCCGGGACCCAACATACTGGGCGGCTGACTTGTGGGCCTACTAAGTTGACGGGGATAGAGGGCTTTGTCAAGTTAGTCAATATGAACGATTCTAGCTCCAGTGACTGTACGATGTCTATCCAACGGCCATAGTGCCTCTTCAACCGTTGTCTTCTTGCTCCAGCCGCCCAAAGCAGCGCCGGTCGTGCCACCTGCTCCTACCTCCCGTGGCCGGCTGTGCTGCCGCGGAGGCCTCACCGCCCCCATACTACTCCCACCGTAGGCCAGGCCATCCCTCCACTCACCCACACCCCATGTTATTCTGCGGCGACAACAGCCTCACACCGTAGCCGAACCAGTGAACCCTCGTACTCCTCTCCGCATGGGCATCCACTGCCGCGTCTTCCCCAGCTCCGTGTCGTCCACTTCCTAGGCCTCGCCGTCGTCCACCGCCTTGGTGCTCTCGGTGCGGCGTGGTCAATGTGGTCAACCACAGACTTCCGTCGGAAGAGTACTGTACGTGGAGAGGCTGACAGCTGGGTCCACGGCCGCAGCTGGTGTGACGCCCCAAGACCGACGCTCCAGAAGATTTCCAGATATTCCGGGATTCACTGTGTGTTTCATTTGTGCTTGCTTTATTTATTTTTGCATTGCATCATGTCATCATGCCATCATGTCATAAATCTTTTGCATCTCAACTAAATAAATCGTATGGATCTTCGGTCCATTTAAATCGAGGGAAGGATGACTTCTCTTTATAACATATCCTCCTAATATTTAGGGAGCTATTAATAAATATTATATTCTTTGGAATCACTTTTAACCCACTTGTAATATTCCCCAGGCCTCTTATGCTTCAAGTTTCGACCCTCTAACCTTGCCAACTTTCTCTTCCCTTTTACCGAGGTTCCTCCCAAAATCTCAACATTTTCGGACCTTCCAAACACCCACTTCTTTTCACACGCATTTGAATTAAATTCAAAAGAATTGTTTTCAAAACCCTTCATCATGTCTCTTTGCAATTTTTCTGGATCAACCGCTTTTAAACGAGTCCAGAAAAGTTACCTGCATGCCTAAATTCTACCCTAACTCTTTCCTTCTTCTCTTTTTCTTTCTTCTTTGTTTTTTTCCTTCTCTTCTCTTTCTCTTTAGTAAGAGGGGGAGAGAGATGGCCCAGCAGCCAGGTCAGCTGCCGGCCTGCGGCCTCCCACCAACCGACCCATCAGGCCTCTCAAGGCCCAACTCCAGCGCTAACCCTAGCCCCGAGGCCCCGACCGCTCCTCCTCTCGATCTCCCCTCTCGTTCGTGTCCGCCGTCACCCGCACAGCGCCAGCCTCCCTCTCTCGTGCGATCTTCCCCTGCCCCGCGCTGCACCTCCCCTACATCCTCCCTCGTCTTCCTCCTCATGGCCCCCGCCTCCTTCTCCCTACTGCGTCGTCGCGCCTCCATCTCCCCTCGACCGCGGCCGCCTTCCCCAACGCCCCAGCCTCCTCCTTGCCTCGTCTCCCCAGGGCCCCCGCTCCTCGCGTCGGCTGGCCACCAGAGGTGCCGCCGCCGGCCACCAAAGGTGCCGCCGCCGGCCATCAGCAATGGAGCAGGTCGCGCCGCCCCAAGCGCCTCGCCTTCCCTCACCAGCTCGTGCCTCCCCTCGCCATGGAGCCGCGGATGCCGCCGTTGGAGTAACAGGACGCCACGCCACCTTCCTGACGCCTTGCCACCCCGGCCCAGCACCGCTGCCCTGCCGCGGCCTCCCTCCACCCCGCGCCGACCCAAGGTCACCGCCACCGACTTCCTTCACCATCGCACTTTACCCGGCTGGATCCCGCTGCCATGGCGCCCGTGAAGCTCTTCTCCGCAGCCACATCGCCGGATGCCGCCTTCGACGATGGATCGGTCTCCTCCCGTCCCTCTGCCTCTCCGCGAACCCGCGCTGCAGCAGCCTCCAAGGTCACCTACTGCCATGCTGCTGTACACCCGAGGTCCTTGGCCTTGTTTCGTTTGGATCGTCAAAACCGCGAGTCAAATCAATCAAGTTCCTCTCTGAATGTGTATGGCTACTGGACAACTCGTCATGACCCTCTGTTCGACTCTGTGAACGACTACACTGGGAGACGCCAAGTACCACGACGCCCGGAACCCTCGGATATGCCAAGTTCGACTACGGCAGACGACATGTACAACTACTCGCGCCAAAGACCCATGCACAACTACATTGCCGAGACCAAGACCGGCAAGTCCCGTAGACGCCCGAACGACTACCGAATGCGCCAAGTACCTCTACCACCGTCTCCGAAAACGCCAAGACCGCCAAGTACCTCTACATGTGACCCGAACGTCTACGGAAACATGTACCACTACCATCTCCGTGTACCACTACTTCCACTACGAACCCGAACCACTCCGAAAACGCACGTCCCGAAGGTATAACCCCGAGACAACGGCCGTGAACGGATGCATGTTGTGTTGTATGAGATGCACCCTTTATTGCACCGTGCTCGAAGTACCCCTCGTTGCCTTGTCGCCGAACCGTGGGAACCCGGCAACGGGAGCACCCCACCATCTTGCATGACACACTCCCGTTGTCCTTCTTTTGCACCGACATCTCAAAGAGGTGTCGGATCCCTGGAACGTTGCCTTGGCACCGTTTCCATTTTCGTCGCCAGGACACTCCTTTCCTTTCGTCGTGGCGACCAAATGCTTCATATATTTTTAATTGTCAACCTTTAACTAAAATTTGCATAAAACTTGAAAATGTCATCCGCATCATGATACCAACATTTAAATGGTTAAAATTGTTGTTTTCTTTGAAATTGCTAAATATGCTCATGGGGATTTTCCGGAATTGTTGTTGTTATTTCCGGCCTCATTTAAAAATGACTAGATAGTGTAGTATTGCTCATGCTTCACCTCTTGCCATGTTTAATAAAAACATTTAATATTGTCTTGTAAATAAACAAGAGTCAACTAAATAAATAAAATGTGGTGTTTCTTCAATATGCAACTCATTGCATATTGAGCCCCACTTAACTTGTAGTACTTGTTTGTGCACTTTGCCATGCCATGCATAATTAAACCGGACATGCATCATACTTGGATGTGCATCGTATGCGATGTTTATGCTTGTGTGTTTACCATGTTGTTTGCTTCTTTCTGGTATGCTTCTCTTGTTAGCTTCGGTTCCGTTTTGGAATTATGAGGATTTGTTCGACTACTTCATGGACTTGTTCTTCTTCCTTCGGGATTCTAGGCAAGATGACCATACCCAGATATTACTACTATCTTTGCCTATGCTAGATGTCTCGCTCTTTAGATATTGCCTCGATGCCTATGTCTGTTTGTCAGCCCTCCTATTGTTGCCATGAGACCTCTAACCTTTGACACCTTCCCAGCAAACCGTTGTTTGGCTATATTACCCGCTTGCTCAGCCCCTCTTATAGCGTTGTTAGTTGTAGGTGAAGATGAAGATTGCTCCATGTTGGAACTTGTTGTTGGAATATCACAATATCTCTTAAATATATTAACACACCTATATACTTGGCAATGGGTGGAAGGCTTGGCCTTTTGCTCGGTGTTTTGTTCCACTCATGCCACCTTAGGAACCGATAAACTGGTGTTATGTTCCTTGATTTTGTGTTCCTAACACGGTTGGGGTTTATGGGCCCCCCTTGATAACTTGTTCAGTGCTAAAGCTTTTCCAGCAAGGCCCAGCTTTGGTTCTACATTTGCCTAACAACTAAAACTTGCATAGGGAGTAATTAACCCTTTTCTTTATTAACAACCCTGGGCTAGTGCTCCACATGAGTGCTGGTCCAAACTTGGGGGTTCTGCGGGCCACCTCGGGGAAACTCAAGGGCTGGTAAAAACATGTATAATCGCCCATCCGGTCGTGGCTTGAGACGAGATATGCGCGGCTACTATCAGGGTGTCGGCACGCCAGGGGTCTTGCTGGATTAGTTTTACCTTTGTCGAAATATTTTGAGCACGGGATTCCGAGAATACTTGGATCTTCCCACTTTGGAGTTGCGACTCCGCAGATCGTGAGCTTGTGATGGGCTAAGTTGGGACACCCCTGCAGGATTTTGATCATTCGAAAGCCGTTCCACGATTATGTGGCAGATGGGAATTTGTTAATATCCGTTTGTAGAAAACATGACACTCCATCCTTAAGAATACACTACATGAGTGAGTTCTGGGATTGTCTCTTCTCGAAGGGGTTTCGAGAAGAAGAACATGGTGGGGTTATGTCTGACGTGAGTAGTTAGGATCACTTCGTGATCACTTTGATGATCGTTGGCACTTTCTCTTCTCGCTCTAGACACGTAAGCTAGTGCTAGTGCTGTTGAAAACCTTGTTTTCATCCTTGTTTCACACCCCAAGGCTTTGATAGTATTGCTACCCGGGAACGGGATTGCTGAGTCCTTTGTGGCTCACAGATTACTACACACACCAGATGCAGGTACATCCGAAAACAGTACAGGAGGTGGATCGGAACTTCAATGGGAGTTCGATGAAGAGCTTGGTCGTATGTATGTGTCATTTTTCGCTGATCAGTAGTGGTTCCTACTAGGGGTGATCGGGACCTTGTGTTGCTTTATTTATGGTATCTTTCATTTGGATCTTCGTCCGTAGTCGGACTCTGATGTTATTTGGATGATGATTGTTGATGTAATGCTTTGTGTGATGTGGCGAGTGTAAGCCAACTACTCTTTTACAATTTCATCCGTCTTTTACATGAGTTGTGCAAAGATACCATACTTGAGATCATTCTAGTATGATATTATGCCTTTAAGTCGTACCTCGACACGTAGGAGGTATAGTCTCATACTGGGCATTACAAGTTGGTAATCAGAGCCTTCTCCGACCTAGGAGCCCCCACTGATTGATCGAATCGTTGACGGTTGAGTCTAGGCACACACATGAAAATGTTTTGAGTCCTATATATATCGGAGAGTAGGATTTCTTTTTACTCCTCATCCATTTATCACTCTGGTGAGGACTCCTGACGATGTTCTATCTCTTCTACTCTCAAAAATTCACTAATTTTTTTTAGGATCACGTGAGTATTGTTTGGATTGTTCCGATATCTTTGTGACGAGAACATTATTCTCGATGCCTCCTGTCATTTAGGGGTTGTGGCAGTGTCCCGAGGAGTTGAGCTCCAAGGTGTTTTTGTCACAAATCTATCGCAGCAGTTCTGGAATACTTAAGACGGCCGACATCGAAAACTCTTCTATGCGGTTGGTGGCAAGATAACCCCGACATCACCCAGTACTGGGGATGTAGTTCGGGAGTATTGCCACAGCTTGTATAGCTGAGGCATTTCAAAGGTCCGAGGTAAACGGGTTTCGAAAATGACTGGTTATGTGTTAAAGGATGGATACAGCTGGATGTAGGATTAGAGTTGAGTGCGCGGTGCTTCCCCTGTATCCCCAACACCCGATTGCATAACCGGAAACCTTCGGAAATTAATAGGTGGGTTCTTCTAGTAGCTCGTAGCTATTCTTCCAACGAGTGTATGATATGGAGTTCGGGGTTCAACATTGAGTGAAGTGATTTTATGGGCGTTGTTCCAATTGGGAGTTGCATCTTAAAGGGTCCTTGGCTATGCTGATCCGGGGATTGGAAAACCGTTTTGTAACACGTTCCATGAGCTTTCAGCACGAACATGTGGGATGAAACTTCTATCTTGTATTTGTTCTATCTGCTCCTTATTGTTTTTTATTTACCTTTTGTTCTCCCAAGTGGCTTCTCGACAAGTGTTGTACCATTAAGCTATGGAATTCATTCGTTCATGTCACATCCCCAGTTAGCATTTGCATTAGGACTACCTAGAGTGTGCATCATGTTTACTTATCAAAGAAACTTGAAATGGGAATGACAGAAACCCCAGCACCCCTCTCCTAACAACTAGGGTTTGATAAAATCTTTTCCAATGTACCCAAAATGCCCTTCAAAAATGTCCATCATTTCTGCCTTGGTCTTAAACCTCTGCCAAAAATGGTGCAAAATTTTCTAGGACAACCAAAGTCTTTGGATTAAATCATATGTTATTTGAGTTTGGGCATTTAAATGCTATAAAATATTTTAAATGCTCAAATAATCATAAACTATAATGTTCCATGATGTTCATATTATATACAGTGGGCATGACAAGTTTTATGAGTTATAAAAATGTTCTGGCATTTTTATTAATTAAACAAAGTTGCAAAAGAAATGAAACAGAAAAGGAAATAGGAAAAAGGAGAGAGAAAAGGAGTTACCTGGTGCCCCACCCGGCCCACCTGCCGGCCCAGCCTAGCTGCCGCTCCAGCGAGCTGCTTAGCTCGGCCAGGCAGGCAGGCAGGTGCTTGACGGCGGCCGCAGCGCGCGCCACGCAGCTGCCCACCGCCCTGCTTCCTCCCCTCGCCGCCCTGGAGGCTTGGATCGGTCGTCCACCTCGCCCCCGACCTCGCAGACACACCCCACTCTCCCCAGCTCCTCTCCTTCGCCCTCCCCGCACCATGGCCGACGCCGCCGTGCTCGCACCGTCGTACTAGCCGCGCCCACCGTCGTCCCTGAGCCCCATCGCCGTGTTCGTCGTCTCCACCGTCCTCGACTACTTCGAACAGGCCGAGCCCCGAGCGCTCGCCCGCCCTGGAGACGCCCCCGACCTCTTCTTCCCCAACTCCGGCCGCGGAGATCCCCCTCACCGTCCCGCTCAGCTCCGACCACCCCCAAGCTCGCTCCGGCGTCTGCTGCAACCCCTGTGAGCCCAGCTTCGTCCTCCCCCTCTCCGTTGGCTCTCTACTAACCTGGAACGCACCGCACGAAGCTCACCTGCACGTACCGCCGCGGAGCTCGTCGCCGACGAGGCTCCGGCCATCCAATGGTCCGGCCACCGTGCCTATCAGCTTCACCGTCACGCGTAGGTGTTGTAGGACCACTCCACGCTCCTCCACGAGCACCGCACCGTCGTTTTCGACTTCGCCGAACTCCGGCAGCCGCTGGACTCGTCGCCGGTGTCATCTCCGGCGACCCCGAGGCCAGCCACCACCTCCACTCGATGCGGTTTGCCTCCAGCTACCCGTAGGTGTGCTCCGCCGTCGTTTTGGCAGCCGCAGCACGAAACCCGCACCTCGCCGCCGTGTTTGGCCTCGCCGGCGGCTAAATGCCAGTGAGTTGGGCATGTTTGACCACGGGTTTGACCCCCCCTGGGTCACTGACATGTGGGCCCTGCCTGCAAGTCAAACCTAGTTTAGGTGTTAATTTAATTCTAATTAGTTAATTAGTTAACTGTGACACTGACCAGTGGGTCCCACTGGTCAAGTTTGACCTGGGCCGCCCTGTTGACTGACTAACGTCATCATGATGTCATGCAGACGTAGTAAAGGATTTCTGGGATTTTTAGATTTAAAAATAATCCTGGAAATTCCAGAAAATGCCTAAACTTCAAAAAATCATATAAATTTAACAGTAGCTCAGATGGAAAAGATTTATATATGAAAAATGACCAGAAAAATCCAATCTTTCCAATGGCACTGGTTTCATGCATGTTTGAGCAAGTTAACCTTGCTGTATACATTAAAACATGATAATGCACTTAATTAAATAATAGCTAAAGTGCCAATTTGAATCTTTGATTCAAATAGGCTCAAACCCTTCTCGTTATAGTTGCATTAGCCCAACACACATGCATCTTGCCATGTCATGAGCATGCATCATATTGTTGCATTTGTTTGTTTAATGATTGTATCGCCGGTATTCTCTGTGTTAGGTCCTGCTCCCGAGGATACTGTTGCGTATCCAGTTGAAGAGCAGTACCCGACAACCACTTTGTCAGGCAAGCAATCATTGATCATTCCGATACAAACCCAATCTTCTCGCTCCTGCTCTCTTTTACTGCATTAAGGCAACAGCGTGTGAACTGCTACTTGCTGCGGTAGTTGAACCCTATTCCCTTGCATGACCTGTCATTGCCACAGTAAATAGTTGAAACCCACTAGCATGTGTAGGAGTTGATTGAGCCATGTGATGTGTGATCAACCATGCTATTTGCTTATGTTGCCTGCTATGCTTAGAGTTGTGTCTGGTCTGGTTCATCTGGGTGATGGATCAGAGTGAAACAATCTTTCGATAAAGAGAAGGAAGTGTGGAATACGCTTGGTAAAGGTATCGATGAAAGGCCATGTAGGAGTACGTGGTGGGTTGTTTCATTATAACCGTACATAGGACCCGAGATCTGTATGTGTGGTTATAGTTCCAGTTACTACCATGCATTGGGCCCGAAACCAATGGACCCTCTCTGCTTATTAATTACCCTCGATCTCTGTCCATGAGTTGCAACTAGTTTCTGGTGTTTATAGTTTACTGGAGGTCGTGCACAGCGCTGACCCTCGGGGTGGGTTCTGATGCGACAGGTATGTGGCACGGTGTACCGGTTGCCCGTTTGGTGACTCGGGAACCCTGTACACATCGTTTGGGGCCGTGAGCGACACCCCGGCTGGATCTCCCCACGGATGGAACCCAAATAGGCGATAAACCTGGACGAGAGACTTGAGTAGTTATTCAGGTCGTGGCCGACACCCACGCTTGGCTTCCGCTTGAAGGTTGCCGAGTACACGTCGAGTAAACGGGGATAAGTGGTGGGAGCGTGTGTGAAGAAGTACACCCCTGCAGGGTTATCAATCTATTCGAATAGCCGTTGTTCGCGGTACGGACTACTTGGTTACTCTTACAGTTCATAGACAAGTTGATGGTTACTACTAAAAGCCTCAAGATAAGTGTGAGTGCCATGGATGGCCCTTCCGTAGGATGACGGAAGTGGATCCTCGGTAGTGTATTGTTGTGGTGAGTAGAGGACTCGTGTTCGTAATAACATCTTGCAATCCGTTGAGAGTTGTAGTATAGGTTAGCCAAGAGTCAAAGCTGGCTTTCTGCTATGAACTCCACTACACCCTTGATAATGTTGCATGTATGATAGGTTCTGTGGTAAGACTTGCTGAGTACCTTTGTACTCATGTTTGCTTAGTAACTATTGCAGAGGAGAACCCTGCCCCTGCTGATGGGTTCTACATAGACGTTGACATCGACAAGTAGCTTGACACCCAGACGGAGATCTGGAGCTTGTGAAGGGCCTTGTAGATAGTCAGGCTACACCAAGCCTGTTTTATTTTCTAAGTTGTCTGTACTCAGACATGTAGCTTCCGCTTGTGCTTGTATGACTGTATGACTTGAGTGTTGGGTCATGTGACCCCTACCTGTATGGATATGTTATGTATGGCTCTTGGAGCCTCTTAAATAAAGTACTTTGAGTCATAGAGTTCTGTTGTGATGCAATGTTGTATTTGCACATATTGAGCATATTGTGTGTATGGTTGAAATGCTTGGTATGTGTGGGATCCGACACCTAGTTGTTTTCCTTTGGTAGCCTACCTTACAGGGAAATGCCTCCTAGTGATTCCAATGAGCCTTGGTAGCTTGCTACTGCTCGAAACACGTAGGCTGGCCGGCATGTGTCCTTCTTCGTTCCTGTGTCTGTCCCTTAGGGGAAATGTCACGCGTTGTTCCTTTAAGTCCATGTAGCTTGCTACGACTTGGGTTCATACGTTGATGACCGACACGTTCGTTGCTGGGTCATGGATGCCTGTCTCTGTAATTTAGTGCCACTTTTGGTTTATAACTAGCCATGTCGGCCCGGGTTCTCTGTCCTATGGATGCTAGCGACACTGTCATATACGTGTGCCAAAATGTGCAAACGGTCCCGGGCCAGGTAAGGTGGCACCCGTGGGGTTACCGTGCGTGAGGCCGCAAAGTGATATGACGTGTTACAGCTAGATCGGTGTGACTTAGGATCGCGGTCCTGACAGCGTTGGCATCAGAGCTGGACTGCCTGTAGGATTCTCAAGCCAAACTGGTCGATGTTGAGTCTAGAAAAATTCTTAGTTATATGTAGGGGAATTGATTGTGGAAGGGAACGTAAGGCTCTTTTTACTCCTTTACCTTATGCCCTTCTGATCTGAGTCAGTCTATTCTTTCTACGGGGATTTAGGACTAGGCCTCTTATCCTTACTAGGTTCACATGTTACTAATCTGTAGACTCTTAGGATTGTTGGTTTCAAACCTCAGTTCAGTTTTTATCCTTTTAGTATGATGATTGTTGGACCCGGAACCTTGATATGTAATTGTTGAGTGGCTATGCTATCATTTGTACGATGTCTCAAATCTTTGTTTGAGCATTTACAGTTGTTATGCTGCCTGATTTCTTCCAGAAACACTAATGCCTTTGCATTACTTCGTGTTTCAGATGTCTGGCCGCACCCCTCACCAAGTGGTTCGTCTGACTCGGTGCATTAATTTGCCCGGTCACACGGCCATGCTAGTCCGTGTGCTGACTGAGACCGGTTATCGCTGGTATCCTGAGTACACCATGCAGGAACAGTACCGGGATTTCAACCAAAGTCAGTATTTCTGCACAGTCCGGATATACCCCTCATATCCCGGAGCTAACGACCCCATCCATTGGTCTTATGGACTCGGGGTTACCATCGAGATGGCAGTGCAGGATGCCGCCTATTCGGTGATGACCATTCTCCGGGCTAGGCATGCCCTGTTGCTGAACACTGAGTTCTGGTACATGCCAGCCTCACTTCCCGGAGAGGAAGGCTACTACACTGGTCTGTATACTGATGCTGCTCATGAAGGCCACTGCTTCAGACTACTGTTCAGATGCTGGAGGATAGGGGCCGTGAGGTCCGTGCCCTCCGAATGGAGCTGTATAACACTCGAGCCGCCCACTGGACTACTTTGACACGGCTTGCACCTGCTGTGCACGCCGGATATTTGGACATGCGGGATTTGTACCCCGTGCGGACTCGTCTGCCTGATCGCATGGATTGGCGTGACGTTGGGGGTATTACACCTCCACGTGGGCGTCGGTTACCACCAGCATCGGGACCGAGGCCACATCCATGTCCCTATGGTCCACAGCCTTCGAGTGCTCGCGAGTTTCAAGATCCGTCTGTCCCACTTCCAGGCTACGGTTGTAATCTTTACGAAGATTACTACGGAAATGTCTGAGCTAGACCGTGGTAGTAGTAGTTTTGTAGTAGTTGTATTCCCACAGTCCTGCGCGTCTTGTGGAATATGACTTAGTGTGTACTGAGTTCCGGAGGTGTAATTAAATAATGTATAGGAGCTTGGAATGCCTCTGATGGGATGTATCGTCTTTCACCGCAGTTGTACTTTAGCCTTGGCTTGTACTAAACTATGTATGGTGTGTATGACCACTGGTGTATATATAGCAGTTTCTATATTACCATGTCGTACGGATGAACATCTCTGCATTCCGTGTCATCCA
>LR738714.1:168518359-168552947 GCA_902687465.1 Secale cereale | reverse complement strand
ATGCTGGAGGATAGGGGCCGTGAGGTCCGTGCCCTCCGAATGGAGCTGTATAACACTCGAGCCGCCCACTGGACTACTTTGACACGGCTTGCACCTGCTGTGCACGCCGGATATTTGGACATGCGGGATTTGTACCCCGTGCGGACTCGTCTGCCTGATCGCATGGATTGGCGTGACGTTGGGGGTATTACACCTCCACGTGGGCGTCGGTTACCACCAGCATCGGGACCGAGGCCACATCCATGTCCCTATGGTCCACAGCCTTCGAGTGCTCGCGAGTTTCAAGATCCGTCTGTCCCACTTCCAGGCTACGGTTGTAATCTTTACGAAGATTACTACGGAAATGTCTGAGCTAGACCGTGGTAGTAGTAGTTTTGTAGTAGTTGTATTCCCACAGTCCTGCGCGTCTTGTGGAATATGACTTAGTGTGTACTGAGTTTCGGAGGTGTAATTAAATAATGTATAGGAGCTTGGAATGCCTCTGATGGGATGTATCGTCTTTCACCGCAGTTGTACTTTAGCCTTGGCTTGTACTAAACTATGTATGGTGTGTATGACCACTGGTGTATATATAGCAGTTTCTATATTACCATGTCGTACGGATGAACATCTCTGCATTCCGTGTCATCCATTACATTCTGCACGTCTATGTCAAATTTTTGCCATCCTTGTCTAAACCGTTGTTTTGTTTTCCTAGGATGGTCAACACTCGCAACACTCCTGCTGCCCAGGAGCAGGGTGAGGCTAGTGGGGCTAGAGATGGGAATCTGCCCCAGCCACCCTCCTTGGCGGAAGTTATGCTCGAGGCAGAACGGAACAAGAGAGAGACCAACCGTCTGCTGGAACGCATAGAGCAGAACACTGGGTTCCGCTAGAGGAATGACGTGGTGTCAATCAATGACTTTATCAAGATGTGCCCACCGAAGTTCCATCACTCCTTTGAACCTCTGGATGCGGATGACTGGCTACGTAGTATCACCCACAAGCTACACTCTTCCCGTGTGGCCGAAGCTGACAAGGTTACCTACGCCGCCTACCATCTTGAGGGCCCTGCCAGTCTTTGGGGGGAAAACTTTGAAGCTATGCGTCCTGCTGGCCAAATCACTACTTGGGTTGAGTTCAGTGAGGCATTCCATGAACATCACATTCCGGAAGGTCTCATGGATCGCAAGCGGGAGGAATTCTGCAATTTCACCCAGGGCCGGTTAACTGTGGATGGATATAGTCGCGAGTTTGGCAACTTGGCACGCTATGCACCTGAGGAAGTATCCACCGATGCCAAGAAGCAGGCGAGGTTCCGCAAGGGACTCACTCCTGAACTTCGCCGAGATCTATGTCTGCACGAGTGCACTTCCTTCCAGAAGTTGGTAAACAAGGCTATCAGTGCTGAAACGGGCCAGACCGACTTCGAGGCCACATGCAAGCATACTCGAGACTTTGGTTCCTCATCCGGCCCTGGCTCTCACAAGCGTCGTGTGTGGGTTCCTAACACAGCTCTGCCACCCAAGTACACACCGAGGCCATCCTATGAGGCGCCTCGCCCAACTCAACAGTTTGCACCTGCTAAGACCTATGGAGGACCACCTTCCAACTTTGCTCCACGCACTAGCACTGTGACATGCTTCAAGTGTGGAGAACCAGGGCACTACATGCGTGAGTGTCCTCAGAACCAACCAGGAAAACCCGTTGGCCGTGGTAAGCCAACCGGCAAGGTGAATTATGTCAAGCCAATCCCCACTGCACGTGGTCATGTCAACTATGTCTCTGCCGAGGAATCTTACGAGGATCCTAACATCGTCCTTGGTACGCTTCTCGTTAACTACCATCCGGCATCTGTTCTTTTCGATACTGGAGCATCCCATTCGTTCATATCTGAGAGCTATGCTCGAATGCACAACATGACCTTTTGTGACATGCCTACTTCCATGGTTATTCAAACTCCTGGTTCAAAGTGGCAAACCTCTAGGGTAAGCCATGGAAATGGAATCCTTGTCGATAGACTTGTTTTCCTAGCATCTCTAATTGCTCTCAAGTCCTCAGACATAAACATCATTTTGGGTATGGATTGGATGACAACTCATTACGCCAAGATTGATTGCTATACTAGGACCGTTCAACTAACACACCCATCCGGCAAGATAGTCAATGTCTTGACCCGAATGGCTGAGTGTCAGCTCTACTCTCTTAATGCCAGCCCTCTACCCGAACTCGAAGATATCCCGGTAGTACGTGACTTTTCGGATGTTTTTCTAGAAGAACTGCCAGGAATTCCACCTGACAGAGATGTCGAGTTCGTGATAGATCTTATCCCTGGAACTGTCCCAATCTCTAGGAGACCCTATAATATGGCACCCCTAGAATTAGCTGAGCTTAAGAAAAACCTCGATGAGTCCTTGCAAAAGGGTTTCATCCGTCCTAGTTCTTCCCCTTGGGCTTGCCCCGTCCTCTTCGTCAAGAAGAAGTATGGAACAGAGCGGATGGTTGTGGATTACCGACCTGTCAATCTGGTCACCATAAAGAACAAGTATCCGCTTCCCAGGATCAACGACCTGTATGATCAGCTCGCTGGATCCTCAGTCTTCTCTAAGATGGATTTGAGGTTGGGTTACCATCAAATCAAAATCAAGAACGGGGACATTCCTAAAACGGCTTTTGTTACTCGTTATGGCCAATATGAGTACACCGTCATGTCCTTCAGATTAACCAATGCCCCAGCCACCTTCTCCCGGCTAATGAATTCTATATTCATGGAGTACTTGTATAAATTCGTCGTAGTATACCTCGATGATATACTCATCTATTCCAAGAACAAGGAAGATCATGCCGAGCATTTAAGGTTGGTATTGACGAAACTTCGAGAGCACCGCCTTTATGCCAAATTCTCTAAATGTGAATTTTGGTTGCCGGAAGTAACCTATCTAGGTCATGTGATCTCTGGCAAGGGTATTGCTGTCAATCCCGAGCGAGTTCAAGCCGTCCTTGATTGGACTCCCCCTGAATCGGTCAAGCAAGTTAGGAGTTTTCTTGGCTTAGCGAGCTATTGCCGATGCTTCGTCGAGAATTTCTCCAAGGTTGCTAAACCTCTAACTGAGCTCCTCAAGAAAGATAAAAAGTTTGAGTGGACCCCACAGTGCGAGTCCAGTTTTCAGGAACTGAAAAGACGCCTGACATATGCACCTGTACTGGTACCACCAGACTTTTCCAAGGATTTTATAATCTATTGCGATGCCTCGCGACAAGGACTAGGTTGCATACTCATGCAAGATTGTCAAGTGATTGCATACGCATCTCGACAGTTGCGTCCACATGAGGATAACTATCCTACACATGATCTAGAGCTTGCAGTTGTAGTCCATGCACTCAAAACATGGCGACATTACCTCCTTGGTAATCGCTGTGAAATTTGCACTGATCATCAAAGTTTGAAGTATATCTTCACCCAACCGGATCTGAATCTCAGGCAAAGACGTTGGGTTGAGTTGCTCACAGACTACGACTTAGGAATCACTTACACCCCTGGAAAGGCCAATGTCATGGCTGGTGCGCTAAGTCGTAAGTCTTATTGTAACAACTTAATGTTACAACAAGGTCAACCACTTCTCCACGAGGAATTTCGTAAGCTTAACCTTCACATTGTTCCTCGAGGATTCCTTTCCACATTGGTGGCGGAACCTAACCTTACGGATCAGGTCATCAAAGCACAAATGGTTTATCCGGGAATTTCCCGTATCAAGAGGAACATCAAGAAAGGAGTTGCGGGATGTTTCTCAATTGATGATCAAGGAGTCGTACTCTTTGGCAACCGTTTAGTGGTTCCTAAAGTACGAAACCTGAGACGTTTGATCCTTAAGGAGGCTCATGATGTAATGCCCAGGATGGAGTTATACCTCCTACGTGTCGAGGCGCGACTTAAAGGCATAAGTCCATCCTAGAATGATCTCAAGTTTGGTAATCTTTGCACATCTCATGTAAAAGAGGGGATTGTAAACATAAATAGTTGGCTTACACTCGCCACGTCACACAAATACAATACATGTCTCAAACATCATACATTAAGATATCACAACCCTCTAAGGGCAAAACCAAATGTCAAGATACCAAACTTAAATAACATCCACAGGTCGGATCGAATCCTAGTAGAAGTCTCCACTACTGATCATCCGGATATCGAACATAGTACCAACTACGCTCCTCGTCGTACTCCCAGTCAAGCTCGGTGCCATCACCTGGATAGCTCACAACTGGACCTGCATCTGGTGTGGTGAAGTAACTGTGAGCCACAGAGGACTCAGCAATCCCGTTCCCGGGTAACAAGACTATTTAAGCCTTGGGCGAGGATAAGGCTGAAGAAAAGAATAAGTGTCTACAGCAGCAACTAGCAACTAGCTTACGTGAGTGAGAGCGAGAAGAGAAAGCCTCGGTCGAGAGATGATCACGAAGTGATCCTAGCTACAAGCTCAAACATAACCCCTCCGTGTTCAACTCCCGAATCCCTATTCGGAAATTGACGGTCACGGAACACACGCTGGTAGGGTATTAGAAACATTGTGTCAAGTTATCTACAACCGGATATTAACAAGCTCCCATCTGCCACATAACCGTGGGCACGTCTTTCGAAAGTTCATAACCCTGCAGGGGTGTTCCAACTTGACCCATTACAAGCCCACGATCCGCGGAGTCGCAACTCCAAAGTGGGAAAACCCGAGTATTCTCGGAATCCCGTGCTCAAGATATACCGAACTAAGGTAAGGCTAATCCAGCAAATCCTCCCGGCGTGTCGACACCCTGATAGTAGCCGCGCGTATCTAAATCTCAGGACACGACTGGATGGGCGAGGCTACGGGTTTATATCAATCCTCGAGTTCCCTCGTGGTGATCCCGCAGGCTCCCCGTTTCGGACCAACACTCATGTGGAGCACTGGCCCGGGGTTGTTGATTAAGAACTTGGGTTAATTACTCCCTATGCAAGTTATTTAGTTATTAGGCAAATAGTACCAATGTTGGGACTTGCTGGAAAAGACTTAGCACTTAGCGGTTTATCGAGGGGGTCTCATACACCCCAACCGTGTTAGGAACGCATAATCAAGGAACATAACACCGGTTTATACGGTTCCTAACGGCATGAGTGGAACAAATCACCAAGCAAAAGGCTTAGCCTTCCACCCTTGCCAATATATAGATGATTTCATTTTAAGCATTTATATAGTGTGATATAACCCAACAAAACTTCAACATGAAGCAAGCATCTTCGATCTTCACCTGCAACTAGCAATGCTATAAGAAGGGCTGAGCGAAGCGTACTTAGCCAAGCAACGGTTTGCATAGGAAGGGTGGTTAAAGATGGTAATGGTTACAAGTAGGAGGCTGACAGGAAGAACATGGGCATCGAGGCAAAACTATAGATCGAGACTACTAGCAATAGGCAAAGATAGTAATGTTATCGGGGTTCGGTCATCTTGCCTGAAGAGAAGTCGTTCGGATCGTAAGGGTCCTCGTGCTCAACCTCGTTGGAAACCTCGTGCTCGTACTCGTACTCGGTCTCGGCTTCCGGCTCTAAACAAAACAATCACACCAAGCACAAATCAACAAGATGCAATGCGCACTCGAAAATGATGGATGCATGATGGATGCACTAAGGATGCACACGGAGCACGGAAAATAGCACTCAAGCAAAACACCTCAAAACATGATAACAATATGATATTATGAATCTACAAAGAAAATCAATCAAGTTTCATATAAGATTCGCTGAAATCGGAGTTACGGGCTAAAAGTTATGCCCGAAACAAGAAATGAGCGAAAGCTGAAAATTACAGCAACATAGCAACTTCGGAGCACAAAATAATTAAGCTACAGCACTCAAACAACATGGAAAAGAGCATGAACATAAACTAGACATATCCTACAGCAATTAATTCCAAAGGTGCACCCCCAAAGGAGTCACGGTTCAATAGCAATGAGCTTGGACATATTGAACTTGACAATAAAATTCTGGCAGCAGAATTTTATTGAAACTTTGGAGCAAAAGATAAACATGCTACAGCCACTCAAATAAACATGTGAGAACATTAATGGAAAGACAACAATATATACTACAAGGAACAATCAAGATCCACTCCAAAACTATCATGCTTTGTCCTAGAACATCACTCAAACATGGCATCGGAACATTACATATTTCAGACTTAGTGAAAATTCACTAAGTCCTAAAACAGCAATTTCATCATGGCATCTAAAAGAGCAAGTTTAAGTCACCTCGAAACTAAACATGGCAAGTGGTAAGAACCTCATCAAAGTACACATGATGGTGATTCCGAAACACACAAGCATGCTTCATGGAGATAAACACAACGATAGAGCATGGCACTTTGCAACATCACAGCCACATGGCACTTTGCAACGATGATAAACATGGAAAGAATAAATCTATCATGCAACCTAACACATACAACATGTAGAGCATGGCAAGACGAACACGTGGACATGTCATTTGCATCATTCGGACAAACGAGCTAAAAGATATCACTATGCAAAGATGGCATAAAAACATCACATAGCAGCAGTTTTATCACGAAGCACTATTGCAACAGAAAAACAAGCAACTAAATGATATCTAACATGCATGACACAAAAAGATAAAATGTAGTGCTATTCACCACGAACGTCTGGACATGCTATTTGCGCGAAACGGACAAACACACACAAAGTTAGAGCAGTTCTAAAACAGCATCAGCAACTAATTACTGGGGACTTAGAGATATTTGCAACAACCTCAGATTTGCAGAAAGTCAACGGGCTCGGGGAAGCAGATCTGGCCCGGCTCGGACTGGGCTTCGGGCGGCGAAGGCGGCTTCGGCCCGCGGGCGAGAGCGCGCGGCCCAGCGGTGAGGGAGCGGCGATCTGGCGGCCCGCCTCGGGGCCCAGGCGGAGGCGGCTGGAGGAGCTGCGGCTGGGCCCGCTGGATGGGCCGGGGCGGCCGGAAGTGGCGCGGTGCGGCGCGGGAGGCTCGGCCTGTGCTGGCCTGGCCCGAGGGAGGTGGCGAGGCGGTCCGTTGGCGAAGCGGCGGCGAAGGGAGTGGGCCGAGCAGAAGGGGGCGAAGGCCCAGGCGCCGATGCTGCGAAGGGCGGCGATGTGGTCCACGCCTCGGAGGCTGGCGACGATGGGCCAGATCGACCGATCTGGCGCGGTGGGCGCGAAGGGAGGGAGCCCAGGCGCGTCGGGGAAGTGGTCCCTGGGCCCCGGCGCGGAATCGATCGGAGGGGTCGAGCGGGCGGCCTCGCTGGAGCGCGTTGACCCGACGGCTTCGATCGAGGAAGAGGCGGCGCGGTCGAAGGCTTCGAAGGAAACTGGATCGGCTGGTTCCCTCGGGATTCGAGGAGGAGTTCCCAAATGGCAGATTGGATCTGAGAAAAAAAAAGGGGAGAAGGGGAAAGGAAATAGGGATGCCCAAAAATGGACATGGGGTGTTATATATAGCAGTTTTTCTAGGGTTAGGGGATTTGGGGGTGTTAGGAGCCCTCCGATCGCGATGCGACGGATCCGATCGCGGGGGTAGTTTAGATGGGCCTAGGAGAGGGTAGTTGGCTGTTGTGGGGGTATTTCTGGGACACAAAGTGAAGGCACTTTGGACCCACACGAATAACTGAAGGGATAGCAAACGGAGTCCAAACGCGACGAGATTTGAGAGGCGGGTTGCACACAACAAAACCACAACACACACAACAAACTCGCGGCACACCGGTAACGTTACATGCCCAAACAACAAAGTAGGCCTACGGGACGTCACGGACACGCGAGGGAGCTCCGGAACGCGAAACGGACAACGGGAAGGAACGCGTGGAACCGGATGCAACCGACAACACAAATGCAATGCGATGCACATGTCTACATGATATGAATGAATGCCACACACGCACACAACAAAACGACGAAAACCCGAAAGACAAAGAACCCGGAATGGAAATAGATGAAGCCGGAGATATATTATATACCCAAAAGGGAAAGTATTACATCCGGGGCATTACACATGAATCTCCTCTCACAATTCATCCCGGTAGTACCAAAATGTATCAGGACCTACGTCAGAGATTCTGGTGGACTAGGATGAAGAGAGAAATCGCTCAATTCATTGCTAACTGCGACGTTTGTCGTCGAGTCAAAGCAGAGCATCAACGGCCTGCTGGCACCCTTCAACCTTTAGCTATTCCTGAATGGAAATGGGACAAAGTCGGTATGGACTTCATTACCGGGTTTCCCAGGACCAGGAAAGGGAATAATGCTATCTTCGTCGTTATCGACCGCCTCTCTAAAGTAGCTCATTTCCTGCCTGTTCGAGAGAGTATTACCGCTAGCCAGCTAGCAGACTTGTATGTCTCTCGGATAGTATCACTTCATGGTGTGCCGTTGGAGATTAACTCAGACCGTGGAAGTCTTTTCACTTCAAGATTTTGGGAAAGTTTCCAGAATGCAATGGGAACTCATCCCTCTTTCAGTACAGCCTTCCATCCCCAGTCAAGTGGTCAAGTGGAACGAGTCAATCAAATTCTGGAAGACATGCTTCGAGCCTCTGTCATCTCTTTCGGTATGGAATGGGAAAAGTGTCTTCCATTTGCCGAATTTGCTTATAACAATAGTTATCAAGCCAGCCTGGGTAAAGCCCCCTTCGAAGTTCTATATGGACGAAGGTGTCGAACACCTCTTAACTGGTCAGAAACCGGGGAAAGACAATTCTTTGGCCCGGATATGATCCAGGAAGCAGAAGAGCAAGTTCGCATCGTTCGTGAGAGATTGAAAACAGCCCAGTCTCGCTAGAAGAGCCAATATGATAGTCATCATAAGGCTGTGACTTTTGAAGTCGGCGATAAGGCTTACCTTCGGGTTACCCCTCTTAAGGGAACCCATCGTTTCGGTATCAAAGGCAAATTGGCCCCTCGTTACATCGGTCCTTTTCGCATTCTTGCCAAACGAGGAGAAGTTGCCTACCAATTGGAACTACCTCCGCACCTATCCACAGTTCATGATGTGTTCCACGTTTCTCAACTCAGGCGTTGCTTCTCGGATCCTATCCGCGGAGTGGACCACGAAACGCTTGATCTCCAGGACAATCTCACATATCGAGAATACCCCGTTCGTATTCTTAATCAAATCGAGTGCACCACTCGACGCCACAATATCAAGTTTCTCAAGGTTCAATGGTCACATCATTCTGAGAGTGAAGCTACTTGGGAAAGGGAGGATCGTCTTCGACTTGAGTACCCCACCCTCTTTCCGGAGGAACCCGAATCTCGGGACGCGATTCTTTTAAGTGGGGGTGAGTTGTCACATCCCCAGTTAGCATTTGCATTAGAACTAGCTAGAGTGTGCATCATGTTTACTTATCAAAGAAACTTGAAATGGGAATGACAGAAACCCCAGCACCCCTCTCCTAACAACTAGGGTTTGATAAAATCTTTTCCAATGTAACCAAAATGCCCTTCAAAAATGTCCATTTCTTCTGCCTTGGTCTTAAACCTCTGCCAAAATGGTGCACAATTTTCTAGGACAACCAAGGTCTTTGGATTAAATCATATGTTATTTGAGTTTGGGCATTTAAATGCTATAAAATATTTTAAATGCTCAAATAATCATAAACTATAATGTTCCATGCTGTTCACATTATATATAGTGGGCATGACAAGTTTTATGAGTTATAAAATGTTCTAGCATTTTTCTTAATTAAACAAAGTTGCAAAAGAAATGAAACAGAAAAGGAAATAGGAAAAAGGAGAGAGAAAAGGAGTTACCTGGCGCCCCACCCGGCCCACCTGCCGGCCCAGCCCAGCTGCCGCTCCAGCGAGCTGCTTGGATCGGCCAGGCAGGCAGGCAGGTGCTCAACAGCGGCCGTAGCGCGCGCCACGCAGCTGCCCGCCGCCCTGCTTCCTCCCCTCGCCGCCCTGGAGGCTTGGATCGGTTGTCCACCTCGCCCCCGACCTCGCAGACACACCCCACTCTCCCCAGCTCCTCTCCTTCGCCCTCCCCGCACCATGGCCGACGCCGCCGTGCTCGCACTGTCGTAGTAGCCGCGCCCACCGTCGTCCCTGAGCCCCGTCGCCGTGTCCGTCGTCTCCGCCATCCTCGACTACTTCGAACAGGCCGAGCCCCGAGCGCTCGCCCGCCCCCGAGACGCCCCCGACCCCTTCTTCCCCAACTCCGGCCGCGGAGATCCCCCTCGCCGTCCCGCTCAGCTCCGACCACCCCCAAGCTCGCTCCGGCGTCTGCTGCAACCCCTGTGAGCCCAGCTTCGTCCTCCCCCTCTCCGTTGGCTCTCTACTAACCTGGAACGCACCGCACCAAGCTCACCTGCATGCACCGCCGCGGAGCTCGTCGCCAACGAGGCTCCGGCCATCCAATGGTCCGGCCACCGTGCCTATCAGCTTCACCGTCACGTGTAGGTGCTGTAGGACCACTCCACGCTCCTCCACGAGCACCGCACCGTCATTTTCGACTTCGCCGAACTCCGGCAGCCTCTGGACTCGTCGCCGGCGTCATCTCCGGCGACCCCGAGGCCAGCCACCACCTCCACTCGATGCGGTTTGCCTCTAGCTACCCGTAGGTGTGCTCCGCCGTCTTTTTGGCAGCCGAAGCACGAAACCCGCACCTCATCACCGTGTTTGGCCTCGCCGGCGGCTAAACGCCGGCGAGTTGGGCCTGTTTGACCATGGGTTTGACCCCCCCTGGGTCACTGACATGTGGGCCCTGCCTGCAAGTCAAACCTAGTTTAGGTGTTAATTTAATTCTAATTAGTTAATTAGTTAACAGTGACACTGACCAGTGGGTCCCACTGGTCAGGTTTAACCTGGGCCGCCCTGTTGACTGACTGACGTCAGCATGATGTCATGCTGACGCAGTAAAGGTTTTTCTGGGATTTTTAGATTTAAAAATAATTCAGGAAATTCCAGAAAATGCCTAAACTTCAAAAAATCATATAAATTCAACAGTAGCTCAGATGGAAAAGATTTATATATGAAAAATGATCAGAAAAATTCAATCTTTCCAATGGCACTGGTTTCATGCATGTTTGATCAAGTTAACCTTGCTGTATACATTAAAACATGATAATGCACTTAATTAAATAATAGCTAAAGTGCCAATTTGAATCTTTGATTCAAATAGGCTCAAACCCTTCTCGTTATAGTTGCATTAGCCCAACACACATGCATCTTGCCATGTCATGAGCATGCATCATATTGTTGCATTTGTTTGTTTAATGATTGTATCGCCGGTATTCTCTGTGTTAGGTCCTGCTCCCGAGGATACTGCTGCGTATCCAGTTGAAGAGCAGTACCCGACAACCACTTTGTCAGGCAAGCAATCATTGATCATTCCGATACAAACCCAATCTTCTCGCTCCTGCTCTCTTTTACTGCATTAAGGCAACAACGTGTGAACTGCTACTTGCTGCGGTAGTTGAACCCTATTCCCTTGCATGACCTCTCATTACCACAGTAAATAGTTGAAACCCACTAGCATGTGTAGGAGTTGATTGAGCCATGTGATGTGTGATCCACCATGTTATTTGCTTATGTTGCCTGCTATGCTTAGAGTTGTGTCTGGTCTGGTTCATCTGGGTGATGGATCAGAGTGAAACAATCTTTCGATAAAGAGAAGGAAGTGTGGAATACGCTTGGTAAAGGTATCGATGAAAGGCCATGTAGGAGTACGTGGTGGGTTGTTTCATTGGAACCGTACATAGGACCCGAGATCTGTATGTGTGGTTCAAGTTCCAGTTACTACCATGCATTGGGCCCGAAACCAATGGACCCTCTCGGCTTATTAATTACCCTCGATCTCTGTCCAGGAGTTGCAACTAGTTTCTGGTGTTTATAGTTTACTGGAGGTCGTGCACAGCGCTGACCCTTGGGGTGGGTTGTGATGCGACAGGTATGTGGCACAGTGTACCGGTTGCCCGTTTGGTGACTCGGGAACCCTGTACACATCGTTTGGGGCCGCGAGCGACACCCCGGCCGGATCTCCCCACGGATGGAACCCAAATAGGCGATAAACCTGGACGAGAGACTTGAGTAGTTAGTCAGGTCGTGGCCGACACCCACGCTGGGCTTCCGCTTGAAGGTTGCCGAGTACACGTCGAGTAAACGGCGATAAGTGGTGGGAGCGTGTGTGAAGAAGTACACCCCTGCAGGGTTATCAATCTATTCGAATAGCCGTTGTACGCGGTACGGACTACTTGGTTACTCTTACAGTTCATAGACAAGTTGATGGTTACTACTAAAAGCCTCAAGATAAGTGTGAGTGCCTTGGATGGCCCTTCCGTAGGATGACGGAAGTGGATCCTCGGTAGTGTATTGTTGTGGTGAGTAGAGGACTCGTGTTCGTAATAACATCTTGCAATCCGTTGAGAGTTGTAGTATAGGTTAGCCAAGAGTCAAAGCTGGCTTTCTGCTATGAACTCCACTACCCCCTTGATAATGTTGCATGTATGATAGGTTCTGTGGTAAGACTTGCTGAGTACCTTTGTACTCATGTTTGCTTAATAACTATTGCAGAGGAGAACCTTGCCCCTGCTGATGGGTTCTACATAGACGTTGACGTCGACGAGTAGCTTGACACCCAGACGGAGATCTGGAGCTTGTGAAGGGCCTTGTAGATAGTCAGGCTACACCAAGCCTGTTTTATTTTCTAAGTTGTCTGTACTCAGACATGTAGCTTCCGCTTGTGCTTGTATGACTGTATGACTTGAGTGTTGGGTCATGTGACCCCTACCTGTATGGATATGTTATGTATGGCTCTTGGAGCCTCTTAAATAAAGTACTTTGAGACATAGAGTTCTGTTGTGATGCAATGTTGTATTTGCACATATTGAGCATATTGTGTGTATGGTTGAAATGCTTGGTATGTGTGGGATCCGATACCTAGTTGTTTTCCTTTGGTAGCCTACCTTACAGGGAAATGCCTCCTAGTGATTCCAATGAGCCTTGGTAGCTTGCTACTGCTCGAAACACGTAGGCTGGCCGGCATGTGTCCTTCTTCGTTCATGTGCGTGTCCCTTAGGGGAAATGTCACGCGTTGTTCCTTTAAGTCCATGTAGCTTGCTACGACTTGGGTTCATACGTTGATGACCGACACGTTCGTTGCTGGGTCATGGATGCCTGTCTCTATAATTTAGTGCCACTTTTGGTTTATAACTAGCCATGTCGGCCCGGGTTCTCTGTCATATGGATGCTAGCGACACTGTCATATACGTGTGCCAAAATGCGCAAATGGTCCCGGGCCAGGTAAGGTGGCACCCGTGGGGTTACCGTGCGTGAGGCCGCAAAGTGATATGACGTGTTACAGCTAGATCGGTGTGACTTAGGATCGGGGTCCTGACAGTTCAATTCTCTGTTCGGATGATATTGTGAAGATAATGTTGCAACATATCTATCCTTTCTTTTTGATTTGATTGTGGTATCCGAGTTGCTTCGATGTCAAATGTTGATTCCATACCTTTCCTAATAGGTGATCTCATATTTCTATGGGAGTGCTAATCCTTCTTGATCATCGAGATTGCTATGTTAAATTCTTTTCAACCGGCGTGCTTCTCTTCAAGTTAATCCGATTTCTTCATCATTTGCAAGATCAACTCTCAATCTTTTCTCAACGGTGTCTGTTTCATTCATCACAAGTTGTCTTTGTTTTCCCCACCCTCCCACCCTTTTTTCTTTATGGATCCAGAATCTCAAATCAAGTATCCTTTTATTCATGTGAAGTTCTTCATTCTTTCCTTCAATGTTCTTACCCAGTGTTTTCTCGTGAAGATACTCAGGAAACTTCAAGTTCATCATTCTTTTGTTCTCAAATTCTGCCGGTGGTTTTAATTCAAGCTTTGGTGTTGTTTTATCCTTCCTCTTGCTTCACATGTTTCACATGTTAAAATTCGTACCCAAGTTTCTCTTGTGTATTCAACTCTCTCTAATTCTTCTCCGGAGTGTTCAAGTTATCTCAGAAAGATTCGTGTTTCCATTCTTAATCCGTTCAAGCTATTTTGAGGATTGTCATCTCATTCAAGCCATTTAATTCAACCGGTGCAACATCTCTTAAGCAATATTTTCAACGGTGTTTTCTTTTGAGTGGGCCTTAACCCACATGTTTTTTTTCTCAGGATCTTACCTGACTCTTCTAACTTTGTTTTCCAAAGTGTGGCGTAAGAATGGTTTCCATCAGTCATATGCCTTCTCCAAGTTTACTTTCAAATTATTTCGATCGTTGGTTCAACCTTTTAATTCTTCATTCCGGAGTGCCTCAACAATTCATGGAGGTGTATCTCATCGTCCTTCTAAAATTGTGAAGACCGGAGAAGAGTTTCTCTTAAATCTTGGCCCGTTCTCTTGAAGATTCGTGGTTCTAGCTTCATACCATCCTCATAAGTGTTTTCGATTGTGAGAATTCTTTTTATACCCATCCGAAGCATTTCATGAATCCTTTCCATTGTGGTCCTGCCAAGGCCATCATTTCAGAAGATTTCTTCGTTCTCAGTGTTCAACTTCGCCCTCCAATTATTCTTTATTGATGCCTCTTCGTTCGTCTCCATATTCTTCCGGTGCTTTGTTCAAGTATTCTTTAATCAGTCTGCGATCTCTTTGTTCTCTTGTATCTAAATTTCCTCAAGTGCTTATTCTTCCCGGTGGATTATTCTTTTTCATCATCCGGTTTCAATTTTTACGGTGGTTCATTCAAGATTACTCTTTCATTGTTATCGTATCAATTCATTTGTTCTTTTCATAATCCTACCGATGCTTTGTTGAATATTTATCCAAGGTTGTGCTAGATATCTCTTTAATTCTTTGCAACGAGAATAAGTAGTATGCCAAATCCATTGCTTGTCGTCAATTTAAATTGATGAAGGATATGCATAACATAATTCTTATTCTTATTTCATCCAAGTGGATTAATCCCTTGTTTAGAGTTTATTCATGAGGAGTAAATTCTAGGTTTCAAGTTGTTCGTCTTGTTCCCCGGTGTTCTAAGCTCTCTCAATTATCTTGTCACGAAGCTTCATCTAAAGCATTGCAAGGCTTCAATCTTATTCTTTTCATCCTTTTGTTACCGGAGTTCATCTTGGTGGTTCGTCATGATTTAATTCATGCTCGAAGTGTTCTTCAAGATTCTTGTTGGAGCTCGAGCATTCGTCATCATGCATTCTGAAGTGTCATTCTTTCTACCTTATCTTTTGAGATGGTGGTATGCCATTTTTGACAATTTCCCTTCATGTTTCATGATTCACAAGTTGTCAGGAATGAGATATTTAAACCCATCATTTTCTTTGTTCGGGAGATCTTTCCAATCCTTCTTTATTCGTTGGAGTTATCTTGGGTTGTATTTCACCTAAAATCTTTCCCTAAGGATTGTTGCTATTGTGGTGCTTATAAATGACCCAAGTTCTTCATTTATCCTCTCGATGATATTAATTTTTAATCTATTTGGTGCTCTCAATCAAATCAAATGTTTTCATAAGTGGTTGGTTGTCACCTCATAATTTTGAGATGTTTTCCATAAGCCAAGAATAAGCTTATTCTGTGCTTGTTGATTCTTCCTACAACTCTGTTCAATCCATCTTTGTAAGGATTCTCTTTCAAATTAAATTTTGGGAGAAGTTGTCATATTTTTCTCCGTTCATTTCTTTCATTGATCTATATTCTATTCTTTCATTCTGGAGGCATTGTGATATTGCTCTCTTTGACCATCATCTCGTTTTTATCAGGATCATATTCTTCCTTGCTTGTCTATTTAACCAGAGTGTTGTGTCCTCCATTCAAGTTCTGTCATCTTATCTAGCTTTTCCTCAATTTCCAACCCGAGTGCTGTCTGAATCCTTCTTACCCCTTGTGCTATTCTTTCAATTGTTTCAGAGGCATTGTGTTGTTGATTTCATCAAGTATCATCCCACCTCCAAAGTTCATGATCAGTTCCTTCCATTTACAGTCGGAGTGCTGTCCAAATTCTTTCGTTCTTATTCCTTCTCTACCTTGTTGTAACCGGAGTGGTTTCATTGCCTATCTTGTCACCTAAGCTCTCCATTCTCATAGTGTACCTTGTTCCTCTTTTCTGACGGAGTGTTTTCATCTTCGTTCATCTTCGTTGTATTCTTCTTTCAATTTGTTCAACCTCAAGGTTCATGGTTTCACTCGTTTGTCGAAGAAGCAACTTTGGTTTACCTCTTCCTTTATCCTCTTCTATCCGGTGCCATCTCGAGAATCTCGGGTCGAGATCCTCTGTTAGTGTGGGAGAGTTGTGACACCCCAAGACCGATGCTCCAGAAGATTTCCAGATATTCCGGGTTTCACCGTGTGTTTCATTTGTGCTTGCTTTATTTATTTTTGCATTGCATCATGTCATCATGCCATCATGTCATGAATCTTTTGCATCTCAACTAAATAAATCGTATGGATCTTCGGTCCATTTAAATCGAGGGAAGGATGACTTCTCTTTATAACATATCCTCCTAATATTTAGGGAGCTATTAATAAATATTCTATTCTTTGGAATCACCTTTAACACACTTGCAATATTCCCCAGGCCTCTTATGCTTCAAGTTTCGACCCTCTAACCTTCCCAACTTTCTCTTCCCTTTTACCGAGGTTCCTCCCAAAATCTCAACATTTTTGAACCTTCCAAACACCCACTTCTTTTCACACTCATTTGAATTAAATTCAAATGAATTGTTTTCAAAACCCTTCATCATGTCTCTTTGCAATTTTTCTGGATCAACCGCTTTTAAACGAGTCCAGAAAAGTTACCTGCATGCCTAAATTCTACCCTAACTCTTTCATTCTTCTCTTTTTCTTTCTTCTTTGTTTTTTTCCTTCTCTTCTGTTTCTCTTTAGTAAGAGGGAGAGAGAGATGGCCCAGCAGCCAGGCCAGCCGCCGGCCTGCGGCCTCCCACCAGCTGGCCCATCAGGCCTCTCAAGGCCCAACTCCAGCGCTAACCCTAGCCCCGAGGCCCCGACCGCTCCTCCTCTCGATATCGCCTCTTGTTCGTGCCCGCCGCCACCCGCACAGCGCCAGCCTCCCTCTCTCGCGCGATCTTCCCCTGCCCTGCGCTGCACCTCCCCTACCTCCTCCCTCGTCTTCCTCCTCGTGGCCACCGCCTCCTTCTCCCTACTGTGCCTCCGCGCCTCCATCTCCCCTCGACCGCGGCCGCCTTCCCCAACGCCCCAGCCTCCTCCTTGCCTCGTCTCCCCAGGGCCCCCGCTCCTCACGTCAGCTGGCCACCAGAGGTGCCGCCGCCGGCCACTTGAGGTGCCGCCGCCTGCCATCAGCAACAGAGCAGGTCGCGCCGCCCCAAGCGCCTCGCCTTCCCTCACCAGCTCGTGCCTCCCCTCGCCATGGAGCCGCGGATGCCGTCGTTGGAGTAACAGGACGCCGCGCCACCTTCCTGTCGCCTTGCTGCCCCGGCGCAGCACCGCTGCCCTGCCGCGGCCTCCCTCCACCCCGCGCCGACCCAAGGTCACCGCCACCGGCGTCCTTCGCTGTCGCACTTCCCCCGCCTGGGTCCCGCTGCCATGGCACCCGCGTGAAGCTCTTCTCCGCAACCAAACTGTCGGATGCCGCCTCCGATGATGGACCAGTCTCCTGCCGTCCCTTTGCTTCTCCGCGAACCCGCGCTGCAGCAGCCTGCATGGTCACCTACTGCCGTGCTGCTGTCCACCCGAGGTCCTTGGCCTTGCTTCATTTGGATCGTCAAGACCGCGAGTTGAATCCGTCAAGTTCCTCTTTGAATGTGTATGGCTACTGGACAACTTGTCATGACCCTCTGTTCGACTCCGTGAACGACTACACTGGGAGACGCCAAGTACCATGACGCGGAGATGCCAAGTACCAGGACGCCCGGAGCCCTCGGATACGCCAAGTTCGACTACGCCAGAAGACATGTACAACTACTCGCGCCGAAGAGACATGCACAACTACGTTGCCGAGACCGAGACCGTCAAGTCCCGTAGACGCCCAAACGACTACCGGATGCGCCAAGTACCACTACCGCCGTCTCCGAAAACGCCAAGACCGCCAAGTACCTCTACATGTGACCCGAACGTCTACGGAAACGTGTACCACTACCATCTTCGTGTACCACTACTTCCACTACGAACCCGAACCGCTCCGAAAATGCATGCCCCGAAGGTATAACCCCGAGACGACGGTCGTGAACGGATGCATGTTGTGTTGTATGAGATGCACCCTTTGTTGCACCGTGTTCGAAGTACCCCTCGTTGCCTTGTCGCTGAACTGTGGGAACCCGGCAACGGGAGCACCCCACCATCTTGCATGACATGCTCCCGTCATCCTTCTTTTGCACCGATATCTCAAAGAGGTGTCGGATCACCGGAACATTGCCGTGGCACCGTTTCCATTCTCGTTGCCAGGACACTCCTTTCCTTCCGTCGTGGCGACCAAATGCTTCATATCTTGTTAATTGTCAAACTTTAACTAAAATTGCATAAAACTTGAAATTGTCATCCGAATCAAGATAACAACATTTAAATGGTTGAAATTGTTGTTTGCTTTGAAATTGCTAAATATGCTCATGGGGATTTTCCGGAATTGTTGTTGTTATTTCCGACCTCATTTAAAAATGACTAGATAGTGTAGTCTTGCTCATGCTTCACCTTTTGCCATGTTTAATAAAAACATTTAATCTTGTCTTGTAAATAAACAAGAGTCAACTAAATAAATAAAATGTGGTGTTTCGTCAATATGAAACTCGTTGCATATTGAGCCCCACTGAACTTGTAGTACTTGTTTGTGCACTTTGCCATGCCATGCATAATTAAACTGGACATGCATCATACTTGGATGTGCATCATATGCCATGTTTATGCTTCTGTGTTTACCGTATTGTTTGCTTCTTTCTGGTATGCTTCTCTTGTTAGCTTCGGTTCCGTTTTGGAGTTGTGAGGATTTGTTCGACTACTTCATGGACTTGCTCTTCTTCCTTCGGGATTCCAGGCAAGATGGCCATACCCAGATATTACTACTATCTTTGCCTATGCTAGATGTCTCGCTCTTCAGATATTGCCTCGATGCCTATGTCTGTTTGTCAGCCCTCCTATTGTTTCCATGAGACCTCTAACCTTTGACACCTTCCCAGCAAACCGTTGTTTGGCTATGTTACCCGCTTGCTGAGCCCCTCTAATAGTGTTGTTAGTTGCAGGTGAAGATGAAGATTGCTCCATGTTGGAACTTGTTGTTGGAATATCACAATATCTCTTAAATATATTAACACACCTATATACTTGGCAATGGGTGGAAGGCTTGGCCTTTTGATCGGTGTTTTGTTCCACTCATGCCACCTTAGGAACCGATAAACCGGTGTTATGTTCCTTGATTTTGTGTTCCTAACACGGTTGGGGTTTATGGGCCCCCCTTGATAACTCGCTCAGTGCTAAAGCTTTTCCAGCAAGGCCCAACTTTGGTTATACATTTGCCTAACAACTAAAACTTGCATAGGGAGTAATTAACCCTTTTCTTAATTAACAACCCTGGGCCAGTGCTCCACATGAGTGTTGGTCCAAACTGGGGGTTCTGCGGGGCCACCTCGGGGAAACTCAAGGGCTGGTAAAAACCTGTAGAATCGCCCATCCGGTCATGGCCTGAGACGAGATACGCGCGGATACTATCAGGGTGTCGGCACACCGGGAGGTCTTGCTGGATTAGTTTTTCCTTTGTCGAAATATCTTGAGCACGGGATTCCGAGAATACTCGGGTCTTCCCACTTTGGAGTTGCGACTCCGCAGATCGTGAGCTTGTGATGGGCTAAGTTGGGACACCCCTGCAGGGTTTTGATCTTTCGAAAGTCGTGCCCGCGTTTATGTGGCAGATGGGAATTTGTTAATATCCGGTTGTAGAAAACATGACACTCTATCCTTAAGAATAAACTACCTCTGTGAGTTCCATGATTGTCTCTTATCTAAGGGGTTTCGAGAAGAAGAACACGGTGGGGTTATGCCTGACGTGAGTAGTTAGGATCACTTCGTGATCACTTTGACGATCGTTGGCACTTTCTCTTCTCGCTCTAAACACGTAAGCTAGTGCTAGTGCTGCTGCAAACCTAGTTTTCAGCCTTGTTTCACACCCAAGGCTTTGATAGTATTGCTACCCGGGAACGGGATTTCTGAGTCATTTGTGGCTCACAGATTACTACACACACCAGATGCAGGTACATCCGAAAACAGTGCAGGAGGTGGATCAGAACTTCAATGGGAGTTCGATGAAGAGCTTGGCCATATGTATGTGTCATTTTTCGACGATCGGTAGTGGTTCCTACTAGGGGTGATCGGGACCTTGTGTTGCTTTATTTATGGTATCTTTCATTTGGATCTTCGTCCGTAGTCGGACTCTGATGTTATTTGGATGATGATTGTTGACGTAATGCTTTGTGTGACGTGGCGAGTATAGGACAACTACTCTTTTACAATTTCATCCCTCTTTTACATGAGTTGTGCAAAGATACCATACTTGAGATCATTCTAGTATGAGATTATGCCTCATACTGGGCATTACAGCTGGGTCCACGGCCACAGCCCATTTTTTTTGTGATTTGCCAAGTAAGTTGCTTTGTCAAGCCTATTGGGCTGTAAATCTTTCAAGACAAGGAGAGCTTCATTCGGCTGGCTGAGAAAATGGCCTATCAGTAATGAGAAATGGGCTGTACATTTTTAAAACACATCAAACCGGCAATTAGTTTCAAATTTCTTTTTTTTATTTTGAGATTTTAAATTGCATTGATTTTTATGCGTGTACAATTTGTTGGATTTTATATTGATATACATTTATTTTTACAATCAGTTTAAATGTGACTCAAAATTTTGGGATTAAAAATAGTTCGGACCGCATCGAAATATGCAAAATTTCGTATAATTTTTTAACCGTGGCCACAATATGGGTTGTAATGCTAACAAAAAGAATATGGGCTCCAAAAAAAACCTTAAGAATTAGCAAATGGGATGTAAATTATTATTAATAATGACAGATGGGTCGTATGTTGTTTTTCCACAGATTTGAGGTTTTCCTAAAAAAAGGTTGACGCACAAGCAGTGACTCTTGGATGTCCATCCAATGGCCGTCGTGCTTCAATCTCTGCTCTTCCTGCTCCAGCCCCTCAAACAAGCGCCGGCAAGACTGCCTGCTCTCTCCTCCCCGCGGCCGGCTGTGCTGCCGCGCAGGCCTCATCGCCCCACCGTACTCCCATTGCTGGCCTAGTCATCCCTCTACTCAACCACACCTGTTGTTTTCTCCGGGGAGGGCAGACGAACCAGTAAACCCTCCTACTCCTCCGCATGGGAAACAACTGCGGAGTCTTCCCTGGCTTTGTGTCGTTCCCTTCCTAGGCGTCGCCATCATCCTTGCCCTGGTGCTCTCGGCGCGGCCTGGTCAACATGGTCAACGACCGACATGCATCTGAAGTGGACTGTACGTGGAGAGGCTGACAGCTGGGTCTACGGCCGCACGCAAGGAAATGCCTCCTTATTATGCGCATAATAATTATTCCTCCACCTGACATCTGGGACCCACCGAAAGGGCCTCTGTATTTCGCGAAAAAAACGTTACCGCCGCTGACAGCTCGGACCCACCAGCTATATCTACGCACGCAAGGAAGTGCCTCCTTATTACGCACAAAAAAATGAATACTCCCCCTGTTAGCTCGGACCCAGTATAGTGGCAGGCTGACTTGTGGGCCTACTAAGATGACGGGGATGGAGGGCTTTGTCGAATTAGTCAATATGCACGATTCTAGCTCCAGTGACCAAACGATGTCCATCCAATGGCCATAGTGCTTCTTCAACCTCTAGTCTTCTTGCTCCAGCCGCCCAAACCAGGTAGCAAACCAGCGTCGGTCGTGCCTCGTGCTCCTGCCTCCCGTGGCCGGCTGTGCTGCCGCGGAGGCCTCTCCGCCCCCTACTACTCCCACCGCTGGCCAGGCCATCCCTCCACTCACCCACACCCCCTGTTATTCTGCGGCAACGGCAGCCTCACACCGCAGCCGAACCAATGAAATCTCATACTCCTCTACGCGTGGGCATCCACTGCCACGTCTTCCCCGGCTCCGCGTCGTCCCCTTCCTAGGCCTCGCCGACGTCCACCGCCCTGGTGCTCTCGGTGCGACGTGGTCAACGTGGTCAAGGAACGGCTTCCATCGGACGTGGACTATACGTGCAGAGGTTGACAGCTGGGTCCACGACGACAGCATGGAAGTGCCTCCTTATTACGCGGAAAATAATTATTACTGCACCTGATAGGAGGGACCCACCGGACAGGCCACCATATTTTGCGAAAAAACGTTCCACCCCAGACTGCTGGGACCCAGCGGACGGGCCACCGTATTGCGCGAAAAAAATATTCCCCCCATTATCAGCTCGGACCCACCAGAAGCGCCTCCTCATTACGCACAAAAAAATGAACACCCCCACTGCTGGTTGGGACCCACCTTGGTGGGAGGCTGACTTGTGGGCCTACTAAGTTGACGGGAATGGACTGCTTTGTCAACTTAGTCAATATGAACGATTCTAGCTCCAGTGACCGTATGATGTCCATCCAACGGCCTTAGTTCTTCTTCAACCTCTGGTCTTGTTGCTCCAGCCGCCCAAAGCAGCGTCGGTCGTGCCGCACGCTCCTGCCTCCCGTGGCCGGCTGTGCTACTGCGGAGGCCTCACCGCCCCTTACTGTTCCGACCGCTGGCCAGGCCATCCCTCTACTCACCCACACCCCCTGTTATTCTGCGGCGATGGTAGCCTCACACCTCAGCGAACCAGTGAACCCTCATACTCCTCTAAGCGTGGGCAACCACTGCCGCGTCTTCCCCGGCTCCGCGTCGTCCGCTTCCGAGGCCTCGTCGTCGTCCACCGCCTTGGTGCTCTCGGTGCGGCATGGTCAACGTGGCAACGAACGGCTTCCATCGGACGTGGATTGTACGTGGAGAGGCTGACAGTTGGGTCCACGGCCGCAGCAAGGAAGTGCCTCCTTATTATGTGCAAAATAATTATTCCTCCACCTGACAGCAGGAACCCACCGGACGGGCCACCGTATTTCGTGAAAAAAACGTTGCCCCCTGACTGCTGGGACCCACCAGCTACACCTTCGCACGCAAGGAAGTGCGTCCGAAAAAAAATGATTCGCCCCCCTAACTGCTGGGACCCACCAGCTACATCTTCGCACGCAAGGAAGTGCCTGACAGTCGGGACCCACCTGGTCGAAGCGTACGTAGCGTTGTCATTCTGGTCGCGAACGTGTACGTACATACTGGTCGATGTAGAGGCGTGCACGTGTCGTAGCAGAGGTGCACACATAGCATGTACACGTATGTATAGCGGCCAGGGTGCAAGAAAGTAAATACGGCCACGTACGTACATACGGGCGGGGTCTCGAATGCCTACTCGCGCGTACGTACGGCCAGGGCTCGTGTACATGGCTGGGTCGCAACGGAGAAATAGTGTTGTCATCGTGTTCATGGGGAGCCAACTGGCTGGGTCGGAACGGAATGCGTCGTCGTGTTCATCGGGAGGGCTTGGATGGAACAGCCGATGGAAACGAGGCCTGGCGTACCGCTGAACGGAGGAAACGGCCTTGTGTTCGACCGGCCACGTTCGAAACGGGATCCTGTTCATCGGGAGGGGTCTGGCGTACCGCAAAACAAAGGAAACGGACCTCCTACGGTCGAAACGGGGGTCCTGTTGATTAGGAGGGTTGTGGTGTACCGCAAGACGGAGGAAACGGACTTGTGTTGGAGCGCTACGGTCGAAACGAGGGTCCTGTTCATTGGGAGGGGTGTGGCATATTGCAAAATGAAGGAAACGGACTTGTGTTGGAGCGCTACAGTCCAAATTGGGGTCATGTTCATCGGGCGGGGTGTGGCGTACCGCAAAACAGGACTCCACGGGATACTGTTCATCACCATCGTCGACCCCCTCCAGCCTCCACAGGCTACTGTTCATCCACGTCGACCTCCTCCAGCCTCCACCTGCGACTGTTCAGCCTCCACCGCGCGCTACTCCATCGGCTACTGTTCAACCAGCCCTCTCCACGGGCTCCTGTTCAACCACGCCTCCACGGGCTACTGTTCATCCTGCCCTGCACCGTCTACTGTTCATGCAGCCCTCCATGGGTTGGTCCTGTTCATGCAGACCTCCACGGGGTCCTGTTCATGTAGCCCCAACCGGCTCGATCGAACGGGGTCCTGTTCATGCAGAGGCAACACCATGCGGTCCTGTTCAGCCAGCCCCACCGGGAACTGTTCATCCAAACCCCCCAGCAACGCTCATTGTTCATGCAGAGGCAGCATCGATCGGCTTCAGTTAGCAGCAGTAGCGAAGGAATCGCTCGATCGGGTTCAATTAACAGCCATCGATCGATCGCTCGGGTTCAGTAACGCGTAGCTTGCAGTGCAATCGCTCGGGTTCAGTTAGAGCCCAACTCCTTGCACCCACGCACGTGCGTGTACAAGAGAAACACGCATCGCCCGGCCCCGACCACCCACCGTAACCGGGAACACCCCGATATTTTCCTCGCCCTCGCTTCTACCACGATTTTTTCCGTCATGGACGGTCCAAAGAATGTCATGCAGCTGCGCCTCCGGCCCGCCCAGGACGAAAAGCCCATTTTCTGTCATGATTTTTTGTCATATAAGTAGGACCCCACCACATCTATGAGGACACCGTGTTTTGTCACAATTATTGTCATAGAAGTGTCATAAGTATGACAGAAAAAAGTTTCGTTCGGACCAAAATGTCATGGATGTGTCTTTTTTTTGTAGTGATATCAACTAGCTTGAAGCTAGGTTGTGTACTTATGGTACAACTTGCATTGTTACTTTGAACCAAATCATGGGTTGCTTGCGAGTACATTCAAAGTACTCATTGGCTTGCCACTGGTTATTTAATTGGCCGGGCATGGAAGAGCATGAATTTGAAGAAGAGTTCTTTGGAGAAGAACATGCGAACTAGGACGCTTTCTCAGTCATAATGCCTGTAGGGTTAAGGCAGATGACATGGGTTTTACTTATCTATGAAGACTTCCGCTACTCGAGTTTATTTGATGTTGAGCCCATGAGGCTTCATCTATGTAAGACTTGACCATAATGGTAATAATTTGTGTAAGACAGTATGTATGGATATAAGAGTCTTGTTATTCAACTTTTGTGTGTCCAGTGAGCATTGATCTCTGGGATCACTGAACACGTGCATGATCTCGACTTATTAGTCGGGGTCCCCACACGTCGGCGACAGCGAAAGGTGATGAGGAGCAGGCGACGACTGGGTAGGGCATGGCAACGGCGAGGAGGAGCAGCCTGGCGGCGTCGGGGGAGAATGGGAGCAGTTGGGGAAATTTTCCTAAGTGTTGGCTTATATAGCCACACCTTTAGTCCCAGTATATGGCACAAACTGGGGCCAATGGACCCCTTTGGTCTCGGTTCGTGCCACCAAGCGGGGCCAAAGGTCTATTTTGGCCAGGCCAAAGGGCGGGAAGCATAACCCTTTGGTCCTGATTGGTGGCACGAACCCGGACCAGAGCCCCCCTTTGGTCCCGGTTCGTTCCACCATCCGTGACCAATGGGGGGCTTAGGTCCCGGTTCGTGCCACCAACCTGGACCAATGGGCCTTGAACAATGTCGTGGTGGTGGGAGTTTAGTCCCACCTCGCTAGGTGAGAGAGAGCCGCAGCTGTTTATAATGTGCGGCGTGCCTAAACTGTCTAGCTCCTCTCCAAAGTAGGCTTACGGGCCTAACCTCTCTATACATGCCTGTGGCCCACCTGGCTGGTTGGGTTTCTAGTCGTATTCAGGTCGTGGTGGCCTAGTCGGTGGTATTTTTTTAATTATTTATTTTAGTTTTTTTGTTTTGCCTTTTACTTTATTATTATTTATTTTATTTTGTTTCTACTTACACCTAAATACTTACTGTTTTTCAGTGATTCTTTTTGCTTCTAGGTCAAAAAATTATAAACTTTCTGTTAGTGCCATTAGTTTTCAAATTTGATTTTTTTTTAAATTTGTGTCAATCACTAGTTTGTGAATAACTGTAATATAAAAATAGATTTTTGAGTGATTCATTTTCCAACTATTTAATATTAATGTGTTTTATCATTATATTCAAAAATAGATTTTGTTATTTTAGTTTCTAAACAAAATTCTTTAAGGTAATTATTTTTGATAATAAAGTTTCTAACAAAAAAATTCTTTATGAAAATTATTTTTGCTATTAATGTTTTGAAAAACAATACTTTGATAATTTTAGTTGCATAAATTTTATATAATTTTAGTTTCAAAAATACTAGAGGTTTATCAAAGCTTTTTAGTTCATTCCTTTTGCTATTAGAGTTTCATTAAAGTTTTCTAGTTCATTCTTTTTCCTATTAGAGTTCCGTTAAAGTTTTCTAGTTCATTATTTTAGTTCATTCCTTTTGCTATTAGAGTTTCATAAAAGTTTTCTAGTTCATTCTTTTTGCTATTAGTTCATTCTTTGAGCTAAATGAACCTAAAATTGAAAAGCACTTCAAATAAACTCTGAAGAGGTTGAAAGTTGGCATGGTATCATCATTTCTCCCACATAGCAAGTTCTAGAAAGTTGAGAGGGTTACGGCAAAAACTGGATGCACTTCTTGTACAAAATGGACAATCTCTTTCGAAGTATCACAGTTTGGGACGAAAACTCATCTGTTACAAAAGGCATTTAATTTCTTCAAATGTAACTGCAGTGATATTCAAGATCAAAGACATCATCATAATAGTTGTGGAGAGAAAGTCTTCACTTTTACTTCGCCTGTGTCCTTTGCTTATTACGCCATAACCATGCATAATCTTCATCATTTAACAGGGTGCTTGGGTCAGCCGTTTCTTTGAAGGGAGGAATTTCAAGAAACTTTTCATAATCTTCAGACATGTCTGTCTTTCCCTCCACTCCCACGATGTCTCTTTTTCCTGAAAGAACTATGTGGCGCTTTGGCTCATCATATGATGTATTCGCTTCCTTATCTTTTCTTTTTCTCGGTTTGGTAGACATGTCCTTCACATAGAAAACCTGCGCCACCTCATTGTCTAGGACAAATGGTTCGTCTGTGTACCCAAGATTGTTCAGATCCACTGTTGTCATTCTGTACTGTGGTTCTACCTGTACCCCGCCTCCTGATAGATTGACCGATTTGCACTGAAACAAAGGGACCTTAAAATCATGTCCATAGTAAAGTTCCCATATGTCCACTATGTAACCATAATATGTGTCCTTTCCTGTCTTGGTTGCTGCATCAAAGCATACACCGCTGTTTTGGTTGGTGATCTTTTGATCTTGGGCGATCGTGTAAAATGTATTCCCATTTATCTCGTACCCTTTGTAAGCCAATATAGTCGAAAATGGTCCCCTGGCCAACGAGTACAACTCATCGGAAACAGTGTCATCACCCATGAGACGTGTTTGAAACCAACTGCCGAAACTCCTGATGTGTTCACATGTAATCCAGTCGTCACACTGCTCCGGGTGTTTTGAGCACAGAATATTCTTGTGTTCATTGACATACGAGGTCACCAAGGTAAAATTTTGTAAAACTGTGTAGTGTGCCTGAGACCAAGAGTGCCCGTCCCTACATATTATTGAGTTCGCTCCTAGCGTGCCTTTTCCAATAAGTCTCCCCTCATACCGTGATTTAGGGAGACCCATCTTCTTAAGGTCAGGAACGAAGTCAAGACAAAACCCAATTACCTCCTCTGTTTGATGACCCATGGAGATGCTTCCTTCTAGCCTAGCACGGTTACGAACATATTTCTTTAAGACTCCCATGAACCTCTCAAGGGGGAACATATTGTGTAGAAATACAAGGCCCAGAATGGCAATCTCGTCGACTAGATGAACTAGGACGTGCATCATGATATTGAAGAAGGATTGTGGGAACACCAGCTCGAAACTAACAAGACATTGCACCAAATCACTCCTTAACCTTGGTAGGATTTCTGGATTGATCACCTTCCGAGAGATTGCATTAAGGAATGCACATAGCTTCACAATGGCTAATCGAATGTTTTCCGGTAGAAGCCCCCTCAATGCAACCGAAAGCAGTTGCGTCATAATCACGTGGCAGTCATGAGACTTTAGTTTCTGACACTTTTTCTCTGCCATATTTATTATTCCCTTTATATTCAACGAGAAGCTAGACGGGACCTTCATACTGAGCAGGCATTCAAAGAAGATTTCCATCTCTTTTCTGGTAAGAGCGTAGCTGGCAGGACCTTTATACTCCTTTGGAGGCATGCCGTCTTTTTCGTGCACACGTTGCTGGTCCTCCCATGCCTCTGGTGTATCTTTTGTCTTCCCATACACGCTGAAGAAGCCTAGCAGGTTCACGTAAAGATTCTTCGTCACGTGCATCATGTCGGTTGCAAAGCGGACCTCTAGGTCTTTCCAATAGGGTAGGTCCCAAATATAGATTTCTTTTTCCACATGGGTGTGCGTCCGTCAGCGTCATTCAGAACAGATAGTCCACCGGGACCCTTTCCAACGATTACTTGTAAATCATTGGCTATAGCAAGTATATGAGGACCAGTACGGAGGGCGGGCTTCTTCTGATGATGTGACTCGCCTTTGAAATGCTTGCCTTACTTTCGACATTGATGGTTGGTCGGAAGAAATCGATGATGCCCCAGGTACACATTCTTCATGTATTTGTCCAAATATATAGTTTTGGTGCCATCTAAACAGTGTGTGCATGTGTGGTATCCCTTGTTTGTTTGTCCTATCAGGTTACTGAGAACAGGACATTCATTAATGGTTACAAAAAGCAACGCATGTAGGACAAATTCCTCCTGGTTGTCCTCATCCCACACACGTACACCTTGTCCATTCCACAGCTGTAAAAGTTCTTCAACTAATGGCCTTAGGTATACATCAATGTCCTTGCCGGGTTGTTTAGGGCCTTGGATGAGCACTGGCATCATAATAAACTTTCGGTTCAAGCACAACCAAGGAGGAAGGTTATAGATACATAGAGTCACGGGCCAGGTGCTATGATTTCTGCTCTGCTCCCCAAAAGGATTAATGCCATCCGCGCTTAAACCAAACCATGCGTTCCTTGCATCACCTGCAAACTGATTCCAGTACTTTCTCTCGATTTTTATCCACTGCGACCCGTCAGTGGGTGCTCTAAACTTCCTGTCTTTCTTACGGTCCTCTTTGTGCCATAGCATCAACTTGGCATGCTGTTTGTTTCCGAACAGACATTTTAACTGTGGTATTATAGGAGCATACCACATCACCTTGGCAGGAACTCTCTTCCTGGGGCACTCGCCGTCAATATCACCAGGGTCATCTCGTATGATCTTCTACCGCAATGCACCGCATACCGGGCATGCGTTCAAATCCTCGTACGCACCACAGTAGAGGATGCAGTCATTAGGGCATGCATGTATCTTCTGCACCTCCAATCTTAGAGGGCATAGAACCTTCTTTGCTCCATACGTACTGTCGGGCAATTTATTATCCTTTGGAAGCTTCTTCAATTTTTTCAGTAGGTTCTCAAATCTGATGTTAGATACACCATTGTCTACCTTCCACTGCAGCAATTCCAGTGTGGTACCGAGCTTTTAGTTGCCATCTTCGCAATTTGGGTACAACCCATTTTTTTGATCCTCTAACATGCGATCGAACTTCAACTTCTCCTTTTCACTTTCGCATTGTCTCTTTGCACCAATAATGACCTGTCAAAGATCATCAATGGGCACATCGTCTGGTTCCTCTTGATCTTCAGCTTTCCCCGTTGCAGCATCACTGTATTCAGGGGCACATAGTTGTCATCATCCTCTTCTTCTTCGTTCTCTTCCATCATAACCCCTCTTTCTCCGTGCTTGGTCCAAACATTATAGTGTGGCATGAAACCCTTATAAAGGAGGTGGGTGTGAAGGATTTTCTAGTCAGAGTAAGACTTCGTATTCCCACATATAGGGCATGGACAACACATAAAACCATTCTGCTTGTTTGCCTCAGCCACTTCGTGAAAATTGTGCACGCCCTTAATGTACTCGGAGGTGCGTCTGTTATCGTACATCCATTGTCGGTTCATCTGCGTGCATTATATATAATTAAGTGTGTCAAAAACCATTACTAAACATCATGAATACAGAAGTGACCAAATTAATAGAAGTTCATTATCACATTAAAACCAAAGTATATACATAGTTCTCACTGAACAACATATAGCTCTCCAGAGCATCTAATTAAACCATACATTAAAACTATGTAAAACATTTCAATTCAACAACAAATGCGATCATAATCGCAACTAAGGTAACAATTGATCCAACGGCATAATGATACCAAGCCTCGGTATGGATGGCATATTTTTTGATCTTTCTAATCTTCAAGCGCAATGAATCCATCTTGATCTTGTGATCATCGACGACATCCACAACATGCAACTCCAATTCCATCTTCTCCTCCTTAGTTTTTTTTCAATTTTTTCTTCAAGTAAATGTTTTCCTTTTGAACTAAATTTAACCTCTCCACAAGAGAGACGGTTGGAATTTCCGGTTCACATACCTCCTAGATAAAAACACATGTCACATTGGTCTGCATAATTGTCATAAACACTAAAACAAATAGTTATAAAAGATAATATACCACATCTGAATCATAGACTGGAAGAGGGACGACGTGGGCGGATACCAAAACCATCTCACTATATAATAACAAGCAATAATAAAAGTAAGAAAATTATACATATATCTTTCTAAATCACACAAGTAAGAGTTTTTTTCTTTTAGAAAGAAGATAAGAACAAGAGGCTCACCATGGTGGTACCGGCGACGAGATCGACGCGGGCGAATAACGGCGGTGAGGACAGGGATGGGACAGGACGGACCGACAAACCTAGAGAAATCCTAAGGAAAATGGAGTTTGGACAAGGAGCTTTGAGAGGAGAAAGCTTAAGTAGTGTGGCTCAGACATTTCATAGAACACCTCATGTGCATAGGAGGTGAGCTAGAGCACCACAAAGCTCTCGCACGGTCGGCCAAAAAAATAGAGCAGTGCATCGCTCTGTTCGTGGGCAAAAGGATATATATAGGCATCTCATTGGTCCCGGTCCGTGGCTGGAACCGGGACTAAAGGACCACATTTGGTCCCGGTTCCAGCCACTAACCGGGACCAATGGTTGTGGGACAAGAGCGAGGCCCATTGGTCCCGGTTCGTGTCGCGAACCGGGACCAAAGGGGCCCGACGAACCGGGACAAATGGCCACCGAGGCCCGGCCGCCCCCCCCTGGCCTCACGAACCGGGACAGATATCCCCATGGGTCCCGGTTCGTGAGTGAACCGGGATTAATGGGCTTACCTAGCCTAGACCAAAGCCCTGTTTTCTACTAGTGATTGGTCGTGATCATCTAGAAATAAGGCAATGGACCAATGTTGTGTGCTTTACGACCATTTTGTGTAAGGAAATTATGACATTTGTGACAAAATGGTCATTATGGTTTAGGATTTGGAGCCCCCCGAACAGTTTAAGATCAATTGGTCTCAAATGGTCGTAGATTTACGACCATTTCTTCCAGGGTCACTCATAGAACATCACAAGTTCACATATTTCTTGTAGTGGGTGCCGACATTCATCGACCACACCGGCCCCAGGGAGGAGGAGGAGGGGACAAGGACGCCTAGGGTAGCGCCCTGACGGTGCATACTTTTTTAGGTTTATTATGTTGTATTAATGTTTAAGTAGACTTTGGCTGATGGGTAGACCGTGCATTTTATGTTCAATTATGTTTAGTTATGCTTATTTTTCGCTCGTGTGTGTATGAAGCTTTTTAAATACCACTCGGAAATTTGGGTTTGTCACCCATTGGACGCACCTATCGACCCAAATGAAAAAGCAGACACGAACGTCCGCTCGGTGAATTCAAACGAACAAAAAACACACAAAGCGTGCGTCCATTTGAGTCGGCACGTTGAAGTTGCTCTAAAGCTGAGCATGCATCCCAGGTTTGTGAGTGATGTGCATAACTCTTCTTGTTTTTTTCGAAAAGGGGTTTGCCCCCGGCCTCTGCATCAGAACGATGCATACGGCCATCTTATTGATAATCAAAAGGTTCAGACAAACAAGTCTTCAGGTCTCGCATAAGGAAAAAGGCTCGCAAAGAGCATGAACACACAAAAAACAGGATAGCCACAACCGGCAGGCAAAAGTTAAGATAGGAAACTAAACACCTATCTTATTATATGACCGCCATCCAAACCGGTTAAAGATAGCCCGTGCTACCGTCTCCCATCGGATAGATCCAGTAACCAAACGGTCCCTGGCCTCTGTCGGAGTGAGTAGCGACCACATATGGATCAGTGTAGTGGCCCGGAAAATAACCTGCAAAAAATGAATATTTGTTGTTCTGTTAAAACCAAATCATTTCTGCAGTTTCAAACTGCCCATAATAAAGTACATACTCCTACACGGATATGTCTCGCTGTTTCTGTATCTATCCCATCTAGGCACGTCCCAAATAACATGTTAATGGTACTCGGAGGAGTAATCTTAAATGCTATGTGGACCGATCCCCACATTGTTTTTGCCAATTGGCAGTAAAGAAAGAGGTGTTTGATGTATTCATCACTATCGCAGAAGCTGCATCTTGTAGATCCTGTCTAGTCGCGTTTTGCCAAATTGTCCTTAGTTGGAATGACTTGTTTATGGACAAACCACATAAATACTTTGATTTTTAGAGGAACTTTGACTTTCCAAACATGTTTTGAAAGAGGAATCGTACTAGCATTGATAACATCCAAATACATGGATTTAACCGAAAACTCTCCATTCTTAGTTAGTTTCCAGCGCATCTGATCGGGCTATTGAGAAAGGTGGACATCCATCAGTCTTCTCACAAGATGGAGCCAAGCTTCCCAATGGTTACCCGCTAACGTCCTCCTGAAATGAATATTAAGAGGATTGGACTGTAATATTGTTGCAACATAAGCGTCTCTTCGCTGAACAATATTACAGAGAGAAGGATATTGGAGTGCAAGGGGCGTCTCCCCTAGCCATGTGTCCTCCCACAATCTTGTGGAAGTACCATTTCCAACTACAAATTTTATCCTGTTAAAAAAACGGATTTCACTCTCATTAATCCTTTCCAAAAAGGCGAATCAGTCGGCCTTACCGTCACCTGGGACAAAGTTTTTGATTGAAGGTACTTATTACGTAGAATCTGGGCCCATGTGGCATCCGTCTCTACAGATAACTTATACAGCCACTTGTAGAGTAGACATATGTTCTTCACCTCTAAATTTCAATGCCAAGACCCCCTTCTTGAACGGCAATACCAATGTCACTAATTCATTGTTCCTTAGAAAACTTTCTTTTAGAGAAAACTTTAATATTGCTATAAGTTTATTCTCGCATATTATAAAAAGTGTAATTTATGTGCATTTTTATTAGTTTAAAAAACTTTCTTTTGGCCAAAAATTAGGTAATATAAGTTTATTCTTGCATATTATGAAAAGTGAAATTTATGTGCAATTGTTTTCCATTTTTTCCTTTTTTTTCCTCTCGAAGGGTAATAACAATTTTACTAATTCACTCTTCCTTAGAAAAACTTTATTATTTTGATTTTGTTTTAGTTTTTATTTTATTTCCTTTATTATTTAAGGGTAATAGCAAGCCCTTATTTTATTTCTTCTTAGGAAACTTCCCTTTTACGGAAATTGCACTATTATATATTTATTCTTACATTTTATAAAAAGCGCATTTTTTGTGTAAATTTTGTGCACATCTTGTCATCTCATTTTTATTTATTTCTTCTTAAACGGTAATACCAATGTCACTAATTAATTCTTCCTTAGGAAACTTTATTTTGGCAAAAAAATTAGTATTGTAAGTTTATTCTTGCATAGTGTGGAAAGTACAATTTATGTGTAAATTATGTGCAAGTTTCTTTCATTTTCTTTCTTCTAGAAGGGTAATAACAATGACACTAATTCATTCTTTCTTATGAAAACTTTCATTATTTTGATTTAGTTTTAGTTTTTATTCCATTTTCTTCATTCTTTAATGGTAGTACCAAGCCATTAATGTTTTTCTTCTTAGGAAACTTCATTTTCGTGGAAATTGCAGTATTATACACTTATTCTTACATACTACGAAAAAGCATAATTTTTGTGTAAATTTTGTGCACATCTTGTCGTTACTCTTTATCATTTTCTTTCTTCTTAAACGGTAGTACCAACATCACTAATTCATTCTTCTTTAGAGAATTTTTTTTCATTAAGGGCAATACCAATGCCACTAATTCATTCCCTATTAGAAAACTTTTTTTTTCTTCAGAAATTACACTGTTATATACTTATTCTTGCATATTAGTGCAATTTCTTTGTAAACTGTGTGAAATTTTTGTTTAGTTTTAGCTCTATTTTATTTTCTTTCAATTATTATATGTGCATTCTTGCATGTTATATAAAACAACACAATTTATGTGTAAATTTTATGATGTTTTTTCACTATTTGTCTTAATTTGCCTCATTTGACTGACGCAAATTTTATTTTCAGTCGACTAACATGATTGGGTTATTACTAGATTGAAATGTATTTATTTAGCTACCATCGATC
>LR738714.1:168407362-168518200 GCA_902687465.1 Secale cereale | reverse complement strand
GGATGCATGTGCGTACAGGTACTTTTTTGTAACTAGTCATGTACAGTACGTGAAATGCATCCATGCATGTGTTTGAAGGCTCCGTCCTCCTATCCGAAAGAAAAAAAAATGAAGAAGAGGAAGGTAGCTAGCTAGTAGTGTTGGTGCTGATATGTACGTATGTTTCTTGTGTACGTTCACTGCTCAACATTGCGCGTCCTTGAAAGCGAATTAGTATCGTGACATTAGCCGGCCAGCTTGCCTTGATATTTTTTATGTGAGATCAAGTTAAGCCTTGATTCACAGATGTAGCAAACAAACAATCAGGTAGTTTTATTGGCTGAAACAACTTTAGGTTAGTCGGCTGACCCAAATTAAAATTTCCAGTCGCCTGACGTATAGTCAATCCCTTATTATTATTCATTTGTGAAATTGCTTCAAACTCCTCTTTCAACACAATTCCAACGATTCGCATGAATATGGATGGCGTCGGCGTCGGCTAGTGCATGTGAACAAAGCCTGGTAGGTAAACAGTCCAAACTAGATCTAGGGCACGCGACAACATCATCGAGAGATGAGCTGGGCCGGGGGACATGCTACCTTTCTTATCGTAAAAGTCGTCTCAGCATGCACACATTGTTTATTGCTAATAATCCGACGAGTAATAATGGCACCTAAATTGTAGAGCTCGGGGGCGGGAGAGGATTAGGCTGGTCGTAGCGGAAGTATCATAGCTAGTATCATGCATGCCAACTAAACAATTTTGATGGGGTATCATAGAATTAAATGAAAAAAAAGATGATTGAGTATCATATCATGATACCGTATCATAATAAATGCTATAGTAGTATATCTCATGCATGACAATAAATAGAGTACTACTTAATACTAATATATGATACTATGCATTAGGAAGATAGTATTATACAGTAGTATCATATGCATGATAGTAGTATATGATACTCTTATTACAGCCAGCCTTATATAAACAACAATGAAGTCTCACGCCGGACCAATCAGGCAGCGATACGCGGGCCAATGGCGAGTTCTCCTTGTGCGGGGAGGAGTGGGAGGCCACAACGACTACGAGCGAGCAGACTCTATCATTAATTAGTTAGGGTTAGAGTTCCCAGAACCAGACTGTCTGGATGCCAAAGGCACGCCAGCACGATCGTCCACAAGGCTAGCTTGTAGAGGCAACAACTCTGGCCATATTTCTGTTCTTGCTGCGCGCACAAGTGCCCGCAAGAAGCTAAGGAAATTTAGGCCGGGGACAAAGATAGGCAGCTCCACGCTCTGGCCTTGCCATGATAGTTCAGGTCATGTCCAGGAATATCCTCTGCCCCATCCAACTCTACTTAGTCGCTTTCGTGCCATCATTGAGCAACCGCATACCACACGGTGCGTGAAAATGACTCGTGGTTGTGTTGTGGGCCTTGCCGGTGAGCTTTAGTTTGTTGTAGTGCTGTTCAGGAAGAAGCCCTGTCAGATTGGCTGTCAGGTTTTATAAAAGTATCGATGGTTTTTGGAAATGGAATTAAAAATGATCAAAGAGATAAGTGGGAGTGTGTTGGAGTTTCAACTTTTAACTTTCAATTGTCCAGTTACCCTAGTAGTTTGCACCTCGAGCACATCAGACGGAAGCAGCTTCATGTCCCACGCAACGTGCCCAATGCCCATTTGATCCTCTCACTCACGCACTCACTCACTCGGTCTCTTTAATCTTTAAAATATGGATCAAAGAGGTAAATCTTTAATATGGATACTGCAGGCCACACACTACGCTGATATTTTTATAGCACACCCTAAATAAAACATTGGATGAGTTATTTGTGAAAGCCAAGTATTGCTTCTGTTCTATGTAAATGTCAAAACATTTTATATTAAAGAATAGAGGATATACTACATTTCATAATCCATGCTAGTGACACAGACCTATTGTTGTTTAGAAACTAGATAAGACACTAAGTTTAATCATTGAGAACAGATAGTCAGCGACTCGACCACTAAGGGCATCTTCAATACATGTAACAGAATTATTGATAAAATTTGTCAGGTGGGACAGCTGATGATGTAGCATAAATAAATGGGGAGAGACTAAAGACCGAGTATGTAAATTAATCAACCACCCTTCGACAAGCTCTTAGGTGAAAATTAGAGAGCAAGCATAATTATTATGTTGGCCCTTATTGGATAGACCAACTTATTGGAATAGTTGATGATAACTTGTTGGTGACGGCATAAACATTTTTGTCAACAGGATTATAATATAGAGAGATGCCCTAAACACACACACTCGATTGTGTTGGATACAAACGAATTTCCCGAGAAGCTAGCCCAAAGATCCAAAAGAGCGAGGGAGGGTAGAAATTGTAGGTCAATTCTCTTTCTTTTGTTTTTGTTTGGCAAACGGGCCTCTTTCTCTCTCTCTCAGAGCATCTCCAGCCGTTGCCTCCCAGGACCTGTAAAAATTGTCCTCTGGGGACGAGCCGGCGATACAATCGGCGCTGGGGGCGGTTTTGCGCCCAGCCGTCGCCCCCAGGCGTCGGAATTGGTCCACTTTGCAGCCCCATTTCGGGGAATAAAGGGCCAATATGGGCGACAATAGGCCCATATTCGACGTGGTTTCGCCGTGTCTCGGCGTTCAATTATCAACACTATTATTTCTTATCACATATTTCATCACAGAAAAATCAAATACTTCAACAAAATAGTACAACAACGAATAGTTCAATACAAATTATATAGTTCAACAAATAAAAACTCGTATTTCATCACACGGCGTCTCCCTTGAGCCTCCATAGGTGCTCAATCAGATCTTTCTGCAGTTGATGATGCACCTGTGGGTCTCGGATCTCCTGACGCATACTGAGATAGGCAGTCCAAGTTGCCGGTAGCTGGTGATCAACTTCGGCTAGAGGACCCTGCCTAGAGTATGGTTTAGTGTCAAACACTGGGTCTTCTTGCTCGCTCTCGATGATCATATTGTGCAAGATGACACAGCAAGTCATAATCTCCCACATTTGATCTTTGGACCAGGTCTGAGCGGGGTACCGAACAACAGCAAATTGAGATTGGAGCACACCAAATGCCCGCTCAACATCCTTCCTGCAAGCCTCCTGAAGTTTCGCAAACCAGGAGTTCTTGCCTCCTGCCGCAGGGTTTGAGATCGTCTTCACAAATGTCGACGATCTCGTATAGATGCCGTCAGCTAGATAGTACCCCTTGTTGTAGTGCCGCCCATTGATCTCGAAGTTCACCGGAGGAGAATGACCTTCAACAAGCTTGGCAAAGACAAGAGAGCACTGCAGCACGTTGATGTCATTGTGAGTTCCTAGCATACCAAAGAAGGAGTGCCAAATCCAGAGGTCCTGTGTGGCCACCGCCTCAAGCACCACAGTGCAACCGCCTTTGGCGCCTTTGTACATCCCCTGCCAACCAAATGGGCAATTCTTCCATTTCCAATGCATGCAGTCGATACTTCCAAGCATCCCGGGAAATCCTCTTGCTGCATTCTGTGCTAGGATCCGAGCAGTGTCTTCTGCATTGGGTGTTCTCAAATATTGTGGTCTAAACACTGCCACCACTGCCCGACAGAACTTGTAGAAACACTCTATGCTGGTGGACTCGGCCATGCGCCCATAGTCGTCGAGTGAATCACCGGGAGCTCCATATGCAAGCATCCTCATCGCTGTCGTGCACTTCTGAATGGAGGTGAATCCAAGAGCGCCGGTGCAATCCATCTTGCAATTGAAGTAGTTGTCGAACTCCTGGATGGAATTCACAATCCTGAGGAAGAGCTTTCGGCTCATCCGATAACGGCGCCGAAATGTTTTCTCGCCGTGAAGTGGAGCATCGGCGAAGTAGTCGGAGTAGAGCATGCAGTAGCCTTCGAGACAATGCCGGTTCTTTGCTTTCACCCGCCCAGGCGCCGAGCCACCTCGCCGCGGCTTTCCATTGATCGCCAGCAGCTGGGCGAGGGCGGCGAGCATCATGAGATGCTCTTCTTCCTGGACGTCAGCCTCGGCTTTCTCCTCCAGCAGCGCGGCGAGCACTTCCTCGTCATCCGAGTCCATCGCCGAGGCAGGCAAGTCGCCGAACACCTTGCGCTCGGTGGGCGTGTACCCGCCGCTAAACCGCGCCTCCGCGGCCGGAAACGGCGGCGGGAAACGCCCAGCTGCTGTTGGAGGGGCGGCCGCGGAGAAGCGATGCTATTTTCCGGCGGGGAATGGCTATCTAGCGGAGTAGGGCGGCGGGCGACGCCAGGATATAGCTAGTCGGCGCGGGGGGTGGGAGACGAGTCGAAGAAGAAAACCTTGACTTTTTCCTTGACGGTGTGGGCCAGGCACGCTTTTCCCTTGCACCGGAGCCCCCAACTACTCCCCAGCACGCCGGATTCGACCTGTGACCACCGAGCGGAAAAAGGTCCGAACCGACAATTTTCGACGTCATGTGGACACGACTGGACCGTTTTTCCGGCGTCGGCGCCGAAAAACTGACCTGAGGGGCCTGTTGGGTGCGCGGCTGGAGATACTCTCATTTTGTCTGGCGAGTAGTAGCGCGGCGGTGGTCGTGTCCTTCTCTCCCTCCCTCCTTCATATCATTATTTTATTTTAATCATCAAAGGACAAAGCGGGGGAGAGTGAAGAGAGGGGGCAGACCGCCGTTCCTTTACGTCTTTCCTTGCCGCAATATCATACTCCAATCCAACCACAGGTTTCCTTGCTTAATAATTTGCCAGTTCTTCTCCTCCCTCTTCTCCCACTTATTTAGTCCACCTTTGCTTTCGTTGCCACTGTTCCATCTCATAGGTTTCGTCGTCCCTTGCCACAGGAGAGGTTTGTCTGTAGATAAGATAGAGGCGGAATAAAGAAAAACGCAAGAGAAACGAGAGAGAGCTGAGCAAGAAAGAATAACCTAGCTAGCTAGGTCGGGAGCATGGATCCGGCTACTGCATCAATCCACGGTCACCATCTTCCTCCACCGTTTAACACCCGTGATTTCCATCACCATCTCCAGCAGCAGCAGCTGCATCTCAAGTCGGAGGACGACCATGGCAGCGGCTCTCCGTTCGGCGGCCACGGCACCAAGCACGGCCACGAGGATGACGAGAACAGTGGCAACGGCAACGGCAGCGGTGGTGAGCTTGCTCTGATTTCCCCTTCAGGTGGCGGATTGCAGGATGGAGGCGAGAACGGATCGCGCCGACCGAGGGGCCGCCCGGCCGGGTCCAAGAACAAGCCGAAGCCTCCAATCATCATTACGCGGGACAGCGCTAACACGCTCCGGACGCACGTCATGGAGGTCGCGGGCGGGTGCGACATCTCCGAGAGCATCACGGCGTTCGCCCGCCGCCGGCAACGCGGGGTCTGCGTGCTGAGCGGCGCGGGCACCGTGACCAACGTCACGCTGCGGCAGCCTGCCTCGCAGGGCGCGGTTGTCGCCCTCCACGGCCGGTTCGAGATACTCTCACTATCTGGCTCCTTCCTACCGCCTCCAGCACCACCAGAAGCCACGGGGCTCACCGTCTACCTTGCCGGCGGGAAGGGGCAGGTGGTGGGTGGCACCGTTGTCGGCTCGCTGACCGCCGCGGGACCCGTGGTGATAATGGCAGCCTCCTTCGCGAACGCTGTCTACGAGCGATTGCCGTTGGAGGAAGACGAGTTGCTTGCAGCGCAAGGGCAGGCAGACAGCACCGGGATGCTGACTGCGGGGCAGCAAGCATCTCAGATGGCCGGCGGAGACGTGGATCCAAGCCTCTTCGAAGGGTTGCCACCGAACCTCCTCGGCAACGTGCAGCTGCCGCCTGAAGCCGCCGGCTACAGATGGAACCCAGGCACAGCCGGTGGCCGCCCGTCACCGTTCTAATCACGGCCGCTGGCCCGCGCAGCCGGCACGTTAGAAAGGTTATGTGTTTTAATTAGCTTTCTTCCTTAACGTCGCATCTCGAAGGATTTTCCGTGGGAATTATTGCATACGATTTCGGATCTTGTTAAATACTAGCATGTCCGCATCAGGATTGTTTCTGATATGTATCGTTGTCTACATCAGTTATTGCTTCGGTTATATCCTGTGTCTCCTAACTGATTTTGCAGTTGAGGTGAGAGGCTATATCTAGTACCTTACATTCCTCCTTTTGTTTATCATGTTCAAATACTAGTCATCAACCTGTGCGACCGCACAGGCTTGCTTAATCATGAACAGTCCATATGGAAAACTGTAGAAATTATGACCAAAAACACATGAATTCTATCAACTTGGGTTGTTTGGTTTCTTGGTATGCAGGACTCCAAAAACACATGAATTCTATCAACTTGGGTTGTTTGATTCACATGAATTGAAAAAGCTCAAGAATCCTGATAAACATGGCCAAATTAAAGTCCAACTACATGAAAATGTACAGTTTATTATATCTTAGTCTCGTTTTTCGTGCATTGAAATTTGTAAAAAGAAAGTCCAAGTGAATGCTAGCATTCCTGTATTTTCTTTGAAACTGAGATCTTTTCTCCATTTTTCCTTTGCTCCATTCATTTTTCCTTCGGTGCCGTGAGTGCAAATGTTTTCTATCTAGAAAACTTTTAAAGAACAAATTTTGTTTGAATTTTTCTTTGCATAAATAAAATCACATTGAGCACTCATATATTCCACCAATAACAATCCGGGTCTCTAATGGAACATAACCCTCTTGTCATGAGGATCCCGCAGCAACACAAGTGTGGTTTGCCAAGTGAATGTGGCCATGTGTGTATCACCAAACAAATACAAAGTCCACATGCTAAATTGGGCCAATAAAAAACACAAATTTATATACCCCCTCTTCCTAAATTTGTGTGGAAAAACACACGTCACCTACTATCAATACATAAGCCGAGTGCTGAAACACGGGTTTTCAGCTTATGTGAACCAAAGCCGAGTATGTACCTGAGGGCACACGACGATCAGGCAGAACTCGGCTTACCTACGTGTACGCCGTTAACACAGCGTTCCGGCACTCGGCTCAAACCAAATACACGGCGTACACTCAGGTAAACCGAAGTTTCCCCGCAGAAGCATTCGGCCTATATCACAACACATGGCAAAACATACTTGCCACGTGGCCCGCACGCCGCCCGCCAACGGCTCCGTGACAACGCTGTAGGTAAGCTGAATACCCGATAATAAACTCGGCTTACGAAGCACAAAATATAAATATTGCAAGAAATGATTGAGGTGGTGAGTTGGACTTATAACTGTTACATGTTGTATTTCTTTTCCTTCCCCTTATTTTCACACATTCTATCAAGGCTAGTTTTCATCACACTTTCGATCTCATTTCATCACTGTTATAAAAATCAGAGACACGTACTCGATCTACCGAGGACTAAAAGTAATCACACGAAAACGACACAGAGATTTATTAACAAGATTCGCCGATTTAGATATATTCCAGTCAAACCCCTGTGGCACACGGTCAAAGCCGTATACCGCGGGGGCACACAGATGGTCTCAGCATCGAGAACCACCCCAGGAAGGTCCCGGAGACAGCACCGGAATGCATGGGGCCAAGATATATCAACGTAAGGGCTGCCTGGCATTTAAATACCCAGTGACAACATTGATGTGACACCTCCCTCACAAACCGAACAACCACGCATGAAGGGTCATGACATATAGTGTTTTAGTGCCCCCCCCCCCCCCGGTATCGAGCAAACGGGGGAGTCATGTGACTGTATGGGCTCCAACCTTGTCTGGCACGTCGGCATGACTTGCTGTGACACAAAACAAGAGGAGAATCCCTGGTCAAACCACTCTCGCACATGGTCAAAGCCATATAACGCACGGGCTCATGGATGGCCGCGGCGGAGAGAACCGCCCCGGGGAGGGCCTGCATACCGCACCGGCATGTGTGGGACCCAGATATATCAACGTAAGGGAGGCCAGACGTTTGAATACCAAGTGTACAACATTGGTGTGGCATCTCCCTTACAAATCGGATAGTCACGCAAGAAGGTTTAGGACGTATAGTGTGGCAGCCCCCCCCCCCCCGGCATCAAGCAGACGGGGGAAGTCCTATGCACTCCAACCTGGTCTGGCACGTCAGCATGACCTGCTGTGACATAGAACAAGAGGAAAATCCCCCGTTCGAATATCTCTAGCACCCTGTCAAAGTCGTAGACCGCGCGGGCCCACGAATGGCTGCAGCATCGAGAACCGCCCAAGGATGGGCCCGGAGACCGCACCGGCATGCGTGGGCCACAGATATATCAACGTAAGGGCACCCAAATATTTAAATACCCAGTGCACAACATTGATGTGGCGCCACCTTCACAAACCGGGCAGCCACGCAGGAACTTCAGAACGTAGTGTTAAGCCCCCCCCCCCCCACGCATCCAGCAGACGGGGGGAGTCATGTGACCGCATGCGATCCGACCTGGTCTGGCATGTCGGCATACCCTGCCGTGACACTAATCAAGAAAAATCCCTCGGTCAGAACCCTCTAGTACCCGGTGTTAGGTCCAAGATGCGATTCTATCCCGATCACGTGACACTTACGTGATTGGGGCACAACCGCATTTCGGGCGCTTAGCAAGATGGGTATCATTACATCGTACCATTACATACATACATGGGGGATACAACAATACATACAAGTCACATGAATATAACAACATCAATACAAGGCATCCGACTACGGATGCAAACATGAAAAGGACAAAGACATCCATCTGCTATCCCAGGCTGCCGACCTGGAACCTAGCCCAAGACTGAAGAAGAAGAAGAAGAAGAAGAAGAAGAAGAAGAAGAAGAAGAAGAAGAAGAAGAAGAAGAAGAAGAAGAAGAAGAAGAAGAAAGAACTGCAACACAACGATCATCGCTCTCACGTCAAGACATCGAAAACCTGCACCTGCAACTATTGTTGTAGTATCTGTGAGCCACGAGGACCCAGCAATCCCATAACCATGGGTAACAAGACTATCAAAGCTTAATAGGTAAGGAGAGGGTAAAGTGGTGAGGTTGCAGCAGCGGCTAAGCAATATATGGTGGCTAACTTACGAGTACAACAATAAGATGAGCATTTATGCAAACGATCGCAAACTAGTAATGATCACTAAAGATCCAGAACTACGTACGAGTCATACATAACCCCACCGTGTTCTCTTCTCAAAGTGAAAAGAGACAATCACGGTTACTCACACAGTTGTGTGTTTTACTTCGGATCCTCTGTCAAGTTTTCTACAACCGGACACTAACAAATTCCAATCTGCCACATAGCCGCGGGCACGGCTTTTGAAAGATCATAACCCTACAGGGGTGTCCCAACTTAGCCCATCACAAGCTCTCATGATCAGTAGAAGTAATAATAACTATTACCCCTTATCTTAGGGAAATCCGATCAGGCTCGGCATCCCGGTGCACAAGACATTTCGACAATGGTAAAACAAGTCCAGCAATAACTATTACCCCTTATCTTAGTAGCCGCGCGTATCTCGTCTCAGGCCACGATCGGATGGACGATTATACGAGTAAAACCAGCCCTCGGGTTTCCCCAAGGTGGCCCCGCATGACCCCCGTTTGGGACCAACACCATCAGCACTGCCCCCCCTACTATGTAGAAAAGAATCACCGAGGGCGCGACCCCCTATGCAAATTTAATTAATTAATTAAGTTGTTATTATGAGGCAAATTAGAACCAATGTTGGTGTGACGCCCGAAGACCGACGTCCCAGAAGATTCCAGATGTTCCAGATGTTCCGGGTTCTCCCGTGTGTTTCTTTTGTGCTTGCTTTATTTATTTATTTTGCATTGCATTGTGTCATCATGCCATCATGTCATTCATCTTTGTAACTCAACTAAATAAATGGCATAGATCTTTTGATCTATTTAAATCGAGGGAAGAGTGACTTCTCTTTATAACATATCCTCCTAATATTATGGAGCTATTACAAATAAATATTCCATTTGTTTAGAATTAACCCAAACACACCTGCATATTTCCCCATGTCTGTTTCACTCCAAGTTTTGGCTCTGTAACCTTGTCTATAATTCTTATCCGTTTTATCGAGGTTCCTCCAAAAATTCGAACATTTTTGGACACTTCGAAAACCATGTCCTAGTTCAAACCATTTGAATTAAATTCAAATGAGTTTGAATTTAACTCTTGCATCTTGCCCTTTTCTATTTTCTTGGAACCAGCGCATTTTTGCGAGTCCCGAGAAATTAGCCTCATGCCCTAAATCTTTCCCTAAGCCTCCCTTTCTTTTCCATCTTTCTTCTTTTTTTCTGTTAAAGGAAATTCAAAGAGAGAGGAAGAGAGCCCAGCCCGCAGAGCCTCCCCGCAGCCTGCTTGGCAGCCTGCGGCCAACAGGCCAGGCCCAACCTCCCCCCCAGCGGCCCAACCGCCTCCTAACCCTAGCTCCAGGGTCCTTCGACCGCATCGCTCCTCCTATTCCTCCCTCGTGCCACACCCTCGTCCCCATCGCCCGAAACCCCTTTTCCCTCGCCCGATCCCTCCTCGCTCTTCCCTCGCGCCGCCAGAGGCCCGATCCCCAGCCTCCTTCGATCTCATTCCATCCTCGCCACTACCGTCGCGCCCCCGCACCTCCTCCGCCTTGCCATGGCCCCAGCGCCGCCGTGCTTCTGCGCCAGCCGTGCCTCAAGCTCGCCGCGGCCTTCTCCATGGACGAGCCGGAGCTCGCGGGCTCCCCCCCCCCCACGCGGAGCCGCGCCGTCCCTCCCCACGACCCGCGCCTCCCTCCTCCCCGTCGGTCGCGCCCCCGAGCGCCTCGCCCTGATGCCGCGCGACAGCTCCCTCTCCCTTCCTGTGCGCGCTGCCTGTCCACATCGTGACCAGCCTCTGCGTCCAGCACGCCAGGCCCGCCGGGGTTGCTGCTGCTCCCGCCGGTCATGGCGCTGCCATGATGCCTGCGCCTCTTTTGCTTGCTTCCGTGCCCCATCGACCTTGCCTTCGTCCAGCCACTTGCTGCCATGACGCAAAGTTCATCGAACGAGGTACCCCTAGACCGCCGAGTACACCTTCGGGTTCGTCAAGTTCAACCACGTCGTCTACGAACGGCTACGACGACTTGTACATCTACGAACGCGTACGAGGAACCGTGGGTCACAAGCACCGTGAACGACTACTACCGTCGCCAAGACCAAGATGGCGCCAAATGACAAGACGATCGTGAACGACTACCGTTACCCCTCCAAGTTCGTCTACCGCAGCCGTGGAATCGCCAAGACGACAAGTACCACTACGACGCGACAAGAACCTCTCCAAGATGAAACAAGAACGACTACGTCCTCTACCGTCGACCCGGAGACCCATGGATGCACCAAGTACCCCTTCGGTCCGGAACGCAGCAAGTACCACGACTACGAACGGAACGACTACTTCCCTCTACAAATGTGTACCACGACCGCGAGTACCACTACTTCCTCTACGATCTCGAACCGCCCCGAAACGAATGTTCCGAAGGTATAACCCCGAGTCGATGACCCGTGGACGAATGCTTGTGGTTGTATGAGATGTTTCCCTTGTGTGCACCGTGCCCGTTTTGTCTTTTGTCATGCTCCTCGGTTGCCTCGTCGCCAACCCGTGGGAACCCGGTGACGGGATCACCCCACCTTTCATCTCGTTCGACTCGCTCATGCCACCTTTCTTTTGCATCGGACTCTCAACGAGTTACCGGAACCGATATGTTGCGTGGCATCATTTTCGGATTCGTCGCCGTGGCCCCTTTCTTTCCACCACGGGGACAAATGCTTCATATCCCTTATGTCAACTTTTAATAAACTTGCATAAAACTTGATCATGTCATCCGCATCATGTTAACAACATTAAAACGTGTGAATTGTTGTTTGCTTAAAATTGCTAAACTTGCACATGGGGATTTTTCCGGAATTGTTGTTGTAGTTTCCGGCCTCATTTAAACATGTTGCTTGTGTTGTTTTTCTGTGCTTCCTACCTTGCCATGTAATGCTTCATGTATAGACTTGTCATGCATCCTACTTTGCCATGTATTGCATCATATAGACTTGTGTTGTTTTTCTGTGCTTCCTACCTTGCCATGTTTTGCTTCCTGTATAGACTTGTAGTGCATCCTATGTAGACTTGTGTTGCATCATACTTGTTTGTGCATATTGTCATGTCTCGTGTGGTGTGTTTACCGTGTTGCTTGTTTCTTTCCGGTTTGCTTCCCTCGTTAGCTTCGGGTTCGTTCCGGAGTTGTGAGGTTCTGTTCGACTACTTCTTGGACCCGTACTTCTCCCTTGCGGAATCCCAGGCAAGATGATCATACCCTTGGATACCTTTACTACCATTGCCATGCTTAGTTGTCTCGATGCTATCGTTATATGTCGCGCTACCCATCATTATTGTCAGCCTCTCCTTGTTGCCATGAAACCTCTAACCTTTGAAACCTTCCTAGCAAAACCATAGCTTGGCTATGTTACCCGCTTGCTCAGCCCCTCTTATAGCGTTGTTAGTTGCAGGTGAAGATGAAGATCGTTCGAGGAGGGAACTTGTTGTTGGTATATCACAATATCTATTATTATTATTCACACACCTATATACTGGTCATGGGTGGAAGGCTTGGCCTTTTGCTCGGTGTTTTGTTCCACTCATGCCACCTTAGGCGCCGATAAACCGGCATTATGTTCCTTGATTTTGAGTTCCTTACACGATGGGTATATGGCGACCCCTTGACACTTCGCCTTTGAATAAAACTCCTCCAGCAAGACCCAACATTGGTTTTAATTTGCCTCATAATAACAACTTAATTAATTAATTAAATTTTCATAGGGGGTTGCACCCTCGGGTTTCTTTTCTACATAGCAGGGGGGCCAGTGCTGATGGTGTTGGTCCCAAACGGGGAGCCTGCAGGGCCACCACGGGGAAACTCGAGGTTTGGTTTTACCTGTAGCTTCACCCATCCGGACGTGGCCTGAGACGAGATACGCGCAGCTACTATAAGGGTGTCGGCACGCCGGGAGGTCTTGCTGGACTTGTTTTACCATTTTCGAAATGTCTTGTGCCCCGGGATGCCGAGCCTGGTCGGATTTCCCTAAGATAAGTGGTGATGATATTATATTTATCACTTCAGCTAATCGTGAGAGCTTGTGATGGGCTAAGTTGGGACACCCCTGCAGGGTTATGATCTTTCGAAAGCCGTGCCCGCGGTTACGTGGCAGATTGGAATTTGTTAATGTCCGGTTGTAGAAAACTTGACAGAGGATCTGAAGTAAAACACACAACTGTGTGAGTAACCGTGACTGTCTCTTTTCACTTTGAGAAGAGAACACGGTGGGGTTATGTTTGACTCGTAGGTAGTTCAGGATCTTTAGCGATCATTACTAGTTTACGACCGTTTGCGTAGATGCTCATCTTATTCTTGTACTCGTAAGCTAGCCACCATATTATGCTTAGCCGCTGCTGCAACCTCACCACTTTACCTCTTCCTACCCATAAAGCTTTGCTAGTCTTGATACCCATGGTTATGGGATTGCTGAGTCCTCGTGGCTCACAGATACTACAACACCAGATGCAGGTTCAGCGGAGAATGATGCAGGAGCTGGTTCAAGTACTTCACTGGGAGCTCGATGAAGAGAGTGGCCTTATGCTTGTGACGTTTTCGACGATCAGTAGTGGTTTCTACTAGGGGCGATTCGGACCTGTGGCTTATGTTTTTAGTATCTTTCTTTTGGATCTTCGCCAGTAGTCGGGTTGTGATGTTTTGAATGATGTGTTGCTTATGTAATGTATTGTGTGAAGTGGCGAGTGTAAGCCAACTATCCTTTTGCAATTTCATCCCTATTTTTACATGAGTCGTGCAAAGATACCAAACTTGAGATCATTCCAGAATGGGCTTATACCTTGAAGTCGTGCCTCGACACGTAGGAGGTATAGTCCCATCCTGGGCATTACAAGTTGGTATCAGAGCCTTCTCCGACTTAGAAGCCCCCACTGATTGATCGAATCATTGACGGTTGAGTCTAGGCACACACTTGAAAATATTTTGAGTCCTATATATATATCGGAGAGTAGGATTTCTTTTGCTCCTCATCTCTTTTCACTCTGGTGAGGACTCCTGACGATTACTCTTGTCTCTTCTACTCTCAAAATTTCACCAATTTGTTTTAGGATCACGCGAGTATTGTTTGGATTGTTCCAATGTCTTTGTGACGAGAACATTGTTCTCGATGCCTCCTGTCATTAGGGGTTGTGGCAGTGTCCCGGGGAGTTGAGCTCCGAGGTGTTGTCGTCACAAATATATCGCAGCAGTTCTGGAATACTTAAGACGGCCGACATCGCAAACTCTCCTATGCGGTTAGTGGCAAGATAACCCCGACATCACCTAGTACTGGGGAGGTAGTTCGGGAGTATTGCAATAGCTTGTATAGTAGATGCGTTACGAAGGTCCGAGGTAAACGGTTTTCGGAAATAACTGGTTATGTGTTGAAGGATGGATACAGCTGGATGTAGGATTAGAGTTGAGTGCGCGATGCTTCCCCTGTATCCCCAACACCTGATTGCATAACTGGAAACTTTCGGAAATTAATAGGTGGGTTCATCTAGTAGCTTGTAGGCATTCTTCCAACGAATGCATGATATGGAGTTCGGGGTTCTACATTGAGTGAAGTAGTTTTATGGGCTTGTTCCGATCGGGAGTTGCATCTTAAAGGGTCCTTGGCTATGCTGATCCGGGGATTGCAAAACCCTTTTGTAACACGTTCCATGAGCTTTCAGCATGAATATGTGGAACGAAACTTCTATCTTGTATTTGTTCTATCTGCTCCTTGTTGCTTTTATTTACCTTTTGTTCTCCCAAGTGGCTTCTCGACAAGTTGATGTAGCTACGGAATTCATTCGTTCATTTCTCTGTTCAGATGATTTTGTGAAGATTATGTTGCAACATATCTATCCGTTGTTTTTATTTTGATTCTGGTATTCGAGTTGCTTCGATGTCAAATGTTGATTCCATACCTTCCTAATCAGTATTCTCATATTTTTATGGGAGTGCTAGTCCTTCTTAATCATCAAGATGGTCATGTTAAATTCTTTTTCAACCGGTGTCCATTTTGTTCGTTTCAAGTTGTCTTTGTTTTTCCTCGCCCTCCCACCCTTCTTCTTCTTGGAGCCAGAGTCCCTAATGAAATATCCATTTTATTCATGTGATGTTTCTTCATTCTTTCGTTTAATTTCATTATCCGGTGATCTCTCAGGAAGATGCTCAGAGTTTCAAGTTCATCGTTCTTAATTCCAACATTCTTCTCCGGGGGACTAAATCCAAGCTTCCGTATTTATCATATCTGTGCCTCTTATTTCACATGTTTTCCAATGTGGGAATTCTTAGCCAAAGTCTCTCTTGATTATTCGACTCCATATAATTCTTATCCGGAGTGTTCAAGATGTCTCAGAAGATTCATAATTCTATTCTTAATCCGTTCAAACTATTTTGAGATTGTCATTTTATTCAAGCCATTTAATTCAACCGGTGCAATATCTCTTAAGCTATCTTTTTCAACGGCGATTTCTTTGAGTGGGCCCTAACCCACAGGTCTTTTCCCAGGATCTTACCTGACTCTTCTTTTTCCGGAGAATTATTTCAAAGTGTGATGTAAGAATGATTTCCATCGGTCACATGCCTTCTCCAAGATTGTTTCCAATTATTTCCATCTTTAGCTCCACCTTCCTCTTGTCATTCGTCCGGAGTATCTGGAAATTCTTCATGGCATTTCTCGTCTTCAGTCTCAACATTTGAAGACCAGAGAAGTGTTTCTCTTAAATCTTGGCCCGTTCTCTTGATGAGTTGTGGTTCTAGCTTCATGCCATCCTCATTACTGTTCAGATTATGAGGAATTATTTTATACCATACGAAGCATTTCATGAATTCTTTCCATTGTGATCCTCCTAAGGCCATCATCTCAGAAGATTTCTTCGTTCTCAATTTGCAACTTTGTCCTCCAAATATTCTTCATTGATGCCTCTTCGTTCGTCTCCATATTCTACCGGTGCTTTGTCAAGTATTCTTTAATCGGTTCACGATCTCTTCGTTCACTTGTAAATTTTCCTCAAGTGCTTATTCTTCCCGGTGGATTATTCTCTTTCTTCACCCGGTCTCAATTCTTACGGTGGTTCGTTCAAGATTACTCTTCCGTTGTTATCGTATTAATTCATTTGTTCTTTTCATAATCCTACCGGTGAGTCGTTCAGATTATTCTCAAGTTTGGCTATATCTCTCTCCAATCCTTTTCAAGAAGAATAAGTAGTATGTCAAATCCTTTGGTTGTCATCAACTTAAATTGGTGAATGATATGCATAACATAAATCTTATTCTAGTTTCTTCCAAGAGGTTAATCCCTTCCTTCGGAGTTTGTTCAGAAGGAATATATCCTTGGTTCTAAGTTGCTCGTCTTGTTCCCCGGTGTTCTAAGCTCTCTCAATTATCTTGTCACGGAGCTCTATCTGAATTCATCGCAGACCTTCAATCTTATTCTTTTCATCTTTCACTTCGCATGCTTTCATTACCGGAGTCCATCTTGGTGGTTCATCATGAATTAATTCATGCTTGAAGTGTTCTTCAAGATTCTTGTTGGAGCTCAAGCATTCTTCATCATACTTTCCAAGTGCAATTCTTTCTACCTTATTGTTTGAGATGGTGATATGCCATTTTTGACAATTTCCCTTCATGTTTCATGATTCACAAGTTGTCAGGAATGAGATATTTAAACCCATCATTTTCTTTGTTCAGGAGATCTTTCCAACCATTCAATTTATTCGTTGGAGTAATCTTGGGTTGTGTTTCACCTAAAAGCTTTCCCTAAGGATTGTTGCTAATTATGGTGCTTATAAATGATGCAAGTTCTTCATTTATCATTCCGGGGAATTAAGTTTTTCATCTCCTTGTTGTTCTCAATCCAATCAAATGTTTCGTAAGTGGCTGGTTGTCACCTCTTAATTTTGAGATGTTTTCCATAAGCCCACATCAAGCTTATTCATTTCGTGTTGATTTTTCCATCAACCCCATTCGACCCTTCTTTGTAAGGAGGATTTCCTAATTCATTCGTGGGAGAAGTTGTCATTTTCTTGTCCGTTCTTTTCTTACCAACGACCTAGTATATATTCTTTCATTCCGGAGGCATTGTGATGTTGCTCTCTCTTTGACCATCATCTCGTTTTTATCAAGATCATATTCTTCCCTTGCTTGTCTATTTAACCGGAGTGTCGTGACCTCCATTCTAATTCTCTCATCTTATCAAGTTTTGCCTATCTTTTTAACCGGAGTGCTATCTGAAATCTTTCTTACCCCTTGTGTCATTCTTTCAATTGTTTCAGAGGCAGTGTGTTGTTGATTTCTTCAAGTATCATTCCATCTCCTCAAGTTCATGTTAATTCCTTCCAATTTCAGATGGCGTGCTGTCCGAATTATGTCATTCTTATTCCTTGGCTATACCATTGCGGTTTCATATTCTTTTGGTTCGTAATCTCTTGTTTCATGTCTTTCAACCTACAAGGCTCTTATAATGTTCCTTGTTCCTCTTTTCTAACGAACTTTTCATATTCGTTCATCTCCGTTGTATTCTTCTTTCATGTTGGTCAACCTCTCAGGTTCGTGGTTTCACTCGTCTGTCAAAGAAGCAACTTTGTTTTACCTCTTCCTCTTCCGTTTTATCCGGTGCCATCTCTAGGATCTCGGGTCGAGATCCTCTGTTAGTGTGGGAGAGTTGTGACGCCCGAAGACCGACGTCCCAGAAGATTCCAGATGTTCCAGATGTTCCGGGTTCTCCCGTGTGTTTCTTTTGTACTTGATTTTTTTTGCATTGCATTGTGTCATCATGCCATCATGTCATTCATCTTTGTAACTCAACTAAATAAATGGCATAGATCTTTTGATCTATTTAAATCGAGGGAAGAGTGACTTCTCTTTATAACATATCCTCCTAATATTATGGAGCTATTACAAATAAATATTCCATTTGTTTAGAATTAACCCAAACACACTTGCATATTTCCCCATGTCTGTTTCACTCCAAGTTTTGGCTCTGTAACCTTGTCTATAATTCTTATCCGTTTTATCGAGGTTCCTCCAAAAATTCGAACATTTTGGACACTTCGAAAACCATGTCCTAGTTCAAACCATTTGAATTAAATTCAAATGAGTTTGAATTTAACTCTTGCATCTTGCCCTTTTCTATTTTCTTGGAACCAGCGCATTTTTGCGACTCCCGAGAAATTAGCCTCATGCCCTAAATCTTTCCCTAAGCCTCCCTTTCTTTTCCATCTTTCTTCTTTTTTCTGTTAAAGGAAATTAAAAGAGAGAGGAAGAGAGCCCATCCCGCAGAGCCTCCCTGCAGCCTGCTTGGCAGCCTGCGGCCAACAGGCCAGGCCCAACCTCCCCCCAGCGGCCCAACCGCCTCCTAACCCTAGCTCCAGGGTCCTTCGACCGCATCGCTCCTCCTATTCCTCCCTCGCGCCGCACCCTCGTCCCCATCGCCTGAAACCCCTTTTCCCTCGCCCGATCCCTCCTCGCTCTTCCCTCGCGCCGCCAGAGGCCCGATCCCCAGCCTTCTTCGATCTCCTTCCGTCCTCGCCACCACCGTCGTGCCCCTGCACCTCCTCCGCCTTGCCATGGCCCCAGCGCCGCCGTGCTTCTGCGCCAGCCGTGCCTCAAGCTCGCCGCGGCCTTCTCCATGGACGAGCCGGAGCTCGCGGGCTCCCCCCCGCGCAGAGCCGTGCCATCCCTCCCCACGACCCGCGCCTCCCTCCTCCCCGTCGGTCGCGCCCCCGAGCGCTTCGCCCTGATGCCGCGCGACAGCTCCCTCTCCCTTCCTGTGCGCGCCGCCCGTCCGCATCGCGCCGAGCATCGCGACCCGCCTCTGCGTCCAGCACGCTAGGCCCCGCCGGGGTTGCTGCTGCTCCCGCCGGTCATGGTGCTGCCATGATGCCTGCGCCTCTTTTGCTTGCTTCCGTGCCCCGTCGACCTTGCCTTCTTCCATCCACTTGCTGCCATGAGGCCAAGTTCATCGAACGAGGGACCCTAAGACCGCCGAGTACACCTTCAGGTTCGTCAAGTTCAACCACGTCATCTACGAACGGCTACGACGGCTTGTACATCTACGGACGCGTATGAGGAACCGTGGGTCACAAGCACCGTGAACGACTACTACCGTCGCCGTGTACCACTACCGTCGCCAAGACCAAGATGGCGCCAAATGACAAGACGATCGTGAACGACTACCGTTACCCCTCCAAGTTTGTCTACCGCCGCCGTGGAATCGCCAAGACGACAAGTACCACTACGACGCGACAAGAACCTCTCCGAGATGAAACGAAAATGACTACGTCCTCTACCGTCGACCTGGAGACCCATGGATGCGCCATGTACCCCTTCGTTCCGGAACGCGGCAAGTACCACGACTACAAACGGAACGACTACTTCCCTCTACAAACGTGTACCACGACCACGAGTACCACTACTTCCTCTACGATCTCGAACCGCCCCGAAACGAGTGTTCCGAAGGTATAACCCCGAGACGATGACCCGTGGACGAATGCTTGTGGTTGTATGAGATGTTTTCCTTGTGTGCACCGTGCCCGTTTTGTCTTTTGTCATGCTCCTTGGTTGCCTCGTCGCCAACCCGTGGGAACCCGGTGACGGGATCACCCCACCTTTCATCTCGTTCGACTCGCTCACGCCACCTTTCTTTTGCACCGCACTCTCAACGAGTTACCGGAACCGATATGTTGCGTGGCATCATTTTCGGATTCGTCGCCGTGGCCCATTTCTTTCCACCACGGGGACAAATGCTTCATATCCCTTATGTCAACTTTTAATAAACTTGCATAAAACATGATCATGTCATCCGCATCATGTTAACATCATTAAAATGTGTGAATTGTTGTTTGCTTAAAATTGCTAAACTTGCACATGGGGATTTTTCCGGAATTGTTGTTGTAGTTTCCGGCCTCATTTAAACATGTTTATTGTGTTGTTTTTATGTGCTTCCTACTTGCCATGTAATGCTTCCTGTATAGACTTGTCATGCATCCTACCTTGTCATGTATTGCATCATATAGACTTGTGTTGTTTTTCTGTGCTTCCTACCTTGCCATGTTTTGCTTCCTGTATAGACTTGTAGTGCATCCTATGTAGACTTGTGTTGCATCATACTTGTTTGTGCATATTGTCATGTCTCGTGTGGTGTGTTTACCGTGTTGCTTGTTTCTTTCCGGTTTGCTTCCCTCGTTAGCTTCGGGTTCGTTCCGGAGTTGTGAGGTTCTGTTCGACTACTTCTTGGACCCGTACTTCTCCCTTGCGGAATCCCAGGCAAGATGATCATACCCTTGGATACCTTTACTACCATTGCCATGCTTAGTAGTCTCGATGCTATCATTATATGTCGCGCTACCCATCATTATTGTCACCCTCTCCTTGTTGCCATGAAACCTCTAACCTTTGAAACCTTCCTAGCAAAACCATTGCTTGGCTATGTTACCCGCTTGCTCAGCCCCTCTTATAGCGTTGTTAGTTGCAGGTGAAGATGAAGATCGTTCCAGGAGGGAACTTGTTGTTGGTATATCACGATATCTATTATTATTATTAACACACCTATATACTGGGCATGGGTGGAAGGCTTGGCCTTTTGCTCGGTGTTTTGTTCCACTCATGCCACCTTAGGCGCTGATAAACCGACATTATGTTCCTTGATTTTGCGTTCCTTACACGATGGGTATATGGGGACCCCTTGACACTTCGTCTTTGAATAAAACTCCTCCTGCAAGACCCAACATTGGTTTTAATTTGCCTCATAATAACAACTTAATTAATTAATTAAATTTGCATAGGGGGTCGCGCCCTCGGGTTTCTTTTCTACATAGCAGGGGGGGGCCAGTGCTGATGGTGTTGGTCCCAAACGGGGAGCCTGCAGGGCCACCACGGGGAAACTCGAGGTTTCATTTTACGTGTAGCTTCACCCATCCGGACGTGGCCTAAGACGAGATACGCGCGGCTACTATCAGGGTGTCGGCACGTCGGGAGGTCTTGCTGGACTTGTTTTACCATTGTCGAAATGTCTTGTGCACCGGGATGCCGAGCCTGATCGGATTTCCCTAAGATAAGGGGTGATGATATTATATTTATCACTTCAGCTAATTGTGAGAGATTGTGATGGGCTAAGTTGGGACACCCCTGCATGGTTATGATCTTTCGAAAGCCGTGCCCGCGGTTATGTGGCAGATTGGAATTTGTTAATGTCCGGTTGTAGAAAACTTGACAGAGGATCCGAAGTAAAACACACAACTGTGTGAGTAACCGTGACTGTCTCTTTTCACTTTGAGAAGAGAACACGGTGGGGTTATGTTTGACTCGTAGGTAGTTCATGATCTTTAGCGATCATTACTAGTTTGCGACCATTTGCGTAGATGCTCATCTTATTCTTGTACTCGTAAGCTAGCCACCATATTATGCTTAGCCGCTGCTGCAACCTCACCACTTTACCTATTCCTACCCATAAAGCTTTGCTAGTCTTGATACCCATGGTTATGGGATTGCTGAGTCCTCGTGGCTCACAGATACTACAACACCAGATGCAGGTTCAGCCGAGAATGATGCAGGAGCTGGTTCAACTACTTCACTGGGAGCTCGATGAAGAGAGTGGCCTTATGCTTGTGACGTTTTCGACGATCAGTAGTGGTTTCTACTAGGGGCGTTTCGGACCTATGGCTTATGTTTTTGGTATATTTCTTTTGGATCTTCGCCCGTAGTCGGGTTGTGATGTTTTGAATGATGTTTTGCTTATGTAATGTATTGTGTGAAGTGGCGAGTGTAAGCCAACTATCCTTTTGCAATTTCATCCCTATTTTTACATGAGTCGTGCAAAGATACCAAACTTGAGATCATTCCAGAATGGGCTTATACCTTTAAGTCGTGCCTCGACATGTAGGAGGTATAGTCCTATCCTGGGCATTACAGTTGGGCCTTGTTGGAGGAGTTTTATTCAAAGACGAAGTGTCAAGGGGTACCCATATACCCAACCGTGTAAGGAACGTAAAATCAAGGAACATAATGCCGGTTTATCGGCGCCTAAGGTGGCATGAGTGGAACAAAACACTGAGCAAAAGGCCAAGCCTTCCACCCATGCCCAGTATATAGGTGTGTTAATAATAATAATAGATATTATGATATTCCAACAACAAGTTCCAACATGGAACGATCTTCATCTTCACTTGCAACTAACAACGCTATAAGAGGGGCTGAGCAAGCGGGTAACATAGCCAAACAATGGTTTGCTAGGCAGGTGTCAAAAGTTAGAGGTTTCATGGCAACAAGGAGAGGGGCTGACAATAAGATGGGTAGCGCGACATATAACGATAGCATCGAGACAACTACGCAAAGGCAATGATAGTGAAGGCATCCAAGGTTATGGTCATCTTGCCTGAGATCCCGCAAGGAAGAAGAATGAGTCCATGAAGAAGATGAAGAAGAAGCCTTGAAGACGAACCACGGGTAGACGAACGAATCCTCACGATCGCAATGGAACAAGCACTAACGAGAAGAAGCAAGCAATACGGTAAACACACAACACAAGAACATGACAAGATGCTCAACCAAGTATGATGCAAGACAAGTCGATATAGGATGCAATACATGGCAAGGTACGAAGCACACAATAACAACACAAAACAACAAGTTTAAATGAGGCCGGAATCAACACATAACAAATCCGGTAAGCCCTCATATGCATAATTTGAAATTATTCCAGATCTGAACAAACCATAAGTTAATTTGTTAAACATCAGGTTAACATGCACCATGATGATCTACACGAAATTCTAGTCAAGTTTCATATAAAGTTTGTTTAATTCGGAGCTACGGCCTAGAAGATATGAGCAAAACAAGGCAAGCATGTCAATGGCGCAAGATGCACCCAAACATCAAGCAAACTCACTCCAAACATGAAAACAAAATGATATTATGATTCTACGTGCAAAATCACACAAGTTTCATATAAGGCACACCCAAAACGGAGCAACGCGCTAAAAGATACGCATGAAACAAGATATAACAACAAGCTGAAGTTAACAACCACATAGCAACTTCGGAGCCATGTAAATATAAGCTAAAACACCCAAACATGTTAACAAGAAGCATGGATGTGAAGTAGACATGTTACTTAACAAGTATGAACTTAGAACACACCCAAAAGCTTGCTAGAACACATTTAAACAAGCATGGCAAGTTGCAATAAAATTGTCCAGACTTTGCCAAAATCTGGGAAGGCGAAAACATCATCACGATGCTGCCTTCGGAGACACAAAACAACAAGCAGATCAACTCTATCAAGTACATAAAGAGCATGGACATGTAGTAGACATATCCTATAGCAAACAACTCCATTGGAGCATCTCCATAGGAGGCATGGATCAATAGCAACAAGCTCCACCAAATTGAACATGCTGATAAAATCCTGACAGTTATAATTTATAGCAACTTGAGAGGTAGAAATAAATAAGCTATAGCAGGTCATATGAGCAAGTAAGGGCATGAATGGATAGACAATAACATGGACAACAAGACATGATCATTGTCCACTCCAAAACAAGCATGGATTTGAGTAGGGCATCACGCAAACATAGCATCAGGTTATAACAGATTCCAGACTTAGCAGTTTTTTCACTAAGTATAAAACAGCAATAACAACATGGCATGTTTACAAGAATGTTTAAGTCACCTCAAGACATAACATGTAAAGAGGTTAGCACCACAGCAAAGACCATATTATTGTGCTTCTAAAACATATAGGCATGTGGCATGAAGACAAACACATCACTAGCAAAGAGCAATTGAAATCAGCATCTCATAACAACTTTCAGCTCGTATCAGCCAAATGCACTTTTGCAACAGAGATTAACATGGCAAGATGAACTCAAAAAAAATGGTACAACAACCATCATGTAGTACACTTCATAATGAACATTTTGACATATCATATGCATCATTTGGATAAACATGCACCAAGTTATCATATCTCAAACATGGCAACAAAATAACAAGTAGCAGCAGTTTATAACAAGTAGCACTCTTGCAACAGAGATTAGAGCATCTAAATGAACTCAAACAAGCATGGCACAATGGAACAAAGTGTAGAGCATATCACCACGATCATTTTGACATATCATTCACTCAATTTGGATAAGCACACGAAAAGTTATCACTATGCAAACATGCAGATATATCATGATTTTCTGAGGACTTAGTAAAAAAACATGGCAAAAGGGGGGGATGTGGTCTTCACCTCGTGGGCTTCGGCCCAGGAGCAGAGAGGAGGCTGGCCGGCTTGGGCCTTGGGGAAGAGGGGACCCGTGAGGCCGGCGCAGGCCTGCGGAGTTGGGCCGGAGGGGAGGCCGATGGGCCGAGGGGCGGAGCCGAGCCGGCTGCGGCCGAGCTGGGCCGCGTAGCAGCGGAGGCCCAGCGGGGGCGACGGAAGCGGCCGGGCGGGTCGAGCACCTCCTGTGCTCGTCCCCGAGGGCATGGCGGCGGCGGCGGTTGCCACCGGCGGCCAGGAGGAGGTCCGGCGAGGCCGGGGCAAGTGGCAGCGGGCGGATCTGGCCTCCGAGCGCCAGATCCGCCAAGCGGCGGTGAGGTTGAGCGAGGGGAGGCGCGGCGGTGCAGGTCGCCGGACTGGGCATATGAGGCGGTGAGCGCGGAAGCCCGGCGGCGGCGAGGTGGCTCACGGTGGCTCACCGCGGGAGGCGAGCGGGAGGTTGGGCTCGCGGCGGCGGCGGATGGTCCCCGGGGGCCTGGCACGGGCCGAGCGGGCTGCGGTGGTGGGAGATGGCGGTGAGGACACGTGGCGCGAGGGGAGAGGCTGAGAGCGGCGGCGCGGCTGATGTGGCGGCACCAAATTGTCCGGAGTGCGGTGGAGGGGCGCTGGACATGTCCGGCGGCGGAACGGACATGTCCGGTTGCGCGGAGGGATGATTTTTAGGGTTTCATCTGCGCGAAAATGGAGGGAGAGGCACACATTTATATGTAGAGGGAGCTAGGAGTGTCCAAATGAGGAGCGGTTCATGGCCACGTGATCGTGATCGAACGGCCAAGAGCATGGAGGGGTTAGAATGGGCTAGGTGGGCTGTGTGAAAGGGGTGCTGGGCTAAAAGACAAAAGGCCTCCGGCGGTTAACACGGTTAACCGTTGGGCTATCAAACGTACTCCGAACGCGACGAAACTTGACAGGCGGTCTGCCTATGCTATAATAAGACCACACGCCAAGTTTCAACCCATTCCGAGAATGTTTTCCGGCCACTCACAAAATAAATATTCGGAGGCGCCGCGGGCGCGTGTGAGTGTGTCTGGGCTCAGAACGGACAACGGAAAGGATGAGGGGACTCGGGCGGATGCAAGTTTTGAAAACATGATGATGCAACGCACATGATGACATGGCAAGATGCAACACGCAAGCAGATGACATGGCAACGAAGACGAAAAACTGGCTAACACCTCGCGCACCGGTGTCGGGGTTTCACAACACTCCCCTACTAACAAGAGATCTCGTCCCGAGATCTTAGGAACGAGACAGAAAAAAAGGAAGAACAAGGTTCTTCGAGGGCAAAAGAGTGAAACCAAAGAATAATGAGAGGTTGATCCACTTCGAAAGAAAGAACACGACGGAGGAAAACGAAGCTGCAAGCACTTCGTTGGACGAGAAGAACAATGGATACGACGAGAACGAAGAGCTTAAATGGCAAAAGAGACAATGAAACCACTCCGGTTAATCAGAGATAGAAAGGAATTCGAACGAAGGAATTCGGGCAAAACTCCGGCTGAGACTGAAAGAAATAGCACACCGGTTGAACAGGAATGGAATGGAACAAGAACTTGAGAAGATGGAACGATCCATGATGGAATGAATAGAAAAACCTCCAGAAGAATTGAAATGATGGAATTAAAAGAATGGAGAAGAAGATGACAACTTACACCACGAATGAATTTAAAAGAGCATCCTCAAAGAAGGACTTGAATGGAGTTGTTGAAAAAAATCAACAACAAAAGAATGAGCTTGTTGTGGACTTATGTAAACATCTCAAAACTTGAGGTGAATTATGACGCAACCAAAAGATTGAATAAATGACATGAAGGAAGAAATGCAAAACTCCACTTCAAAAGAATATGGAGAATTATTTGCACTCGGGTGGCAAAAGAATTCGATGAACGATTGATGAATGATTTGAATTGCGATGAACCTCCACGAAGAACTCCGGTAACGAAAGGATGATGAATATAGAAATGACGGATGAAAAGAATAAGATTAAAGCCTTGCGATGATTAGACGGGGTTCCGGCGAGATAGCCGAGAAAACTTTGAACTCCGGGGAAAAAGAATAAAACACTTGGAACTAGAATTTATTCATCAAGAACAAACTCCGAAGGAAAAGTTTAATGAACTTGAAGAAAGAATAAGAATTATGTTATGCTTATCCTCCATCAATTAAATTGATGAACAATGGATTCACATACTACCTATTCCCGTTGAAAAAGATTAAAGAGGGATATATAGCGAACTCGGGAAAATCTTCATGAAACACCGGTAGGATTGGAATAAAAAGAATGGATTGAAATGATAACACTGAAAAAGAATTCTTAAGCGAACCACCGTAAGGAGTTGAAATTGAGCGAATACAAAAGAATGAATCGCCGGGAAGGATTGAGCACTTGGGGAATTTAAAATGACGAGAACGAAGAGATCGTGAACTGATTAAAGAATACTTTATAGAAGCATCGGAAGAATGTGGGACGAACGAAGAGGCATCAATGAAGAATATTTGGAGGACGAGGTTGAAAACTGAGAACGAAGAAATCTTCTGAAATGATGGCCTTCGGAGGAACACAAAGAAAAGAGTTCATGAAATACTCCGGAAGAATGAAAAGAAGTAAGGTTGAACCAATGATGAAATGAATTGAAAGCGATCTTGGAGAAGGCATAAGACTGATGAAATCCATTCTTACGTCATACTTAAAAGAATTTCGGAACCTCCGGGAAAATTAGAAGAGTCAGGTAAGATCCTGGGAAAGACCTGTGGGTTATGAGCCCACCGAAAAGAAAACACCGTTGGAAAGGATCAAAAAGGAGGTAATGCACCGTAACGATTAAAAGACTCGAATGAGGTGACAACCTCGAATTAATTGGAACACAGAAGAATCTGATATGCATGCAGAACTCCGGATAATTAAATGGCGAGAAATAAACGAGCAAGGTAAAAAACACTTGAACTGAGGAAAGAATATGAACAACTCCGAGGAATTGGAATTGAGTCCACCGGAAAAGAAGGAGAGGTGAAGAATATCAAACGAGAGAAGAATTCTTCAGGAGAAGAAAAGAGAAGAATGATGACGAGCTAGACGAGAATTCACCAGTTGAAATAATTGAGGAAAGAAAGCAAAGGCTTCACACGAGTAGGATGGATACTCGATTAAGGACTCCGACTCCAAGAAGAAAAAGGGTGGGTGGGTGGGAAAACAAAGACCACTTCCGAAGGGGAAAATAGCATCGGTTGAATGAACTGAGGATTGAACTTGCAAAGAAGAAGAGGGTCGAGTCCACTTGACGAGAGATGCACCAGATGACAGACTGACAACGCAACGAACAAAAACTAACCGCGAGATCCAAAAAAAATTTGAAGGGGAAGAGGAGTAATTCAAAACACCTACGTCAAGATTCCTCACCAGTGCGACGAAGGGACAGAGGAGCAAAAAGAATTCCTACTCTCCGATATAACTAGACTCCAAAAAAGTTTTGCTAGACTGAACAACGGCCAAACTACGATCAATCAAGGGGGCTCCTATGGTCGGTCGAGGCTCCGATACCAACTTGTCAGGTCCAAGATGCGATTCTATCCCGATCACGTGACACTTACGTGACTGGGGCACAACCGCATTTCGGGCTCTTAGCAAGATGGATATCATTACATCGTACCATTGCATACATACATGGGGGATACAACAATACTTACAAGTCACATGAATACAACAACATCAATACAAGGCATCCGACTATGGATGCAAACATGAAAAGGACAAAGACATCCATCTTTTATCCCAAGCTGCCGACCAGGAACCTAACCCTAGACTTTAAGAAGAAGAAGAAGAAGAAAGAACTACAACACAACGATCATCTCTCTCACGTCAAGACATCAAAAACCTGCACCTGCAACTATTGTTGTAGTATCTGTGAGCCACGAGGACTCAGCAATCCCGTAACCATGGGTAACAAGACTATCAAAGCTTAATGGGTAAGGAGAGGGTAAAGTCGTGAGGTTGCAGCAGCGGCTAAGCAATATATGGTGGGTAACTTATGAGTACAAGAATAAGATGAGCATCTATGCAAACGGTCGCAAACTAGTAATGATCGCTAAAGATCGTGAACTACCTACGAGTCATACATAACCCCACTGTGTTCTCTTCTCAAATTGAAAACAGACAATCACGGTTACTCACACAGTTGTGTGTTTTACTTCGGATCCTCTGTCAAGTTTTCTACAACCGAACATTAACAAATTCCTTTCTGCCACATTACCGCGGGCACGGCTTTCGAAAGATCATAACCCTGCAGGGGTGTCCCAACTTAGCCCATCACAAGCTCTCACGATCAGCTGAAGTAATAATAATTATTACCCCTTATCTTAGGGAAATCCGATCAGGCTCGGCATCCCGGTGCACAAGACATTTCGACAATGGTAAAACAAGTCCAGCAAGACCTCCCGATGTGTCAACACCCTGATAGTTGCCGCGCGTATCTCGTCTCAGGCCATGACTGGATGGGCGATTATACGAGTAAAAACAGCCCTCGGGTTTCCCCAAGGTGGCCCCGCATAACCCCCATTTGGGACCAACACCATCAGCACTGGCCCCCCCTGCTATGTAGAAAAGAATCACCGAGGGCACGACCCACTATGCAAATTTATTTAATTAATTAAGTTGTTATTATGAGGCAAATTAGAACCAATGTTGGGCCTTGCTGGAGGAGTTTTATTCAAAGATGAAGTGTCAAGGGGTCCCCATATACCCAACCGTGTAAGGAAAACAAAATCAAGGAACATAATGCCGGTTTATCGGCGCCTAAGGTGGCATGAGTGGAACAAAACACCGAGCAAAAGGCCAAGCCTTCCACCCATGCCCAGTATATAGGTGTGTTAATAATAATAGTAGATATTGTGATATTCCAACAACAAGTTCCAACATGGAACGATCTTCATCTTCACCTGCAACTAACAACGCTATAAGAGGGGCTGAGCAAGCGGGTAACATAGCCAAACAATGGTTTGCAAGGAAGGTGTCAAAAGTTAGAGGTTTCATGGCAACAAGGAGACGGGTTGACAATAAGATGGGTAGCGCGACATATAACAATAGCATCGAGATAACTAAGCAAAGGCAATGATAGTAAAGGCATCCAAGGTTATGGTCATCTTGCCTGAGATCCCGCAAAGAAGAAGAATGAGTCCATGAAGAAGACGAAGAAGAAGCCTTGAAGACGAACCACGGGTAGACGAACGAATCCTCACGATCGCAACGGAACAAACACTAACGAGAAGAAGCAAGCAATACGGTAAACACACAACACATGAACATGACAAGATGCTCAACCAAGTATGATGCAAGACAAGTCTATATAGGATGCAATACATGGCAAGGTACGAAGCACACAAGAACAACACAAAACAACAAGTTTAAATGAGGTCGGAATCAACACATAACAAATCCGGTAAGCCCTCATATGCATAATTTGAAATTAGTCCAGATCTGAATAAACCTTAAGTTAAAGTTGTTAAACAGTAGGTTAACATGCACCATGATGACCTGCACGAAATTCTAGTCAAGTTTCATATAAAGTTTGTGTAATTCGGAGCTACGGCCTAGAAGATATGAGCAAAACAAGGCAAGCATGTCAACGGCGCAAGATGCACCCAAACATCAAGCAAACTCACTCCAAACATGAAAACAAAATGATATTATGATTCTACATGCAAAATCACACAAGTTTCATATAAGGCACACCCAACACGGAGCAACGGGCTAGAAGATACACATGAAACAAGATATAACAACACGCTGAAGTTAACAACCACATAGCAACTTCGGAGCAATGTAAATATAAGCTAAAACACCGAAACATGTTAACAAGAAGCATGGATGTGAATTAGACATGTTACTTAACAAGTATGAACTTAGAACACACCCAAAAGCTTGCTGGAACACATTTAAACAAGCATGGCAAGTTGCAATAAAATTGTCCAGACTTAGCCAAAATCTGGAAAGGCAAAAACATCATCACGATGCAGCCTTCGGAGGCACAAAACAACAAGCATATCAAATCTATCAAGTACATAAAGAGCATGGACATGTAGTAGACATATCCTACTGCAAACAACTCCATTGGAGCATCTCCATAGGAGGCATGGATCAATAGCAACAAGCTCCACCAAATTGAACATGCTGATAAAATCCTGACAGTTATAATTTATAGCAACTTGAGAGCAAGAAATAAATAAGCTACAACATGTCATATGAGCAAGTAAGGGCATGAATGGATAGACAATAACATGGAAAACAAGACATGATCAGTGGCCACTCCAAAACAAGCATGGATTTGAGTAGGGCATCAAGCAAACATAGCATCAGGTTATAACATGGACAGCAATAACAACATGGCATGTTTACAAGCATGTTTTAGTCACCTCAAGACGTAACATGTAAAGAGGTTAGCACCACAGCAAATACCATATTATTGTGCTTCTAAAACATATAGGCATATGGCATGAAGACAAACACATCACTAGCAAAGAGCAATTGAAATCAACATCTCATAACAAGTTTTAGCTCTTATCAGCCAAATGCACTTTTGCAACAGAGATTAACATGGCAAGATGAACTCAAACAAGCATGCTACAACAACCATCATGTAGTACACTTCATAATGAACATTTTAACGTATCATATGCATCATTTGGATAAACATGCACCAAGTTATCATATCTCAAACATGGCAACAAAATAACAAGTAGCAGCAGTTTATAACAAGTAGCACTCTTGCAACAGAGAAGAGAGCATCTAAATGAACTCAAACAAGCATGGCACAATGGAACAAAGTGTATATCATATCACCACGATCATTTTGACATATCATTCACTCAATTTGGATAAGCACACAAAAAGTTATCACTATGCAAACATGCACATATATCACGATTTTATGAGGACTTAGTAAAAAAACAGGGCAAAAGGGGGGATGTGGCCTTCACCTCGTGGGCTTCGGCCCAGGAGCAGAGAGGAGGCTGGCCGGCTTGGGCCTTGGGGAAGAGGGGGCCCGTGAGGCCGGCGCTGGCGTGCGGAGATGGGCCGGAGGGGAGGCCGATGGGCCGAGGGGTGGAGCCGGGCCGGCTGCGGCAGAGCTGGGCCGCGGAGCAGCGGAGGCCCAGCGGGGGCGACGGAAGCGGCCGGGCGGGTCGAGCACCTCCTGTGCTCGTCCCCGAGGGCATGGTGGCGGCGGCGGTTGCCACCGGCGGCCAGGAGGAGGTCCGGCGAGGCCGGGGCAAGTGGCGGCGGGCGGATCTGGCCTCCGAGCGCCAGATCCGGCCGGCGGCGGTGAGGTTGAGCGAGGGGAGGTGCGGCGGTGCGGGTCGCCGGACTGGGCAGATGCGGCGGCGAGCGTGGAAGCCCGTCGGCGGCGAGGTGGCTCACGGCGGTGGAGGACACCAGCGAGAGGCGCGGGAGGCTGGGCTCGCGGCGGCGGCGGATGGCCCCCGCGGGCCTGGCACGGGCCGAGCGGGCTGCGATGGTGGGAGGTGGCGGTGAGGACACGTGGCGCGAGGGGAGAGGCTGAGAGCGGCGGGCGGCTGATGTGGCGGCACCGGATTGGCCGGAGTGCGGTGGAGGGGCGCTGGACATGTCCGGCGGCGGAACGGACATGTCCGGCTGCGCGGAGGGAGAATTTTTAGGGTTTCATCTGCGCGAAAATGGAGGGAGAGGCACACATTTATATGTAGAGGGAGCTAGGAGTGTCCAAATGAGGAGCGGTTCGCGGGCATGCGATCGTGATTGAACGGCCAAGAGCATGGAGGGGTTAGAATGGGCTAGGTGGGCTGTGTGAAAGGGGTGCTCGGCCAAAAGACAAAAGGCCTCCGACGGTTAACACGGTTAACCGTTGGGCTATTAAACGAACTCCGAACGCGACGAAACTTGACAGGCGGTTTGCCTATGTTATAATAAGACCACACGCCAAGTTTCAACCCATTCTGAGAACGTTTTCCGGCCACTCACAAAATAAATATTCGGAGGCGCCGCGGGCGCGTGTGAGTGTGTCTGGGCTCAGAACGGACAACGGAAAGGACGAGGGGACTCGGGCGGATGCAAGTTTTGAAAACATGATGATGCAACACACATGATGACATGGCAAGATGCAACACACAAGCAGATGACATGGCAATGAAGACGAATAACTGACTGACACCTGGCGCACCGGTCTCGGGGTGTCACACCCGGTCAAAGCCATAGACCGCGCGGGCCCATGGATGCCCACGACCTCGAGAATCGCCCCGAGGAGGGCCCGAAGACCGCACCGACCTACGTGGGGACTGGATATGTCAACGTAAGGGCGGTCTAATGTTTAAATACCCAATGCACAACATTGTTGTGCAAGTCCCTCACAAACCGGACAATCACGCATGAAGGTTCACAACGTCTAGTGTTGTAGTCCCCTCCCTTTGCAATGAGCGGATGGGGATAGTCATGTGACTGTATGCACTCCAACTTCGCCTACCACTCTGGAGAATCCCTCGTTAAAACCACTCTGGAACCCAATCAAAGGCATAGACCAGCGGGCCCACGGATGGTCGCGATATTGAGAGCCGCCTAGGGGAGGGCTCGAAGACCGCACCGGCCTGCACAGGGCTCAGATATATCTACATAAGGGCAACCAAAAGTTTAAATACCAAGTGCACAAAATTAATGTGGCACGTCCCTCACAAACCGGACTGTCACGTGGGAAGGTTCAGGACGTATAGTGTGGTCCCCTCCCCGCATCGAGCAGATGGGGGAGTCCTATGACCGCATGCACTCCAATCTGGTCTGGCACATCGGCATGACATGACGCGACACAGAACTAGAGGAGAATCCACGGATCAAACATCTTTGCCACCTAGTCCAAGTTGTAGACCGATCGGGCGCACGGATGGCTGCAGCGTCGAGAACCGCCCCAGGGAGGGCCCAAAGGTCACTACAAAAAAAGACACATCCGTGATATTTTGGGCCGAACGATTTTTTTCTGTCATGCTTATGAAACTTCTATGACGATAATTGTGACAAAACCCGGTATCATCATAGATGTGGTGGCCTCCTACTTATGTGACAAAAAATCAAGACAGCAAATGGGCTTTTCGTCCTGGGCGGGCCAGAGACGTAGCTGCATGACATTCTTTGGGTCATCCATGACAGAAAAAACCATGGTATAAGCGATGGATAGGATAATATCGGGGAGTTCCTAGTCATGGTGGGTGGTGGAGGTCGAGCGATGCACGGAGGGATTGCGCGTTTCTCTCATACACGTACGCGTGTGTGTGTGAGGCGTTTGGTTCTAACTGAACCCGAGCGAGGCGTTTGCCTACTGAACCTGAGCGATTGCATTGCAGGCTACGCGTTACTGAACCAGAGCGATCAATCGATCTGGATGTTAGCTGAACTCGGTCGAGCGATTCCTTCGCTACTGCTACTAACTGAAGCCGATCGAACGTGCTGCCTTGATGAACAGTGAGCGTTGTTGGGGGTTGGATGAACAGTTCCTGATGGGCGTTGGATGAACAGGACCCCGTGATAGTAGCTAGAGGCCGTTGCCGCTAGATGATTAGGACCCCGTGGAGGGCTGATTGAACACTAGCCGGTGGAGGGGTGGTTGAACAGTAGCCGGTGGAGGGGTGGTGGAGGCTGGATGAACAATAGCTGGTGGAGGCAGGAGGGAGATGCCGTGGATGAACAGTTGCAGGTGGAGGCTGGAGGAGGTCGACGGTGATGAACAGTAGCCCGTGGAGGCTGGAGCAGGCCAGTAGACAGTGGATGAACAGTATCTCGTGAAGTCTCGTTTTGCGGTATGCCACACCCCTCCCGATGAACATGACCCCCATTTCGACCGTAGGAGGTAGAAGAGAAGTCCGTTTCCTCCGTTTTGCGGTATGCCAAACCCTCCCGATCAACAGGACCCCGTTTCGACCGTAGGAGATCGAACAAAAGTTCGTTTCCTCTGTTGTGCGGTACGCCAGACCCCTCCCGGTGAACATGATCCCGTTTCGACCGTAGGTGGTCGAACATAAGCTATTTCCTCCATTCTGCGGTACGCCAGGCCTCGTTTCGGTTTTTCCATCCAAGCCGGTTGGCTCCCGATGAACAGGATGAATTCCATTGCGTCCCGATGAACACAACGCAGTTTCTCCATTCTGACCCAGCCGGTTGGCTGCCGATGAATAGGACGCCGTCGCTGCTCTCCGCTGCCTCTTCATGTACACGAGCCCTGGCAGTACGTATGCGTGAATAGGCGTTTGAGACCCCGCTCATATGTACGTACGGGGCCGTATTTACTTTTTTGCACCATGGATGTATGTACATGTACACGATATTGACGGGACTGCGTGACATGCTATGTCTGCGCCTCTACTACGACACGTGCCCTTCCTTACTCGGCCACGGTTTATCACTGCAGCCTGCTGATACGTCCAAAACGTATCTATAATTTCTGCTTGCTCCATGCTTCTTTTGTGTGATATTGCTATGATATTGATGCACTTCCATGCACTTTTGATCATATTTGGACTAGCCTATTAACTCAGTGCACCACAGTGCCAGTTCCTGTTTTCTGCTGTTTTTCTATTTCAGGTTTCCCCCATATTAAAAGTGCTCCAAAAATTCCAGGAAAAATATAAGAAAAATCAGCGTACAGGAAGCTTCGCGAAGAACCAAAGATGGGCCAGAGGGGAGCCAGGGGAGGCCCAGGCGGCCACCTGGCGCGGCCCCACCCCTGGCCGCGCCAGGGGGGCGCCTGGGCCCCCTGCTCCGCCTCTGGTTGCCCCCCTTCGCATATATATCCCTCTCGTCCTGAAACCCTCGAGGACAGAACCCTTTTTCGTGATCTCGCCTCTGTTCCGCCGCCACAACGCTTCCAAGATTGGGAGCATCAGGAGAACTCTTCCCGGCACCCTGCCGAAGGGGAGAACCACCACCGGGAGCTTCTCCACCACCATGGACGCTTCCCGGATGAGTCGTGAGTAGTCCACCTTGGACCATGTGTCCATGATCTATAGCTATGTGATGTTCTCCTCCCCTCTTTGCTCTTCATGGTCTAGACCTCGTGAGCTGCCCTACATGATCGAGGCATATATGTAATCTTTCTGCTGTTGCTTTGCTGAGTTTGCTGGGATCTGATGGATTATGAGACTATGTTCAGATTGTGTTTGAGTAATATATTTGATTCACCTCTTTTATATCTTTGTTCTTGAGTAATTCTTGCATGTTCTCCGTTGCTGTTTATTGCTTTGGCCAAGTAGTAGGTAGTAACTCCAAGAGGGAGCGTTATGCTTGATTGTGGGTTCATGCCCCCTGATGACTTGCTTGAGTGACAGAAACATGAGTCTAGAGGATGTGCTGTTGCCACAAGGGAGAAAACAACGGTGCTTATACTTGCGGGTGCAAGGATTGTTTACTTTACGCAAAGTTCTTTTAATGCAGTTGTCTGTTGCTTTGAGTTTACACTTTGGGTGGGATTCACAACTTAATACCAGCGAGATGTTCTGGATAGATATCTCAAGGTGGATGATTAGTAGTAGATGCAGATGGATTTCGGTCTACTTGCCTTGGTGTACCGCCCATGCTTTTGAGCCTCTACCTTTCTTTGCAGCATAGTTAGCATTGGTTTGCGCACATAATCCTGTCAATTGCCCAGCTGTAATTTGTTTACCTTGCTTTGCTGTTTTATCGTCTTTTGGGAGAGAGACATCACTAGTGAACATCATGGGACCCCGGTCCATATTACCACCGCTGATCACACCTTCTATTTACTTCCTGTTTTTATTTCCTAGTTGCAGTCATAGCTATCATTATTATCTCTTGTGTTTGATCCTTTTGTAAACAACAAGGCCAGAGGGATTGACAACCTCTCTATACTCGTTGGGAGCAAAGTTATCTGTATCTGTGTGCAGGTCCCGTCAACCGCTAAGTTTCTGGCGCCGTTGACACCTACTTGTCAACCCTCAGAGTCTCACGGGATTCGATCCTTGGTATCTTTGCCAAGGGAAATTTGCCTCTATGCTACATCTCAACCTTCCACTTGGGGTAACCAACGAGGGGCGAGAAGCCATCAAGCAAGTTTCTGGCGCCGTTGCCGGGGACTCCACTCTTCAAGATAGGGGAGTTGCACGCTATCTTTCATCTTTGCTTTTTAGTCTTGTTAGTTTACCTTTCAGTTTTTGCTTTAGTGTCCCTTACCAAAAATCACAAAAATAGTTATCTTGCTTGCTGCTGCTATGGGTTCCACCGAGAACACCAAGTTGTGTGACTTCACTAGTCATAACAACAGTGACTTTATCTGCACGCCTATTGCTACACCTGCCACTTCAGCACCTTCTTATGAGATTAAACCTGCTTTGCAGAGCCTAGTTATGAAAGATCAATTCTCCGATGCTGGAGATGATGCTGCTTTGCACTTAAACAATTTTGTTGAGCTCTATGATATGCGAAAGTACAAAGAAGTAGATGCTGATATTGTTAAGCTTAAGCTTTTTCCTTTCTCCTTGAGAGGAGGAGCTGAAATCTGGTTTCAATCCTTGCCTAGGAATAGTATAGATTCTTGGGACAAGTGCAAGGATGCCTTTATTGGGAAGTACTATCCCCCTACTAAAATTATCCAATTAAGGAGTAACATAATGAATTTTAAACAATTGGATAATGAACACGTTGCCCAAGCTTGGGAACGCATGAAATCTCTTGTCAAGAACTGCCCTAATCATGGTTTGACTACTTGGATGGTTATCCAAACTTTTTATGCTGGCTTGAACTTTACCTCGCGAAACTTGTTAGATTCGGCCGCGGGAGGAACCTTTATGTCAACTACACTTGGTGCTGCCATGAAGCTTCTCGACGAGATGATGACCAATTATTCCCAATGGCACACCGAACGCGCTCCAACAGGTAGGAAGGTAAACTCTGTCGAGGAGATTTCCTCCCTAAATGAAAAAGTTGACTTGATCATGTCTCTACTTTCCAAGTAATCTTCTATTGATCCTCATGATGTTCCTTTAAATTCTTTGATTGCTCAAGATCAAGTAGATGTGAACTTTATCTCTAGAAACAATTTCAATAACAATGCTTATAGGAGTAATTTTGGTAGCAACCCTAGACCGTTCCCCTCTAATTCCAATGGGAACAACAATTCTTATCCTAGCACCAAGAACTCCACTTCTGAACTATAAATTATGCTTAAAGACTTCATCACTACCCAAAAGGCCTTCAATAAGAGTGTAGAAGAAAAACTAGACAAACTAGATAATCTCTCTTCGAAGGTAGACAATTTAGCCCATGAGGTAGAGTTGCTTAAAATTAGAACATCTCCTCTTGAGGAGAGGAAGACCACTCCTATGAATGCTATTTAAGTGCAAATTAATGAAAACATTAGGATGATGGCTAAACTTAAAAAGAGATGGGCTAGAGAAAAGGAGGAAGAAGATAGAATTAAGAGCCTTCCTACCCACCACACTATTGCTACTATTCAAGTTGTTGATGATATCCAAACTCTTAGCACCCAATGCACTCCTAGTCCCATTGGACCTATTAATGGTGATGCTATGACCTCAACCATAGAAGAAGAAACTCATATGACCATAGAAGCTACCAAACAAGTGACCCTAAAGGACACCACTACCACTTTACTTGATAGTAGTGACCTTGATTTTGATAATTGCACCCTTTCTGAAGTTATTGGTTTTCTTCACAAGATGTCTAGAGATCCCCACACTAGCACACTTAATCTTGCCTTCCCGGAGCATATCACTAATGCTCTTATCAAAGCTAGGGAGGAGAAGCTTAGGGTAGAAGCCTCCATACCTAGAAAGCTAGAAGATAGTTGGGATCCTATGATTAAAATTAAAATGAATAACTTCTCTTGGTATGCTTTATGTGATGTTGGAGCTAGTACCTCCGTTATGCCCAAAAGAATGTATGATATGTTTGAATGAAACCTTTTGATCCTTGTTCTTTTGGTGTTCGTCTTGTTGATTCTTCCGTAAGGAAACCTTTGGGGAAGATCGATGATGTTCTTATCATTGTAAATGACAATTATGTTCCCGTTGATTTTACTATTATAGATATTGAATGTGAACCTTCATGTCCAATTATTTTGGGACGTCCTTTTCTTCGCACCGTTGGTGCTATCATTGACATGAAAGAGGGGAATATAAAATTCCAATTCCCTCTCAAGTAAGGGATGTAACACTTTCCTAGAAAGAAGATTAAGTTGCCTTTTGAGTCCGTTACACGGGCTAGCTATTCTCTTACTCTTGATAAAACTTGATCTTATCTTTTTGCATCATGCCTAGCTTAAAGGCATAAAAGAAAGCGCTTTTGGGAGGCAGCCCACAACGAATTAGGTCTTATTTTGCTTTTGTTGTGTCTTGATGTTTGTTACTACAGTAGCATCATCATTGTATCTTTTCTTTTCAGCTTTGTGCCAAGTTTAGCCTCCGATTGCAAGAAAGTTCAAAAGTTGTGACGTGCTGTCCAGAAAACAGATTCTGTCCTTGGACAGAAAAATTCGAATAAAATCACCAGATCATCTTTTTGATCTAATTTTTTTTGACAGCGTGCTCTATACAATGGGATTTCGAGCGTCTGTTCTGAGTTTTTTGATTTGAGTTGCAGAAGTGCCCCGAAAAAATTATTTACTACCTGCTGGTCTATTTTTCACAGATTCTGTCCTGTTTTGCCTTTTCTTCGTTTTGCAAACCTTGAGCTTGCTTTTTCTTTGCAAAAACCTTTTGGCAATCTTGAGAAACAGTAGCTCTTCAAGATTATTTTTATTTCCAGTAGGGAAAAATTATTTATTGTGGGTACTAACCTCGCTAATCAGATTATGATGAGTTATGTATGAAGGGAGTTTTCAAGTGTGCGAGGGAAGATGATAAAAGAAGATTCAGGAGGGTCAAACGCTCAAGCTTGGGGATGCCCCCGTGCACCCCCAAGAAATATTCAAGAAGACTCAAGCGTCTAAGCTTGGGGATGCCCCCATGCATCCCCTTCTCCATCAACAATTATTAGTTTGTCTTTCGTTCCACTATATTCTTATCACTTCATGCGTTATGTGCTATGCTTGGAGCGTCTTGCTCGTAGTTTCCTTTTTTAGTTTTCTTTAGCTTTGCTTGCTGTTCATAACAAGTTAGAACCCAGCTTTCTTTGTGTGGGAGAGAAACACGCTCCACTTCAACCTAGAACACAACATAGGATTTTCATGCTTATCTTTGCTGTGTGTGTTCTTTGTCTTTCCATAGCTGCTGTCATGTTTAGCTCTTAGTTTTCATGCTTTTCTTTTTAAAGATCTTTTGTTTAGTTGGTTGCTGAACTCTCTTGAGTTTTCATGTTTATCTTGTTAAGAGAGTTTGCCTGTTGCACTGAGTTGTGTGTCTTAACTTAAAGTAGGTAATTGAGGTTGCTATTTAATTTTAGTAGTAACTTGCAATAGTTTTGAGGTATTGCCATGAGTAATGTCTGAACTTTTGGTGTCAAGAGGTTTAGCCTATTAGTGATAGATGTCATATTTTGGGAAATCCGTGTTTATTTTCGAAAATCCACAAAATAGTTGAGAAATTTAGCTACTAGATGGATCACTAATCTTTGGAGGGATCGAATATTAGAGTACACTCACGTACCATGAGTCGAGGATGCGCAAGGATAACCAAACCCCCATACACTCCTCCTCGGGGTACTTGTCTCTTTGTGAACCTCCTAATTAGATTGAGAGTTACCGATAATAAGTGCATGAGTTCTTCAGACTAATGTGAGTATTCGAAAGTTGATACTTCCACCTAGCCATATTTTTCTAGCCTATTCGGTACCGTGCATTGCCCTTTCTCACCTCGAGAGTTGGCGCATACTTCGCCGGTGCATCCAAATCCTTGGCACGATACGCTCTGTCATCATAAGCCTCATTATATCCTTCCTCAAAACAGCCACCATACCTACCTATCAAGGCATTTCCATAGCCTTTCCGAGAGACATTGCCATGCAACATCCATCTTCTCATGACTTGATCTTCATGTCATACATGCTTTTTGCTTGATCGATGAGCCGCATGCTAGTTGGGCCTTGCCCTAATCATTGCTACATGACGCGCTAGTATCATTGCATATCCTGCTACACCGGCAGAGGCATACATTTGCATACATCATGATAGTTTCATTTTCTTTATGTTGAGTACTTTTGTAAAGTGTGAAAGATCTTCTATACTTCTTGTAATACATAGAGTGTTGCCCCTAAAGTGAGGAAAAGATCCCAAAGAGGACAAAATCAAAAGATCCCAAAGAGGACAAATGAGAGTTAAATAGAAAGAGCCATTGAGGCCACAAGAAAAAATAGAAAAAAGAGAAAAAGAAATAAAAAGAGAGAAGGGGGCACACTACTATTCCTTTTGAGAGATCCACACTCGTACTTCATCTTATACCTTGTACTCCATAGAGATTATCATTCATGCATATAGCTATGTGGGGACCTTCACACTATAGAACTTGGCTTGTATATTCCAATGATGAGCCTCCTCAAAAGAGCTCTAGGTCTTCTTGAGCGAGCAAGTTGGATGCACCCCCACTAGTTCCATTGGAGAGCTTACCTTAGCTCATATGTGCATCCGTTGCATGGCAATCCCTACTCCTCACATCATATCTATCATTTGGCTTTCTCTCGCCTATGATTGTCCTCATTGATGTGAGCCTTTCACACCTTTTTTGTCTTCCCCCTTCATCATTTTTCTCTTTTTGCCATCCTAAGTGTCAACTTTCTTGCTTACGCTCATCCATTGCATGAGTGCTCAAAATATCGAAAGGGAGTGGATCATTTTGACTTCTACCTGGCTAGTGGTCTGGGGATGAGTCAAGATAAGATTCCAAAGAAGACCAAGTGTGAAACTTTAGTAGATTAAGTTCTCAACAATACAAAAACTATGTTTTACTCTCTCGTATATCCCTATCCCCTTTCTTGCACGCAAACACCATTTGGAGACATTCGAGTCACGGACAGCGAGAGCTCTTGCACCTTTATGTTCTTATGTTGCTTGTTACAATACTAATATAGACTCTTGCTTGTTATGACTTGAATTGAATTACATGCCTTGATTGCTTTACTTAAAAGTTCTTATATGGTTGATAGCATGTCACCACAGAAATTATGCTTGTTATCATTTACCTACTCGAGGACGAGCAGGAATTAAGCTTGGGGATGTTGATACGTCCAAAACGTATCTATAATTTCTGCTTGCTCCATGCTTCTTTTGTGTGATATTGCTATGATATTGATGCACTTCCATGCACTTTTGATCATATTTGGACTAACCTATTAACTCAGTGCACCACAGTGCCAGTTCCTGTTTTCTGCTGTTTTTCTATTTCAGGTTTCCCCCATATTAAAAGTGCTCCAAAAATTCCAGGAAAAATATAGGAAAAATCAGCGTACAGGAAGCTTCGCGAAGAACCAAAGATGGGCCAGAGGGGAGCCAGGGGAGGCCCAGGCGGCCACCTGGCGCGGCCCCACCCCTGGCCGCGCCAGGGGGGGCGCCTGGGGCCCCTGCTCCGCCTCTGGCTGCCCCCCTTCGCATATATATCCCTCTCGTCCCGAAACCCTCGAGGACAAAACCTTTTTCGCGATCTCGCCTCAGTTTCGCCGCCGCAGCGCTTCCAAGATCAGGAGCATCAGGAGAACTCTTCCCGGCACCCTGCCGGAGGGAAGAACCACTACCGGGAGCTTCTCCACCACCATGGACGCTTCCCGGATGAGTCGTGAGTAGTCCACCTTGGACCATGGGTCCATGATCTGTAGCTATGTGATGTTTTCCTCCCCTCTTTGCTCTTCATGGTTTAGACCTCGTGAGCTGCCCTACATGATCGAGGCACATATGTAATCTTTCTGCTGTTGCTTTGCTGAGTTTGCTGGGATCTGATGGATTATGAGACTATGTTCAGATTTTGTTTGAGTAATATATTTGATTCACCTCTTTTATATCTTTGTTCTTGAGTAATTCTTGCATGTTCTCCGTTGCTGTTTATTGCTTTGGCCAAGTAGTAGGTAGTAACTCCAAGAGGGAGCGTTATGCTTGATTGTGGGTTCATGCCCCCTGATGACTAGCTTGAGTGACAGAAACATGAGTCTAGGGATGTGCTGTTGCCACAAGGGTGAAAACAACGGTGCTTGTACTTGCGGGTGCAAGGATTGTTTACTTTACGCAAAGTTCTTTTAATGCAGTTGTCTGTTGCTTTGAGTTTACACTTTGGGTGGGATTCGCAACTTAATACCAGCGAGATGTTCTGGATAGATATCTCAAGGTGGATGATTAGTAGTAGATGCAGATGGATTTCGGTTTACTTGCCTTGGCGTACCTCCCATGCTTTTGAGCCTCTACCTTTCTTTGCAGCATAGTTAGCATTGGTTTGCGCACATAATCCTGTCAATTGCCCAGCTGTAATTTGTTTACCTCGCTTTGCTGTTTTATCTTCTTTTGGATGAGAGACATCACTAGTGAACATCATGGGACCCCGGTCCATATTACCACCGCTGATCACACCTTCTATTTACTTCCTGTTTTTATTTCCTAGTTGCAGTCATAGCTATCATTATTATCTCTTGTGTTTGATCCTTTGTAAACAACAAGGCCGGAGGGATTGACAACCTCTCTGTACTCGTTGGGAGCAAAGTTATCTGTATCTGTGTGCAGGTCCCGTCAACCGCTAAGTTTCTGGCGCCGTTGACACCTACTTGTCGACCCTCGGAGTCTCACGGGATTCGATCCTTGGTATCTTTGCCAAGGGAAATTTGCCGCTACGCTACATCTCAACCTTTTACTTGGGGTAACCAACGAGGGGCGAGAAGCCATCACCTGCAGATAGACCGATCGACCAGTATGTACATACACATTCGTGACCAGATAGACAACCCTACGTATGGTTCGATTGGGTGGGTCCCAGATGTTGGGGGGGTAAGGAGGCACTTCCTTGCATGCGAAGATATATATGGTGGGTCCCCGCGGTCAAGGGGAGAATCATTTTTGCCCATAATTTGGACACACTTCCTTGCGTGTGAATATGTAGCTGGTGGGTCCCATCAGTCAGGGGGGATGTTTTTTCCGTGAAATACAGTGGCCCGTTCGATGGGTCCTTGCTGTCAGGGGGAGGAATCATTATTTTGCGTGGAATAAGGAGGCACTTCCTTGCTTCGGACATGGACCCGGCTGTCAGCCTCTTCACGTACACTACTCTTTCGATGGAAGTCGTTCCTTGACCACATTGACCACGGCGCACCGAGAGAACCAATGCGGTGGATGATGGCGAGGCCTAGGAAGGGGACGACTCGGGGCTGTGGAAGACGCAGCAATGGATGCCCACGTGGAGAGGAGTACGAGGGTTGACCGGTTCGGCTGCGGTGTGAGGCTGCCATCGCCGCAAAATAACAGGGGTTGTGGGTGAGTAGAGGGATTGCCTGGCCAGAGGTTGGGGCGGTCAGGCTTGCGCGGCAGCTGAGCCGGCCACGGGAGACAGGAGCAAGCGGCATGACCGGCGCTGGTTTGGGCGGTTGGAGCATGAAGACCAGAGGTTGAAGAAGCACTACGACCGTTGGATGGACATCGTACGATCACTGGAGCTAGAATCGTTCATATTGACTAAGTTGACAAAGCCCCCCGTCCGCGTCAGTAGTCCCACAAGTTAGCCTCCAACTGTGGTGGGTCCCAGATAGCAGGTGAAGTATTCACTTTTTTGTGCGTAATAAGGAGGCAGTTCCTTCCGTGCAAAGATATAGCTGGTGGGTCCGAGCTGTCAGCGGGAGGAACGTTTTTTTCACGAAATACAGATGCCCTTCTGGTGGGTCCCTGCTGTCAGGTGGAGGAATCATTATTTTGCGCGTAATAAGGAGGCACTTGCTTGTGTGGGTCCTGAAGGAAATATGTCCTAGAGGCAATAATAAAGTTGTTATTTGTATTTCCTTATATCATGATAAATGTTCATTATTCATGCTAGAATAGTATTAACCAGAAACTTAGTACATGTGTGAATACATAGACAAAACAGAGTGTCCCTAGTATGCCTCTACTAGACTAGCTCATTGATCAAAGATGGTTATGTTTCCTAGCCATAGACATGAGTTGTCATTTGATTAACGTGATCATATAATTAGGAGAATGATGCGATGGACAAGACCCATCTGTTAGCTTAGCAACTTGATCGCTTAATTTTACTGCTACTGCTTTCTTCATGACTTATACATGTTCCTATGACTATGAGATTATGCAACTCCCGAATACCGGAGGAACACCTTGTGTGCTATCAAACGTCACAACATAACTAGGTGATTATAAATATGCTCTACAGATGTCTCCAAAGGTGTTTGTGGTGTTGGCATAGGTCGAGAATAGGATTTGTCACTCCGAGTGTCGGAGAGGTATCTCTAGGCCCTCTCGGTAATACACATCATAATAAGCGTTGCAAGAAACGACTAATGAGTTAGTCGCGAGATGATGTATTACATATTGAGTAAAGAGACTTGCTGGTAATGAGGTTGAACTAGGTATGATGATACCGACGATCGAATCTCGGGCAAGTAACATACCGATGACAAAGGGAACAACGTATGTTGTTATGCGGTTTGACCGATAAAGATCTTCATAGAATATGTAGGAACCAATATGAGCATCCAGGTTCCGATATTTGTTATTGACCGGAGATGAGTCTCGGTCATGTCTACATAGTTCTCGAACCCGTAGGGTCCGCACACTTAATGTTCGATGACGATCAGTATTATGAGTTTATGAGTTTTCATGTACCGAAGGTAGCTCGGAGTCCCGGATGTGATGACGGACATGACGAGGAGTCTCGGAATGTCCGATACATAAATATTGATATATTGGATGGCTATATTCGGACACCGGAAGTGCGCCGGGTGATTTTGGAGAAAACCGGAGTGCCGGAGGGGTTACTGGAACCCCCCGAGGGAGTATTGGGCCATAGTGGGCCTTGAGGCAAAGTGAGAGGCAGCCCATAGGGGCTGGCCGTGCCCCCTCCCAAGGAATCCTAGTTGGACTAGGAGTGGGGGGTTGAGGCGCCCCTCTCCTTCCTTCTTCTCTTCTTCCTTCCTTTCCCACTCCTAGTAGGAGTAGGAAAGGGGAAGTCCTACTCCTACTAGGAGTAGGATTGCTCCCTCTATGGCGCGCCCCTAGGGCCGGCCGGCCCTCCCCGTTGCTCCTTTATATACAGGGACAGGGGGAACCCTAGAACAGACAAGCAACATTGTTTAGCCGTGTGTGGTGCCCTCCTCCACAGGAACACACCTCGGTCATATCGTTGCAGTGATTAAGTGAGGCCCTGCGCCGGTAACTTCATCATCTCCGTCACCATGCTGTCATGCTGATGAAACTCTCTCGTGAAGCTCAACTAGATCAAAATCTCGTGGGACGTCATTGAGCTGAACGTGTGCTGAACGCGGAGGTGTTGTACATTCGGTGCTTGGATCGGTTGGATCGCGAATACGCTCGACTACATCAACCATGTCATTAGACGCTTCCGCTTTCGGTCTACGAGGGTACGTAGACACACTCTCCCCTCTCATTGCTATGATTCTTGTAGATAGATCTTGCGTGATCGTAGGATTTTTTTGAAATACTACGTTCCCTAACAGTGGCATCATGAGCCAGGTCTATGCGTACATGATATGCACAAGTAGAACACAATGAGTTGTGGGCGATAATAGTCATACTGCTTACCAGCATGTCATTCTTTGATTTGGCGGTATTGTGAGATGAAGCGGCCCGGACCCACGTTACGCGTACGCTTACGCGAGACTGGTTTCACCATTACGAGCACTCGTTTCTTAAAGGTGACCAGCGGGTGTCCGTCTCTTTCACTTTAGTTGAATCGAGTGTGGCTACGCCCGGTCCTTGTGAAGGTTAAAACAACGCATACTTGACGAAAAATCATTGTAGTTTTTGTATGCGTAGGTAAGAATGGTTCTTGCTAAGCCGGTAGCAGCCACGTAAAATTTGCAACAACAAAGTAGAGGATGTCTAACTTGTTTTTGCAGGGCATGTTGTGATGTGATATGGTCAAGACGTGATGAGTTATACATTATTGTATGAGATGATCATGTTTTTTAAAGTTATTGGCGACCAGCAGGAGCCTTATGGTTGTCTCTTTATTGTATGAATTGCGAAGGCCATGTAATTGCTTTACTTTATCACTATGAGTTAGCGATAGTAGTAGTAGCTATAGTTGGCGAGAAGACCACGACGCTACGATGAAGATCATGGTGTCAAGCCGATGACAATGGAGATCATGACGATGCTTTAGAGATGGAGATCAAAAGCACAAGATGATGATGGCCATATCATGTCACATTTTGATTGCATGTGATGTTTGTCTTATTATGCTTCTTATTTTGCTTACTACGGCGGTAGCATTATAAGATAATTCCTTACAAAACTTTAAGGTACAAGTGCTCTCCCTGAGTATGCACCGTTGCGAAAGTTCGTCGTGCCGAGACACCACGTGATGATCAGGTGTGATAAGCTCTGCGTTCAAATAGAATGGGTGTAAGATAGTTTTTCACATGGAGAATACTCGGGTTAATCTTGACGAGCCTAGCATGTACAGACATGGCCTCGAAACACTAGAGACCGAAAGGTCGAGCGTGAATCATATATTAGATACGATCAACATAAGATGTTCACCATTGAAAACTACTCCATCTCACGTGATGATCGGACATGGTTTAGTTGATTTGGATCAGGTGGGAGTTCTTTAGTAATATGATTAATTGAAATTTTAATTTATCATGAAATTAGTCCTGATAGTTTGTGCATATCTATGTTGTTGTAGATCAATGGCCCGTGCTACCGTTCCCTTGAATTTTAATGCGTTCCTACAGAAAGCTAAGTTGTAAGATGATGGTAGCAACTACATGGACTGGGTCTGTAACTTGAGGATTATCCTCATTGCTGCACATAAGAATTATGTTCTGGAAGCACCGCTAGGTGACACGCCTGCTGCAGGAGCAACTCTGGACGTTATGAACGTCTGGCAAGCTCGTTCTGATAACTATTCGATAGTTCAGTGTGCCATGCTTTACGGCTTAGAATCGGGACTTCAACGATGTTTTGAACGTCATGGAGGATATGAGATGTTCCAAGAGTTGAAGTTAATACTTCAAGCAAATTCCCGGATTGAGAGATATGAAGTCTCCAATAAGTTCTATAGCTATAAGATGGAGGAGGACAGTTCTATCAGTGAACACTTGCTCAGAATGTCTGGGTACTATAATCATATGACTCAACTTGGTTGCAAAGTTGATGAAGATAGTGTTACTGATAGAGTTCTTCAATCACAGCCACCAAGCTATAAAGGCTTCACCATGAACTATAACATGAAAGGGATGTAGACGAAAATTCACGAGCTCTTCACTATGCTCAAAGCTGCGGAGGTTGAAATCAAAAAGCAGCATCAAATGTTGATGGTTAACAAGACCACTCATTTCAAGAAAAAGATAAGGGAAATAAAGGGAATTTCAAGAAGAATGGCAAGACAATTGCTACTCCCGCGAAGAATCCCAAGTCTGGAGCCAAGCCTGAAACTGAGTGGTTCTACTGCAAAGGGACTGGACACTGGAAGCGGAACTACCCCAAATATTTGACGGATAAGAAGGATGGCAAAGTGAACAAAGGTATATTTGATATACATGTCATTGATATGTACCTTACTAATGCTCATAGTAGCACCTGGGTATTTGATACTGGTTCGGTTGCTAATATTTGTAACTCGAAACAGGGGCTACGGATTAAACGAAGATTAGCTAAGGACGAGGTGACGATGTGCGTGGGAAATGGTTCCAAAGTCAATGTGATCACCGTCGGCACACTACCTCTACATCTACCATCGGGATTAGTTTTAGACCTAAATAATTGTTATTTGGTGCCAGCGTTGAGCATGAACATTATATCTGGATCTTGTTTGTTGTGAGAGGGTTATTCATTTAAATCAGAGAATAATGGTTGTTCTATTTATATGAGTAATATCTTTTATGGTTATGCACCCTTGAAGAGTGCTATATTCTTGTTAGATCTCGATCGTAGTGATACACATATTCATAATATTGAAGCCAAAAGATGCAAGGTTGATAATGATAGTGCAACTTATTTGTGGCACTGCCGTTTAGGTCATATTGGTGTAAAGCGCATGAAGAAACTCCATACTGATGGACTTTTGGAATCACTTGATTATGAATCACTTGGTGCTTGCGAACCATGCCTCATGGGTAATATGACTAAGACTCCGTTCTCCAGAACAATGGAGCGAGCAACTGATTTGTTGGAAATCATACATACTGATGTATGTGGACCAATGAGTGTTGAGGCTCGCGGCAGGTATCGTTATTTTCTGACCTTCACTGATGATTTGAGCAGATATGGGTATATCTACTTGATGAAACACAAGTCTGAAACATTTGAAAAGTTCAAAGAATTTCAGAGTGAAGTAGAGAATCATCGTAACAAGAAAATAAAGTTTCTACAATCGGATCGGGAGGCGAATATTTGAGGTACGAGTTTGGTCTTCATTTGAAACAATGTGGAATAGTTTCACAACTCATGCCACTAGGAACACCACAGCGTAATGGTGTGTCTGAACATCGTAACCGTACTTTATTAGATACGGTGCGATCTATGATGTCTCTTACCGATTTACCACTATCTTTTGGGGTTATGCTTTAGAGACAGCTGCATTTGCATTAAATAGTGTCGGCGTCCTGGGAACCAGGGTACCCAGACTTGCCTGTCTGCGGGCCGCGACGCGCTCCTTCAAGCAGGCCTGGTACGGCCCGACTGATCGACCAGCTGCTCTAGACCCTCGCGAGGGGCCAAGCCTCGCGAGGAGAACGACGTCAAGAACCCCTCGGGAGCAGCCTCGATGAGGTGCTCTAGAGGGGCGGAGAATCCAAGGCCAAGCCTGCCTCAGGAGGAGGCAGTGATGTCAGCAATGACGCACCGCGCCAGCGAGTGCCAGCGCCCGCCAGTGGCACAGTTGCCATTTCGGTGCAAAGGAGACAACGCAGCCGTTGGTCCCCAAGGAGCGGGGCAAAGGTTTCCTCTTTGGTGCAACAAGACCGAAGACCGCAAGGAGGATAAGGGGGATGTCACCGTCGAGCCCACCATCGTGTCACCGCCTGATCCTTTTGCAGGCGAAGACCGTTTTTGTCAGGGTAAGAACGTCCTTGTGTTCCCGCTCAAATATGACTATTGTGGAATCCCTTCCCGCCTAAACATTTCGGGGGAAGAGGATCGTGGCCGCCTATATAAGTAGCTAGAACCTCCACTTCAAAGGGAGGAACACACACACTTGTCCACCGCACTAGGAGCAAGAACACTAGCCTCCTGATCCTCCTGAGCTCGCCTCCTGAGCTCAGGAACCCTTGTACCAGTTCATACTCTAGCTCACCCAGAGCCAATCCACCAAAGCAGGAAGTAGGGTCTTACACCTCACGGTGTCCCGAACCTGGATAAACTCTTGTGTGCTTGTTCGTTGTTTGCTTGAATCCTTCCACCAAGACGAGAGCGGGACGCTAGGTATACGTGAGTGGGTGAGATCTTCTTTCACGCCCCTGAGTTCGAACTTAACGGGTTTTGCGGAGGCCTGAATCCGACATTTGGCGCGCCAGGTAGGGGGCATGTCGAAATCTCGCCTCTCCGACGTCCTCGTCGCGTTCTCGTCACCAACCCTGCTCCAGAGCCATGGTGGACACACGCCGAGCTCGCGCCGCCCACCGTGCTGCGAACGTCACTCGGACGGCGCCCGCGGGCAATGGCGCACCACTCCGCCCCAACTCGCCGGTCGCCAACGCCGCCACCGACCTGGCTGTCCACGAGCAGCAGGACTCCTCGCTGGCACTGTCCGTGCGGCAGGATGGCCGCACGGCAACACCTTCACCCTCGCCGGCCGCAGCGTCGTCCTCACCGGTCCGCCGCGGGCCGGTCTACCAGAAGCCTGCGCTACTGATGGCGCGGGAGCTCTTGCGCTATCGCCCGGCAGAAGATCTCTACGACGAGTGGCTCCACCGCATCACTGAGCTCGTCAACGCAGCTGGGGAAGCGCCTGCACCAACGCACACTTCGCGTCCTCCGTCGCCCCCGACGGCGAACGAGGGCTGTGGGGTCCTGGCTCCGCCTCACCCTCAACCCACCGGCCAGGAGGGCCGACACGAGGCCCCTCGACGTGAACAACCCTGCAGAGCCAACGCCCACGACGAGGAGAGTTGCCAGGTGATCCCGCACCCACATGTAGGGGCTCGTGGGCCCCCTGGCCCACAATGCCCAGACCACGCGCCATAGGAGGTTGTGGCGCCAGCACCTCAAGAACCGGCGTCACAGGTGCAGGGGGCGCCTGTGATCATGAGCGTACGCGAGTGTGGCGCCCTAGCTCCCGAGCTACGGCACCTCGTCTGGCCCGACAAGTTCAAGTAGGACCTGCCTCCGCGCTACGATGGCACCACCGACCGCATGGAGTTCCTCCAACTCTATGAGTTGAGCATCGAGGCGGCCAACGTCACTAAGCAGGTCATGGCGAACTGGTTCCCGATCGATCTGAAGGACGGCGCACGCTCCTGGCTCGTAAACCTCCCCGTGGGATCCATCTCCTCCCGGGGAGAGCTTCGCGAGCGCTTCGTCGCCAACTTCCAAGGCACCCGCGACCGAGCCCCGGCAGCTGCTGACCTGCGTCGCGTGAAGCAGCAGCCGGGAGAAACCCTGCAAAAGTACATCCAATGCTTCAACACCATGCGCCTCCATATCCCCAGGGTCTCAGACAAGGCCATCATGTCTGCATTCTCCGATGGCGTCTGCGAAATCAGGATGAGGGAAGAGCTCGCCATCCACGAAGACCTGTGCATGGCCCTCGAGATGTTCAAGCTCGCGGCAAAGTGCGCCAGGGCGGAGGAAGGCCGCCTCTCCCTTCAGGAGCTGCCTGAGGTGGAGGCAGACGACAAGAAGACCAAGACCAAGGAGTCAAAGCGCAAGGGACCCGCCGTGCTGGCTACTGAGCCAGAAGTGAAGCGTGGCTGCGGCTACGATAACCTCCCAGAGACAACCGACCGTACTGCGTCTTCCACAACGTCCACAGCCACAACACCAATGACTGCAGGAGCTCAGGGCAATGCGCGGCGGGCGCGTTGGGCAGCGCCCTGAGCGTGACAACCGCGGCTATGGCCGTGGAGGAGGCCGAGGAGGAGGACGTTGGGACGGCAGGAACTCGCTCCAAGGGTGGCGTGAGCAACCTCGTGAAGACCACTGGCAGGAGCAGCCTCGTGACTCCCCCTGGCGTGACCAGGCTCGTGAGGGTCACCCTCAGGGCCACGGAGGCCTGCCTTCGCTGCCACCACCACCAAGAAGGAATGACGACGATCGCCAGGGAGACGAGGCAGGGGGCTTCCAGGAACCGCGTGTAGTCGCGTGCATTCTGGGAGGAGCTCATGCCCCGTATTCTCACCGCATCTTCAAGCAGTTCGCCCGTGAGGTGAATGCGGCGCTTCCCAGGTCTGACACCGCACGCAACCTCAGGTGGACCAAGCAAGTCATCACTTTCGACCCCAAAGACGAGTTCAAGTGTACTGCGGCCCCCGGGGCGCTCCCGATGCTCTGCACCCCGACCATCAACAACGTCCTCGTGACCAAGACCCTCATCGACGACGGGGCAGGGCTCAACTTCCTCTCCATCCAGACCTTCGAGACACTCCAGGTTCCCTACGATCAGCTCCACCCCAGCAAGCCATTCTATGGAGTCACTGATGGCTCCACGCTCCCGATGGGGCAGGTCCACCTCCCCGTCACCTTTGGAGACCGCGACAACTACCACACCGAGCTCATTGACTTCGACGTTGCCAACATCCACCTCCCGTACAACGCCATCCCGGGGTACCCTGCTCTTGCCAAGTTCATGGTGGCGACCCATCACGGCTACAACGTCCTCAAGATGCCCGGAAGCGGCGGAGTCATCACGATCGCCTCCGACGAAAGGAAGCAGTGCGTTCCCTCGAGCGTGCCTACCAGACCGCGGTGGTTGAATACCCCGATGAGGGTGAAGCCGTCCTCGCCCTGCAGACTTCCCCCAAGAAGAAGAAGAACCTATCTGTCAACGGACCCTGGGACGCAGGGGCTCCCGACGACCTGGCCTCAGGACTCGCGCCTGCCGACGAGGCGCCTTCCACCCTCATATAGGGAGGCGCGCTTGACGCCCCTCTCGTGACAGGCTCGGGGGCTCTCCTCTAGAGTGTCCCTAAGCTGACCCGTGCCCCGAGGGAGGTGTTCGAGCACCACCTGCAAGCATATCTTGATGCGCATTTTTGTGAGCCCAGCGCGAGCCATCCAGCGCTAGGGGCTCAGGACTTCATCGACCAAGTTACAGAGGAACTTCAGTACGCAAGACTCATCCACGGTGGGCGTAACCGCACAACCCCAAGTCCACCTGCTCGCAGCCCGAGCGACTGCTTCCGCGTGTGCGTAGACATCGCGGGTCTCAACCGAGCCGCTTCTTAGGAGCCCTTCTGGCCGACGACGGTCCGCCGGAGGAGGGCCCTCCCCTGCAGCTACGTCTGCACACTCTTCGGCTTCCGCAACGCAGCTGCCACGTTCCAGCATCTCGCGCAGCAGGCCTTGGGGTCTCAAGAGGCTTAGTGGTAGGCGATTCGGACGGAGTGGGAGCCGGACCCGCGCGACCACTGAGGGCCTCAGGAGCCCCTGGGCCTCACGAGCCCGAGGATCCTCAGGAGCGACCCGCACATCCCACGTCTTTAGCTACCCCAACTCTCCTTAGGCAAGTATCAGGTGACACTTCAGGTATCTAAATGAGGGCGCCCCTTGGGCTGCATCATCCTCGGGCCGCTGGGGGCTGTTCTCCCGCGACAGTCTCCCTTTTTGCATGATCAAGGCCAGATATTTCTTCCCAATCGCATTATCTATATGCTTGGCGTCCTCACCGCCACTAAGGTCATGAGCCCTTGTGAGCCCACTCGTGACCGCCCCATGATTAAGGACCGGCACGATGTCTGTGCTCGGGTCCGTTCCTGCAGCGTCGATAAATCCAAGGGCTGAGCTCTGCCTATCGAGCCATTTCCATGACGGCACCTCCCATGGTCCTTGGTGCCTTATTCTCGCATGGGCTAATCATGGATGCGTAAGAAGGGGCACGTGGCAGGTGCCTCGCTAATGCGGGAACCGCGCACCGGCTGTTTTTCTTTTGGATCGTGGCATGAGAAGACTGGGCACGGCGTTTGTGCTCGGGTCCGTCCCTGCAGCGTCGATAAATCCAGCGCCGGAGCTCTGTCTTACGGGCCGGTCCCGCTAACATCACCTCCTGGGGTCACTGGTGTTGCGGCCTTCTCATGCAATATCCCTTGGAGATGCACTCGGTGCAGGTCGACACAACACCTCTCTTTTCACATTTTGCAGAAGAAGACTGAGGCGCAACCTGCCTCAGTGTAGGGTCTCGTGAGTGATGCGTAAGCTCACGAGAAGTTCCTCAGAGTCGTTCAGCTCGTCCTGAGGAGGGCCCATATACACCTTGGATGTCCTACTGTTCTAGCCACGCGTCAGGACGGGGCTGTACACGCCCCGGAGTCTCTCCCGGTGGGAGGCTCCCTCCCACGGTCCAGTGGAAGTACCAAGCTCCGCGCTGGCAGATCCAACCGAGGAGCGGTTATGCCCACGAAGCAGTGGAAGCACCAAGCTCCGCGCTGGCCAATACGACCGAGGCGCGGTTATGCCCACACTCCGCGCAAGTGTGGTAGCTCTATGCTCTGCGCTAGTTATAAACAACTGAGGGTGGCCCCCAGTGGCTGCACCAACCTCAGGGAGCTTTTCAGCTCACGACGCTCACAACTTCTCATTGGATGGGTGTCGCGAGGGGGGCGAGGCACGGGGGCTATGCTCAGGTCATGCCTGGCAGACGCCACCCTACCAGGTGCCCAGACACCTGGCCTTCTCATGCCCCCATCCTAGGCGAAGGCTCGTGGGCAAGGTATGGTGCTTGTTCTCCTTCATGAAGAGCCGTTTGTACGTCAAGGGGGACCCCTGGGCATCATGACCCAGGCGCCTAACTGGCCACGTAGCCCCTCATCTCTAGAGCCTAGTTATGATGATAACCCTGGTCCTCCGGAGGGCTCAATGGCGATCGAGGTATGCGCTGGGTTGGGCCCTGCCGACGCAGAACGAAAACGGGACCGCTTGAACGTCAAGGGGGACCCTTTGGGCATCGCGACCCAAGGGCCTCACTGGCCACGTGGCCCCTCACCCCTTGATTCTAGTTACTACGGTAACCCTAGTGTCCGGAGGGCTCAGCAACGAGTCTAGTTACTACGGTAACACCGGTGCACAGAGGGCTCAGCGGCGGTCGAGGTATGCGCGGGGTTGGGCCCTGCCGATGCAGAGCACCTAAAGCAAACATGAAAGGAAGCAAGCATGGAATCACCTAGCTATTACAATAACATCAAGTTTTTTCAAATTCAACCAAATTCTTACGCCTCCCCGAGGCACCTCTCTCACTAAACAGGACGGATCAAGCATCGACAAGCACAATATCACCAGTGTACACCCCTTTGGGTCGCGATGGTGGAAGCCTGGAGAAACGTCTCCACCGACCATGTGGCTTCTGTCCCAGGGCCTCCGGAGCGATCATTGCCGCCGCCTCACGAGGGCGCTCGGATGCCAAACCTTGCCTCAAGGGGAGGCGATAGGAATCAAGCACCATTTGACCTCAGGAATCACTAAAGATAAGTTTTCAACACCGCACCCGCTTGCGTACATACACTACCACTTACTATGGTCACGAAGCCCTTCCTGACGGTCTAGTAGGCAGCTGCCTAGACGCCAAGAGGGACCTGCCGGGCGTTGCGCCTCGGGGGCTCTTACCAGATCCTGGACCCCTCGCCTCCTGGCCTTGGCCGCGGTGCCGCGACTTGGCATACCAGCACGGGCCGAGGCTGGTTCCAGGATTGGGTCTCGCAGGCGTAGGGCCTTAAGCTACCGCGGGAATGAAAGAAAGGGGAAATCGTGCTTTAACAAGGGAATCATGCAGGACACAAGTTTATAACGCTAGATAATAACAGAAGTACTACGAGAATTTACTTTTCCTTGTGAAGCCCTCCATGATGTCCCGCAGGAACTAAGCTAAGGAAGACGCTCCCAAGGAACTTGGCTTGAACTCCTTCAACAACGGTGACGACGGGAGGACACCGTTTCCCTCCGACGATAGGGGAGGCGGCTTGGCGGCTCGTAGCTCTCGTCAGAACTCGAGGATGTCTCAGGTGTATCATAGTTGCTATCAGGAGAATCCGAGACATAGTCGACAGCGAGCGCTTCGTCGCCCTGATGACATAGGGAATGGTCGTCGGCGAGCCCATTCCCTGCGTCACACGGCAGTCGGAGGCCGTCCGCCCCGAAGTCTTTGAAGGATATCGCGTCCGTCGTGTCCAGCGCGAAGTGAAGAATGTGCCTCCCGGTGGGGGCGCCGGTGCGACGCACCACACCCCAGCCCCAGGTTATGAAGACCTCGCCGGAAGAAACCACCTCTACGTCGGCTTGCGAAGGAGGAATGCGACACCCTTCATGCCTCAGCTCCATCGTCACCCGACCACGAGCCAGGAGTACCTCCCTCAGGAACGGAGTAAGAAGGATCCAGGAATGCGGAGGGCCCCCCGCCCACACGATGAACTCGCGGGCATCATCCTCCGAATGGGACGGCAACAGGATGCGAGGAGACGCCTGTCTCTCCGGGCGGCTGGCGGCGCCACCCCTATCGCCGCCCCTGCTCAATCTGCCTGCGACGAGATGTGCAAGGGAAGCGGAAATCCTGGTGGAGCCCGCGTGCACCATGTGCGAGCGTCCATCGGCCTCAGGGACGCACCTGGAGAATCACGGCGCCTCTTCTTCGGTGGGAGCTATTCGGGTTCCACCATCGGGCTCTTCCCTTTCTCCGCGGGCGAGAATCTATGAACCGGTGCCATGGAACCCTGGGAGCAATGGAAACATGGGGATCGGCCGGCAACGGTCAAGTGAGAGGCGTTGAACTTCACCCCCTGTTTATAAGCCAAGAAGACCAACCGACGGCCACTCGCCCGCAACCATAATGGCCCCGCTGCCCGCGCCAAGGAGTTGTCAAGTCACACGGTTGCCAAGATTGCATGGGAAGTGGAGTCGCTCGCGTCCCATCCAACCGTCGCGTGCCAGCATGGCCCGCATCCTTTTTTAGGGCCCGCGGCGCTTCTTCCTCGACTAAGGCTTCGCCCCGAAGCCAACTCCGCGCGCGCCCTCGGCCCGGGGGCTACTGTCGGCGTCCTGGGAACCCGGGAACCCAGACTTGCCTGTTTGCGGGCCGCGACGCGCTCCTTCAAGCAAGCCTGGTACGCCCCGGCTGATCGACCAGCTTCTCAAGACCCTCGCGAGGGGCCAAGCCTCGCGAGGAGAACGACGTCAAGACCCCCTCGGGAGCAGCCTCGATGAGGTGCTCCGGAGGGGTGGAGAATCCAAGGCCAAGCCTGTCTCAGGAGGAGGCAGTGATGTCAGCAATGACGCACCGCGCCAGCGAGTGCCAGCGCCCGCCAGCGGCATAGTTTCCATTTCGGTGCAAAGGAGACAGCGCAGCCGTTGGTTCCCAAGGAGGGGGGCAAAGGTTTCCTCTTTGGTGCAACAAGACCGAAGACCGCAAGGACGATAAGGAGGATGTCACCGTCGAGCCCACCACCGTGTCACCGTCTGATCCTTTTGCAGGCGAAGACCGCTTTTGTCAGCGTAGGAACGTCCTTGTGTTCCTGCTCAAATATGGCCGTTGTGGAATCCCTTCCCGCCTAAACATTTTGGGGGAAGAGGACTGTGGCCGCCTATATAAGTAGCTAGAACCTCCACTTCAAAGGGAGGAACACACACACTTGTCCATCGCACAAGGAGCAAGAACAATAGCCTCCTGACCCTCTTAAGCTCGCCTCCTGAGCTCAGGAACCCTTGTACCAGTTCATACTCTAGCTCACCCGGAGCCAATCCACCAAAGCAGGAAGTAGGGTCTTACACCTTGCGGTGGCCCGAACCTGGATAAACTCTTGTGTGTTTGTTCGTTGTTTGCTTGAATCCTTCCACTGAGACGAGAGCGAGGCGCTAGGTAGACGTGAGTGGGTGAGATCTTCGTTCACGCCCCTGTGTTCGAACTTAAAGGTTTTTGCGGAGCCCTGAATCCGACAAATAGGGCACCATCTAAATCCATTGAGATGACGCCTTATGAACTGTGGTTTGGCAAGAAACCAAAGTTGTCATTTCTTAAAGTTTGGGGTTGCGATGCTTATTTGAAAAAGCTTCAACCTGATAAGCTCGAACCAAGTCAGAGAAATGTGTCTTCATAGGATACCTGAAGGAGACTGTTGGGTACACCTTCTATCACAGATCCGAAGGCAAGATATTCGTTGTTAAGAATAGATCCTTTCTAGAGAAGGAGTTTCTCTCGAAAGAAGTGAGTGGGAGGAAAGTAGAACATGATGAGATAATTGTACCTTCTCCCGAATTGGAAAGTAGCACATCACAGAAACTAGTTCCAATGATTCCTACACTAGTTAGTGAGGAAGCTAATGACGATGATCATGAAACTTCGAATCAAGTACTACTGAACCTCGTAGGTCAACCAGAGTATGTTCCGCACCAGAGTGGTATGGCAACCCAGTTCTGGACGTCATGTCACTAGACCATGATGAACCTATGAACTATGAGGAAGCGATGATGAGCCCAGATTCCACAAAATGGCTTGAGGCCATAAAATCTGAGATGGGATCCATGTATGAGAACAAAGTGTAATGCCCCGGATGTAACACTTTCCCTATATGGCAATATATAAACTTTGGCTTCATCAGTTCCATTCCGGGTTCTTCGTCTTTTCGGGTTTCGTCGTTTTGTCATGTGCGTGTGTGAATTTCATCCATGTCATGTTGTCATGTGCATTGCATTGCATTTGTGTTGTCTTTTGCATCCGGTCTCACTCGTCACTTCCCGTTGTCCGTTTCGAGTTCCGACGCTCTCACACGTGCCTGTGGCGTCCCCGAGTCCTTCTTTCGTGTTTGGCCGTGTAATGTTTCCGGAATGGCGTGAGACTTGTCGTGCGATGTTGTTTTGATACGTGTAGGCCGCCTGTCAATTTTTGTCGCGTTTGGAGTTCGTTTGATACTCCAACGGGTAACCTCATGGGCTAAAAGTACCTCCTCTTTGAGGCCCAAGACCCCCTCCACAACAGCCCAACAACCCAGCTCAACCCTTCCCATCATCTCGACCGTTGAATTATGATCGCGTGTCCGAAAACCGTTCCCCATTTGGACTCTCCTAGCTCCTTGTGCCTATAAAAACGTCCACCCCTCCATTTTTCTCGTCCAACCCTAGCCTTCTCCTAGCTCCAGCCGCCTCGGAATCCGTGCCGGGCGGACGTGTCCGACCCGGGCCGGACAGTCCGCCGCCGCGCCAGTCAACCCCCGCGTCCGCCGCCGCGCGGGCCCGAGGGCCCGTTCCCGGCCCGCTCCAGCCGCCTTCGGGCCAGATCCCTCTGCCTCTCGCCTCTTCTCCGCCGCCGGCCGGGTGACAGGCCGCCGCTGCCGCCGATCGCCATAGTCCCGCCGACGCCTTCGCGTACCTCCCCGGAGGGACGAGCTCAGCCGCCCGTGCGGTAGCCTCTGAGCCGCCCCGCCGCCGGCTTCCCGCCGCTCCGTCCGGTCCCCGGCCGCCGGCCTCCTCCGGCCAGGCTCGTCGGCCGGCCCAGCCATCCTCCCGCCGGCCACCCGCAAGCCATCGCCGACGAGATCGAGGCGCCGTCCCGATCGCCTATCTGGATCGGTCGGGCACCTGGGTGGAAACCCTAACGGGCGGACCCGCGCGCCCACAACCCGCTTCCGCTCCGACCCGTTTAACCGCCCGCACCCGTTGACCCGCTACATCAGGTTGACCCCTCTGGTTTTTTACCTAACTCTTTTAGTTTTTCATTGTCTGATGCATTCTTGTAATGGCAATATCTTTTTGTGTGCATGTCCGTTTTGTGCGTATGATATGTCAAAATGATCGTGGTGACATGTATTATGTATTGTTCCATTGTGTCATGCATGTTTGAGTCCATCTAGATGTCTTAATCTTCATGAGAAGAGTGCTACTTGTTATAAACTGCTCCTATTAGTTGTTTTCATGCCATGTTTGAAATGTGATAACTTGGTGCATGTTTATCCAAATGAAGCAAATGATATGTCCACATTTCATCATGAGACTACATGTTGGTTGCTATAGGATGCATGATAGAATTCATATTGCCATGTTTATCTCCTTTGCAAAAGTGCTTGTGGCTGTTAGGTTGTTAAACTTGTTACAAGATGCCTAGTTGAGGAGCTCGTTGCTATTGATGTGTTTGTCCCCATGTTGCATGCTTATATGTTTTGGACTCCCCATCATGTTTACTTTTCTGTGGTGCAAACCACTTGCCATGTTATGCTTTGAGGTGAATTAAACATGCTCACAAACATTCCATGATAATATTGCTGTTTTAACACTTAGTGAAATTCACTAAGTCTGGAATCTGTAATATCCAGATGCTATGTTTGCTTGTTTTCCTAGGCAAATCCATGTTTGTTTTGGGGTGGCCATTGATCATTCCTTGTTGTATATGTTGTTGCCTATCCATCCATGCCCTCACATGCTCATTTGGTTGGCTGTAGCATATTTAATTCTTGCTCCCAAGTTGCTATAAAATATTGCTGTCAGGTTTGTATTGTCATGATCAAAATGTTGTAGCTTGTTGCTGTTGATCCATGCCTCCTATGGAGATGATCCAATGGAGTTGTTTGCTGTAGGATATGTCTACTTCATGACCATGCTTCTTGTCACCATGTTTGAGTGTTGTAGAATATATATTTATTGCTCCAAAGTTGCTATATCACTGTTAATTTCAGCTTTGCTTTGTTTCTTGTTTCGGGTGTATCTCTTAGCCCGTTGCTCCGTTTTGAGCAAGTCCTATATGAAACTTGTGTGGTTTTGCATGTAGATTCATAATATCTTCTTGTTAACATGTTTTTAAGTATCTTGCTTGATGCATATTGTCATGTTCCTTGTGCTGTATCTCTGTGTTTCCTATGTTGTCTTGCTGTGCATCCTAAGTACATCTTCAGTGCTTCCTTAGTGCATCAGCCATGCATCCTGTAGTTTGCGCATTGCATCTTCTTTGATTTCGTGCCTTGTGTGTTCTTGTGTTGAGTAGAGCCGGAAGCCGAGAACGAGTACGAGAACGAGGTTACTACCGAGGTTGAGAACGAGGAGCCCTCTTACGATCCCATCGACGACTCGACAGGCAAGATGACCTGACCCAGATATCATTACTATCTTTGCCTATTGCTAGAAGTCTCGCTCTTTAGCTTATTGCCTCGATGCCCATGTTTGTCTGTCAGCCTCCTATTATAACCATGAATCTGTCTAACTACCCTACCTATGCAAACCTTTGATTGGCTACGTAGGCTTCGCTCAGCCCCTCTTATAGCATTGCTAGTTGCAGGAGAAGATTTGAAGACTCTTGCTTCATGTTGAAGCTTGTTTTGATATGACACTATATAAACTCTTAAACGAAATCATCTATATATTGGTAATAGGTGGAAGGCTAAGCCTCTTGCTTGGTGATTTGTTCCACTCATGCCGCCCTAGGAACCGTTTAAACCTGTGTTATGTTCCTTGATTATGCGTTGCTCACACGGTTGGGGTTATGGGACCCCCTCGATAAACCGCTTAGCGCTAAGTCTTTTCCAGCAAGTCCCGACATTGGTACTCCATTTGCCTAATAACCAAAACTTGCATAGGGACTAGCTATCCCCTTTTATTAATCAACCCCCCGGGCCAGTGCTCCACATGAGTGTTGGTCCAAACTAGAGCACTGTGCGGGTCCACCCCTTGGCAACTTGGGGTATCTAGTATCTGTACGCTTCGCTCATCCGGTCGTGGCTACTGTCAGGGTGTCGGCACGCCGGGAGGATTTGCTGGATTAGTCTTACCTTAGTCGGAGTATATTGAGCACGGGATTCCGAGGATACTCGGGCCTTCCCACCTTGGAGTTGCGACTCCGCGGATCGTGGGCTTGTCATGGGCAAAGTTGGAACACCCCTGCAGGGTTTTGAACTTTTGTAAGCCGTGCCCACGTTTATGTGGCAGATGGGAATTTGTTAATATCCAGTTGTAGAAAACTTGACACCATGTTCAGAACACACTACCAGCGTGAGTACCGTGACAGTCATTTTCCGAAAGGGGTTCGGGAAGTGAACACGGTGGGGTTTTGATTGCCGTGCTTAGTTAGGATCACTTCGTGATCACCTTATCCGCTCATGGCACTTCTCTTCTCGCTCTCTTTACGTAAGCTAGTGCTAGTGCAGCTGCAGCCTTTTATTCTTTCTTCAGCCTTGTTCCACACCCAAGGCTTAGATAGTTCTGCTACCCAGGAACGGGATTGCTGAGTCCTCCATGGCTCACAGTTTCTACACCACACCAGATGCAGGTACTCAGGTGACGGCACCGAGCTATACTGGGTGTATGACGAGGAACGTAGCCGTTACTATGTGCACTATCCCGATGATCAGTAGTGGTTTCTACTAGGGACGATTCGGACCTGTGGCTTTATGTATGTTTGGTATCTTTCATTTGGATCTTCACCCGTAGACGGGTTGTGATGTTATTTGAATGATGAATTTGCTATGTAATGAATTGTGTGACGTGGCGAGTGTAAGCCAACCATCTCTTTTGGTTTTCATCCCCATTTTTTACATGAGATGTGCAAAGATACCGAACTTGAGATCATTCCAGAATGGGCTTATACCTTTAAGGCATGCCTCGACACGTAGGAGGTATAGTCCATTCCTGGGCATTACAAGTTGGTAGTCAGAGCCTTCTCCGACCAAGAAGCCCCCACTGTTTGATCGAATCGTTGACGGTTGAGTCTAGGCACACACTTAAAATGTTTTGAGTCATATATATATATATATATATATATATATATATATATATATATATATATATATATATATATATATATATCAGAGAGTAGGATTTCTTTTGCTCCTCATCTCTTTTCACTCTGGTGAGGACTCCTGACGATTACTCTTGCCTCTTCTACTGTAGGATCGAAAGTAGGTCTAGAGGGGGGTGATTAGACTACTTGACAATATAAAAAATCTGCCTTTAGATCATGCAATGTTTTTGGCAGTTTCACAATTAAGATCAATTCAAGTATCACCCTACACATGCAATTCTAGAGTATATGCAGCGGAAAGTAAATTGCACATGTAAAAGAGAGGTGGAGAAGATCAAACGCAGTTTGGTGACACGGAGATTTTTGTCGTGGTTCCGATAGGTGGTGCTATCGTACATCCACGTTGATGGAGACTTCAACCCACGGAGGGTAACGGCTGCGCGAGTCCACGGAGGGCTCCACCCACAAAGGGTCCACGAAGAAGCAACCTTGTCTATTCCATCACGGCCTACGCCCACGGAGGACTAGCCTTACTCGGGGTAGATCTTCACGAAGTAGGCGATCTCCTTGCCCTTACAAACTTCTTGGTTCAACTCCACATCTCAAAGACGGAGGCTCCCAAGCGACACCTAACCAATCTAGGAGGCACCACCCCCCAAAAGGTAATAGACGGTGTTGATGGTGATGAACTCCTTGCTCTTGTGCTTCAGATGATAATCTCCCCAACACTCAACTCTCCTCACTGATATGGCTGTGGTGGAAGAAAGATTTGAGTGGAAAGCAACCTGGAAGGCTAAAAATCAAGTTTCATATGGTAGGAATGGAATGACTTGATCTCAACACAAGGGTAGGTGGTTCACTTCTCAGAAAGTGTATGGTAGAAGTGGTGGTACTTTCTGATGGCTCTCCTCACGAATGAAGAGGGGGTGGAGGGGTATATATAGCCTCCACACAAAATCCAACCGTTACACACACATTTGACCAATCTCGGTGAGACCGAAGTGTAAACTCGGTCAGACCGAAAGTTCAAATATAGTGAACGTTGGGATTTTCGGTGGGACCGAAAATACCATCTCGGTGTGTCCGAAGTGAGTCAAAGGTTAGGGTTTGCCATCTCGGTGTGACCGAAAACAACAACTCGGATATTCCGAAATGCTGTCAATTGGTTACAGAAGGTTGGCAGACCATTTTCGGTGAGACCGAAACTCAGAATCGGATGGACCGAAAAATTAGGGTTTGGGGAAATAACTGAAGTGGTTCATCTCGGTGGGACTGAGTTTGCAGAATCGGTTTGTCCGAGATTACTTATGAGTGTGTTGTAAAGTGAAGAGTGCTGATAGTTGAGGGAGCTAGATCACCAAGCACTTGAGCAACAAGAACATCAACACAACCTCATCCCCTTTTAATAGTATTGGCTTTTCCTATGGACTCAATGTGATCTTTGATCACTAAACCAAAAATGAAGTCTTGAGCTTTTGCCAATGCTTGTCTTAGCATTTTGAGGGGTCCACTTCTTCAGACATTTCCATACCCATATCATCGAACTTTTCTGAAATGATTCTCAAGTGAATATTAGATCAATGATATATATGTTGTTATTAATTACCAAAACCACCCGGGGATTAGTTGCACTTTCAATCTCCCCCTTTTTGGTAATTGATGACAACATATAGATCAAAGCTTCGACAAAAGATATAATCAAAGAATAATATCGTCGCTTTGAGAAGTATGTGATAAACAAGAGCTCCCCCTAAATTTGTGCATTATTTGAAATTTGCGTTTGAATGCAAATGCACAATCGATTAGGATTATGGGTCACTCTTCCATGTCACATACATCTTGGTGGAGCGCACAAGATGATAAGAATGAGTAACATGCACTCAATCACCAAGACAAGAGTAAATAGCCATACAATAATGAATAGCATATGATAAGCAATAAGCACACATTAAAGCATAGTATGACTAAGCACTCATTAAGGTAGCATCAAACGTAGTAGCAAGCACACATAAAGTATCAGGAACCAAAAGAAACCAATGTATCTCAAGGAAAAACCGGCAAAAGAACGAAAAGACGAAAGAGCACTCTCTCTCTCGAAGCCCTATGATCTATAACAATTTCTCTCCCTTTGGCAACAAGTTACCAAAAAGTTCGAAAAGGTATAGAGCTAAGCGTCACTGCGGGCTCTGCTGGTGGCTCCCGTCTGGGTAGATGTCGGTGTAGAGATAGCTGCATCTGCGAAGACCTCTGCTGATGTCTGCGGTGGAGGAGTGGATGCTGGAGCTGGAGGAACTGCTAGAGCTGTAGCTGGTGCTGAAGTGGTAGCCCTGGAGTCTGTCACTGGGATAGCTGCAGATCTGGATCCTCTGGGAACCTGAGGAGTCTGGCGATGAGAGTCCTGGACTAGATCATCCTGCATAAGCTCTGCTCTCTCCTGCCTAGTCTCCTCCATGTCTGCCTCAAGCTTGTTGACAGACACCTGAATCTCAGTCAGCTTCACGCCCAGAGCGTGGATCTTGTCCTCGACAATCCTCTCAAGGCTCTCCTGAGATTGCTCAATGCTGGCCAGGCGTTGTTCAATCCTTTGGGTAGCTTCAAGAATTTGTTCTCCAAAGCTCTTTGGCTTAGCTGCTGCTGCTGCTGCCTCTTTGTCAGCTTTAGCCTTCTTTGCAGCTTCGATTTTGGCTTGTCCTTCAACTGAGGTAGGATCCTCTTCATCCATCACAACTACGTTGTCCTCATGCTCTGGCTGCAGTGGCAAGTGCTTCCTATCCAACATGAATTTGCCCGTGCCAAACTTGGCGTTGATGAGCATCTGTATCTGCGGTGCAAACCCACACGACCTCTTCTGGTCAGTTGCAGTCCTCTTAATGGTCTCTACCATCAAGTCCATCACCTTAAAAGGTGCCTTCTCATCGAGAATGTGCAGCATGTTGATAGAATAGCCTCGTATCATCCGGTGGTCACCTGACTTAGGCATCAATGTATGCCTCAGAATAGTGTTAGTGGTGGTCAGACCTGCCTGGAGATAGTACACTGAGCCAAGCTTCCATCCTTCCAAATCAGCAGCTGGGATCTCCTTGTACATATTCTTCATGGAATCATGACTCTTCTTAGGAATCCCATAGACATCAATGTCGTCCTCTCTCTGCACTGGAGCGTTCAGAAGTTCTGCCCATTCTTCAACAGTCGAAGAAAACCGTTGACCTTCAGTCATCCAGGTGATCTTGCCATCAGGATAGAAGTGGGCTGTGGCATAGAACTGCATGATCATCTCGTCATTCCAGGCTGTCAGCTCTTGACCCACAAAGTCAGCAACTCCACATGCAGTAAAGCTCTCATGCACATGGGGAAAGAAGTCCCGGTGCTCTTCACTGTCAATGTACTCCCAGTCAACATACCTGGTGTCAGCAACAATGGGCTTCTTATCCATTAGCACGGTCTCATAGAAATCCTGCTGCTCTCTGGTGTGGAATCTAGGGTCCACAGCAGTCCTTCTCCTTACGGCATATGGATCAGACTGTCTCCATAGCCTGAGACCTTTGTCCTTCCTTGCCTTCATGTCCTCAGCTTGAGGATGAGCATCATTGTGGAGTGGCAACTTGGGACGGAGCTTAAGCAACACATGCTCTTCATCTGATTCAGACGGTGGCATCTCACCTTTGTTCTTCTCAGAAGCTGGAATGCTTCTGGTTGTTCTCTTGGGCTTGGCTGGAGCTGCCTTGACTGGAGCAGGCTTCTTGGGCTTAGAAGAGGCTTGAGACCGAATAGCATCACCCATGAACTTAGCTTTCTGAGGAGGAGGCTGGGGTGCTTCTTCTTCTTCTTCTTCAGCAGCATCAACTTGAGGTTCAGCATAAACAACCCTCTTCCTTTTGGAAGTCTTCTTCACCTTGCTTGGAGCAGGCTCTTCCAAGTTGAGCTTCTTAGCGACTGCTGACTACTTCACTTTGCTTGTGCCTTTCCTTGGCTGCTGCCCTTGGTGCTCTTTGGCAACCACATTCCTCTTGGGCTTGGAGGTGACTTCCTCAGCAACAAAGTCGGAGTCCTCATCATCAGAAGTTCTCTTCTTCCTGGTTCTCGTGGCTGCAGGAGGCAGACCACTAGGGGTGCTCCTCTCACCATCATCACTAGAGCTGCTTGCAGGACTTGTATCTGCCTCTGGAATTTCAGCAAACGGTGATTCAGACCTGTTCTGGCTGTCACTGACATCTGACATGGCTCAAAAACCTGTGAAGAGATAAGGTATAGGCAGAGTAGAAGAGTTATCACAACTGCAGAAGTTTTTGAAAAAAAATGAGTTCAAATCTTAGTTTTGAGTTTTCACAGAATGTATTTCGGTCAAACCGATTTCAGGTTTCGGTGCAACCGAAGTGCTCAACAGAAACCTACACACCACTTTCGGTCAGACCGAAATGGGTTTCGGTCCTACCGAAAACTTAGGGTTTCACTGAAACTTCTTTTCGGTCGTTCCGATTGGCACAACTCGGTTAAACCGAACTATGCAGTGCAATGGCCAGAGGCCAAATCGGTCATTCCGATTTTCAAAATCGGCTTCACCGAGATGCATTCCGTGGAAACCTAAACCTAAGAATTTTCCTCGAAACTAGAAGATCTGAACTATTGTATGGGGAACATATCAAACGTGGATTGAATCATGGCAACCTATCGTGCAAGAATCAGAAGTGGAGCACGAAAAGGGATCGGGACACACCCTAACTTGGTGGTGTCCCTCTACGGCGGCAATGGTGGAGATGATTACCGTTGACGACGGCGGAGACCTGCGGCGAGGGCGCACAGGTGACGAAGGCGACGATCCGTAGACCAGGGCGGCGGCAGCAGGGGTCTTGGGGGCGAACGGTTTGAAGAAAGAAATCGCGCGCATCCCCTCAGGTATATATAACCCCGTGCTGTCGGTGGGACCGAGTTGAAAAACTCGGTGTCACCGAGATGTATATCTGCTGTGCAGTTACACATATCGGTCAGACCGAGAGATTGAACTCGGTTTCACCGAGATGAAACCTAGATCAGTCTAAGCATTTCGGTTGGACCGATATTGAGAAACCGGTCAGACCGAAATGGACTTAGAAGGTTTTGGAAGTCAGCCTTAGACGAATCGGTGGTTCCGAGTGCTCCTCACTCGGACTGTCCGAAAAAGACTTGTTCAAAGTTGTGATATGAGCATGAATAGAGTTTTGAGACAAGAAAGCATAGATAGCTAGGGAAGGTGCTTAGGCATTCTTGTCCATCCATTTGGCCAGAAAAAGAAACCAAAACAATCAAAACAACAAATGGATGTCCTTGAATGGATAAAATCATGCATTCAACATGCTCACACAATAAGATAGCAACTGAAATATGTGCAAACATGCACAACCAATCACTCTAGCTACTAGCACACAATTTGTCGATGACTAGGTCATCTATATATGAGTATATTGACTTAGGAGCCAAATGAGAACATTTGATCATAGGTCATACTCATCGTTTAAGCACAAGTGGGGTTACCACTTTTACATAAAGCATTTATGTGTTCACATCATTTGAAGATGCTTTAGCTCAATTTTTAGAGTAAAGCTCCCCCTAGATGTGAGAACCCCTTTTAAAGGGTCAAACTAACCTTGGGTTGTCGTAGAAGACTTCATGTAGATGTTGAAGATGTGGATGCTCAATGTTGATGTAGATCATCATGAGTTAGGAGCAATCCTTTCGATTAGGGCACTTTCAATACCTACATGGGTTAGTCCCACAAGGAACAAACAAGAATATCCATAGACATAGAGTGAAGTACACAAAAGATGATGTCCATGAAAGCAATGATTACCTTGTCCCTTGACTTACCAACAAGAGGGTTTGTGACTCCATGAACAAGTGCATGATGTGGAAGTTGATTGCACAAGTTCTTGCCAAATTGAATATGAGTGAAGTTTGTTGGCGGAGTCACCCTCAAGAACCTACTAGTTCTTCTTCTTTGGGATCCAAATCATCTTGATGGGAATCCTTGGTGTTGTAGTTGAGCTTGACGAAGTAGAACTTGATGTGTCCTTGGGAACCCACTTGACCATGACTTGAGGTGCTTCAATGAATGCATCAATCTCCTCTTGAAGCTTGTCCTTGGCCTTTAGCTTGTGGTCTTGTGGTGGAAGGTCATCTTGAGCTTGTTCCACATTGGAAGAAGTAGGATCATACTTCTCCTTTTGTGAGACAAACTGTGGAGTAGGGTATTGACCTTCTTCCCACTCAACACCTTCGGCGTTGAACTTTCGCTCAAAACCAATCCCTTGATTCTTCCGGTGTCTTCCTTGTTTGCGAACAATCTCCTCAAAGTTCTTGCTTCCGGCAAGACTCTTGTAGACACCTTTCTCTATGATTTCCTTCAATAAGCTATTTTCTTGCTCAAGTGTAACTTGGCTTGAAACATTGTTAGTGGAATCAAGAGAACTACTAGAAGCAACAATATTGGATTTAACATTGTTATTGTTACTACTAGAGGAAGAATTTTTCTTATGCTTGTCATGATTAGTCTTAATAGGTGGCAAGAAATTAGACAAGAGAAGTCGTTTGGCAAGATATGAAGAACTCTTCTTTCGAAGATCGTCATTGATCGCTTTTAGAAACTCATGTTCTTGCTCTAGAGTGAGCTTCTCGAAGCGTAGCTTCTCATGAGATCTTAGGAGCTCTCTATGATCTTCTTGAGTTGTTTCATGAGCTAACTTAAGAGGGTTTAGTTCTTTAGTTAGACGCTCAATCTCCTTCATAGCATTGTCATTCGACTCTTCTCGACTATAAAGACTACTAGCATTTTCATCATTACTAAGCTCACTAGATTTATCATGCAAGAGCTCATCTTCACCAAGCAAGTCATCCTCATCACTATCAAAGTCAATGAATTCAGGGTGTGTTACCTTGGGACCTTTAGCCATGAAGCATCTTCCAATTCCCTCATTTGGTGAATCAAATAAGTCGTAGGAGTTGGAGTTGGAGGATACGAGTGCAAGTCCGGCAACACCTTCATCTTGACTATAGTCGGAGTCGGAGTGATAGCTTCCATCGGATTGATTGTCGGAGTCGGAGCCGGAGACCCATTCACCTATATGAGCTTGATGTCTTCTTCTTGTGTAGCTCCTTGATGACTTGTCTTTCCTCTCCGAATCCTTGCTTCTCCGAGAGGGTCTTCGTTCATAACGATCATCTCTACTCCTTCTCTCTCTCCGAGGTGACTCATCTCTTGCTCTTCTTCTTGGAGATTCTTCTCTTCTCTTGTGGGGAGCCGTACACTCATTTGAGAAGTGTCCGGGTCTTCCACAATTGTAGCAGTTTCGATCACGACTAGAAGATCTCTTTTCATCATATGATCTAGACTTTGAGCTTCTTTCTTTGCCTCTGTTCTTGTAGAACTTGTTGAAGTTCTTGACCATTAGGCTTATCTCTTCATTGGAAATTAGCTTGTCACTTGAGGTAGTAGGAGCATCACTTGTAGCTTTGTAAGCACCACTTGACTTGTTGTGAAGCTCTTCCTTATCCTTAAGTGTCATTTCATGAGCAACAATTCTTCCAATGACTTCAGTTGGCTTGAGAGTCTTGTAGTTTGGCATCATTTGGATCAAAGTGCACACGGTGTCATACTTTCCATCCAAAGCTCTGAGAATCTTCTTAATGATGAATCGGTCGGTCATTTCTTCGCTACCTAAGCCAGCAATCTCATTTGTAATGAGAGCAAGCCTAGAGTACATTTCAGCGACTCCTTCACCATCCTTCATCTTGAACTTGTCAAGTTGACCTTGAAGAATATCTAGCTTTGATTCCTTCACAGATTCAGTACCTTCGTGCATTTCAACCAAAGTATCCCAAATCTCCTTAGCATTCTCAAGACGACTGATTTTGTTGAACTCTTCGGGACACAAAGCATTGAAGAGAATGTCACAAGCTTGAGCATTATTTTGCAACATCTTCAATTCTTCGGGTGTAGCTTCGCGATCCGGAACTTTTCCTTCTTCAAAGAAATCACCTTGCATGCCAACACAAATAATGCCCCATGCGGCTGGGTTATGACCAAGAATATGCATTTTCATTTTATGCTTCCAACTAGCAAAATTTGTACCATCAAAGTAAGGACCTCTACGATAATTACCCTCACTAGACGCCATACTCTCCTAGGTTGTGAAACCAAGCTTATGGAGTCCAATGCAATGGAAACCAAGGCAATGGAGACCAAAGCTCTGATACCACTTGTAGGATCGAAAGTAGGTCTAGAGGGGGGTGATTAGACTACTTGACAATATAAAAAATCTGCCTTTAGATCATGCAATGTTTCTGGCAGTTTCACAATTAAGACCAATTCAAGTAACACCCTACACATGCAATTCTAGAGTATATGCAGCGGAAAGTAAATTGCACATGTAAAAAGGAGGTTGAGAAGATCAAACGCAGTTTGGTGACACGGAGATTTTTGTCGTGGTTCCGATAGGTGGTGCTATCGTACATCCACGTTGATGGAGACTTCAACCCACGGAGGGTAACGGCTGCGCGAGTCCACGGAGGGCTCCACCCACGAAGGGTCCACGAAGAAGCAACCTTGTCTATTCCATCACGGCCTACGCCCACGGAGGACTAGCCTTACTCGGGGTAGATCTTCACGAAGTAGGCGATCTCCTTGCCCTTACAAACCTCTTGGTTCAACTCCACATCTCAACGACGGAGGCTCCCAAGCGACACCTAACCAATCTAGGAGGCACCACCCCCCAAAAGGTATTAGACGGTGTTGATGGTGATGAACTCCTTGCTCTTGTGCTTCAAGTGATAATCTCCCCAACACTCAACTCTCCTCACTGATATGGCTGTGGTGGAAGAAAGATTTGAGTGGAAAGCAACTTGGGAAGGCTAGAGATCAAGTTTCATATGGTAGGAATGGAATGGCTTGATCTCAACACAAGGGTAGGTGGTTCACTTCTCAGAAAGTGTATGGTAGAAGTGGTGGTACTTTCTGATGGCTCTCCTCACGAATGAAGAGGGGGTGGAGGGGTATATATAGCCTCCACACAAAATCCAACCGTTACACACACATTTGACCAATCTCGGTGAGACCGAAGTGAAAACTCGGTCAGACCGAAAGTTCAAATATAGTGAACGTTGGGATTTTCGGTGGGACCGAAAATACCATCTCGGTTTGTCCGAAGTGAGTCAAAGGTTAGGGTTTGCCATCTCGGTGTGACCGAAAACAACAACTCGGATATTCCGAAATGCTGTCATTTGGTTACAGAAGGTTGGCAGAACATTTTCGGTGAGACCGAGACTCAGAATCGGATGGACCGAAAAGTTAGGGTTTAGGGAAATAACTGAAGTGGTTCATCTCGGTGGGACTGAGTTTGCAGAATCGGTTTGTCCGAGATTACTTATGAGTGTGTTGTAAAGTGAAGAGTGCTGATAGTTGAGGGAGCTAGATCACCAAGCACTTGAGCAACAAGAACATTAACACAACCTCATCCCCTTTTAATAGTATTGGCTTTTCCTATGGACTCAATGTGATCTTTGATCACTAAACCAAAAATGGAGTCTTGAGCTTTTGCCAATGCTTGTCTTAGCATTTTGAGGGGTCCACTTCTTCAGACATTTCCATACCCATATCATCGAACTTTTCTGAAATGATTCTCAAGAGAATATTAGTTCAATGATATATATGTTGTTATTAATTACCAAAACCACCCGGGGATTAGTTGCACTTTCAGAATCCTTGGTGTTGTAGTTGAGCTTGACGAAGTAGAACTTGATGTGTCCTTGGGAACCCACTTGACCATGGCTTGAGGTGCTTCAATGAATGCATCAATCTCCTCTTGAAGCTTGTCCTTGGCCTTTAGCTTGTGGTCTTGTGGTGGAAGGTCATCTTGAGCTTGTTCCACATTGGAAGAAGTAGGATCATACTTCTCCTTTTGTGAAACAAACTGTGGAGTAGGGTATTGACCTTCTTCCCACTCAACACCTTCGGCGTTGAACTTTCGCTCAAAACCAATCCCTTGATTCTTCCGGTGTCTTCCTTGTTTGCGAACAATCTCCTCAAAGTTCTTGCTTCCGGCAAGACTCTTGTAGACACCTTTCTCTATGATTTCCTTCAATAAGCTATTTTCTTGCTCAAGTGTAACTTGGCTTGAAACATTGTTAGTGGAATCAAGAGAACTACTAGAAGCAACAAAATTGGATTTAACATTGTTATTGTTACTACTAGAGGAAGAATTTTTCTTATGCTTGTCATGCTTAGTCTTAATAGGTGGCAAGAAATTAGACAAGAGAAGTCGTTTGGCAAGATATGAAGAACTCTTCTTTCGAAGATCGTCATTGATCGCTTTTAGAAACTCATGTTCTTGCTCTAGAGTGAGCTTCTCGAAGCGTAGCTTCTCATGAGATCTTAGGAGCTCTCTATGATCTTCTTGAGTTGTTTCATGAGCTAACTTAAGAGTGTTTAGTTCTTTAGTTAGACGCTCAATCTCCTTCATAGCATTGTCATTCGACTCTTCTCGACTATAAAGACTACTAGCATTTTCATCATTACTAAGCTCACTAGATTTATCATGCAAGAGCTCATCTTCACCAAGCAAGTCATCCTCATCACTATCAAAGTCAATGAATTCAGGGTGTGTTACCTTGGGGCCTTTAGCCATGAAGCATCTTCCAATTCCCTCATTTGGTGAATCAAATAAGTCGTAGGAGTTGGAGTTGGAGGATACGAGTGCAAGTCCGACAACACCTTCATCTTGACTATAGTCGGAGTCGGAGTGATAGCTTCCATCGGATTGATTGTCAGAGTCGGAGCCGGAGACCCATTCACCAACATGAGCTTGATGTCTTCTTCTTGTGTAGCTCCTTGATGACTTGTCTTTCCTCTCCGAATCCTTGCTTCTCCGAGAAGGTCTTCGTTCATAACGATCATCTCTACTCCTTCTCTCTCTCCGAGGTGACTCATCTCTTGCTCTTCTTCTTGGAGATTCTTCTCTTCTCTTGTGGGGAGCCGTACACTCATTTGAGAAGTGTCCGGGTCTTCCAAAATTGTAGCAGTTTCGATCACGACTAGAAGATCTCTTTTCATCATATGATCTAGACTTTGAGCTTCTTTCTTTGCCTCTATTCTTATAGAACTTGTTGAAGTTCTTGACCATTAGGCTTATCTCTTCATTGGAAATTAGCTTGTCACTTGAGGTAGTAGGAGCATCACTTGTAGCTTTGTAAGCACCACTTGACTTATTGTGAAGCTCTTCCTTATCCTTAAGTGTCATCTCATGAGCAACAATTCTTCCAATGACTTCAGTTGGCTTGAGAGTCTTGTAGTTTGGCATCATTTGGATCAAAGTGCACACGGTGTCATACTTTCCATCCAAAGCTCTGAGAATCTTCTTAATGATGAATCGGGCGGTCATTTCTTCGCTTCCTAAGCCTGCAATCTCATTTGTGATGAGAGCAAGCCTAGAGTACATTTCAGCGACTCCTTCACCATCCTTCATCTTGAACTTGTCAAGTTGACCTTGAAGAATATCTAGCTTTGATTCCTTCACAGATTCAGTACCTTCGTGCATTTCAACCAAAGTATCCCAAATCTCTTTAGCATTCTCAAGACGGCTGATTTTGTTGAACTCTTCGGGACACAAAGCATTGAAGAGAATGTCACAAGCTTGAGCATTGTTTTGCAACATCTTCAACTCTTCGGGTGTAGCTTCGCGATCCGGAACTTTTCCTTCTTCAAAGAAATCACCTTGCATACCAACACAAATAATGCCCCATGCGGCTGGGTTATGACCAAGAATATGCATTTTCATTTTATGCTTCCAACTAGCAAAATTTGTACCATCAAAGTAAGGACCTCTACGATAATTACCCTCACTAGACGCCATACTCTCCTAGGTTGTGAAACCAAGCTTATGGAGTCCAATGCAATGGAAACCAAGGCTATGGAGACCAAAGCTCTGATACCACTTGTAGGATCGAAAGTAGGTCTAGAGGGGGGGTGATTAGACTACTTGACAATATAAAAACTCTGCCTTTAGATCATGCAATGTTTTTGGCAGTTTCACAATTAAGATCAATTCAAGTATCACCCTACACATGCAGTTCTAGAGTATATGCAGCGGAAAGTAAATTGCACATGTAAAAGAGAGGTGGAGAAGATCAAACGCAGTTTGGTGACACGGAGATTTTTGTCGTGGTTCCGATAGGTGGTGCTATCGTACATCCACGTTGATGGAGACTTCAACCCACGGAGGGTAACGGCTGCGCGAGTCCACGGAGGGCTCCACCCACAAACGGTCCACGAAGAAGCAACCTTGTCTATTCCATCAAGGCCTACGCCCACGGAGGACTAGCCTTACTCGGGGTAGATCTTCACGAAGTAGGCGATCTCCTTGCCCTTACAAACTTCTTGGTTCAACTCCACATCTCAAAGACGGAGGCTCCCAAGCGACACCTAACCAATCTAGGAGGCACCACCCCCCAAAAGGTAATAGACGGTGTTGATGGTGATGAACTCCTTGCTCTTGTGCTTCAGATGATAATCTCCCCAACACTCAACTCTCCTCACTGATATGGCTGTGGTGGAAGAAAGATTTGAGTGGAAAGCAACTTGGGAAGGCTAGAAATCAAGTTTCATATGGTAGGAATGGAATGACTTGATCTCAACACAAGGGTAGGTGGTTCACTTCTCAGAAAGTGTATGGTAGAAGTGGTGGTACTTTCTGATGGCTCTCCTCACGAATGAAGAGGGGGTGGAGGGGTATATATAGCCTCCACACAAAATCCAACCGTTACACACATTTGACCAATCTCGGTGAGACCGAAGTGTAAACTCGGTCAGACCGAAAGTTCAAATATAGTGAACGTTGGGATTTTCGGTGGGACCGAAAATACCATCTCGGTGTGTCCGAAGTGAGTCAAAGGTTAGGGTTTGCCATCTCGGTGTGACCGAAAACAACAACTCGGATATTCCGAAATGCTGTCAATTGGTTACAGAAGGTTGGCAGACCATTTTCGGTGAGACCGAAACTCAGAATTGGATGGACCGAAAAATTAGGGTTTGGGGAAATAACTGAAGTGGTTCATCTCGGTGGGACTGAGTTTGCAGAATCGGTTTGTCCGAGATTACTTATGAGTGTGTTGTAAAGTGAAGAGTGCTGATAGTTGAGGGAGCTAGATCACCAAGCACTTGAGCAACAAGAACATCAACACAACCTCATCCCCTTTTAATAGTATTGGCTTTTCCTATGGACTCAATGTGATCTTTGATCACTAAACCAAAAATGAAGTCTTGAGCTTTTGCCAATGCTTGTCTTAGCATTTTGAGGGGTCCACTTCTTCAGACATTTCCATACCCATATCATCGAACTTTTCTGAAATGATTCTCAAGTGAATATTAGTTCAATGATATATATGTTGTTATTAATTACCAAAACCACCCGGGGATTAGTTGCACTTTCATCTACTCTCAAAATTGCACCAATTTTTTTTAGGAATCTCGCGAGTATTGTTTGGATTGTTCCGATGTCTTTGTGACGAGAATATTGTTCTCGATGCCTCCTGTCATTTAGGGGTTGTGGCAGTGTCCCGGGGAGTTGAGCTCCGAGGTGTTGTCGTCACAAATATATCGCGGCAGTTCTGGAATACTTAAGACGGCCGACATCGAAAACTCTCCTATGCGGTTAGCGGTAAGATAACCCCGACATCACCCAGTACTGGGGAGGTAGTTCGGGAGTATTGTCATAGCTTGTATAGTAGATGCGTTTCGAAGGTCCGAGGTAGACGGTTTCCGGAAATAACTGGTTATGTGTTGAAGAATGGATACAGCTGGATGTAGGATTAGAGTTGAGTGCGCGATGCTTCCCCTGTATCCTCAACACCTGATTGCATAACTGTAAACTTTCGGAAATTACTAGGTGGGTTCATCTAGTAGATCATAGGCATTCTTCCAACGAATGCAGGATATGGAGTTCAGGGTTCTACATTGAGTGAAGTGGTTTTATGGCCGTTGTTCCGATCGGGAGTTGCATCTTAAAGGGTCCTTGGCTATGCTGATCCGGGGATTGCAAAACCCTTTTGTAACATGTTCCATAAGCTTTCAGCACGAATATGTCGAAGGAAGCTTCTATCTTGTATTTGTTCTATCTGCACCTTGTTGTTTTTATTTACCTTTTGTCTCCCAAGTGGCTTCTCGTGAAGATTGTTGTTATCATTAAACTATGAATTTCATTCGTTCCTCTTGTTCGAATGATTCTTGTGAAGACTATGTTGCAATTCTAGCCGTTGATTCATCTTATATCTTCTTTCAATCAAATGGCTAATAGTGGTCATCTCTTTCAGGATGGCTCCTAAAAGAGTTCCCAACGCTAACCCAGAGGGTGAAGAGGTTCCTGATCGTCCTCCTTCACCTCCTCCTCCGTCTGAGGCCTGGAGAGCAATTATGCAAACTACGAACCAGAACACCCAGACGCTAATGCAAATGATGCAGAATATTCAAGCAAATCAAGCAAATCAGGGTGCTCATGGGAACCAAGGCAATTTGTTCAACCAACCGCACTTTGCTACACTCAACCAGTTCTTGGCAAATCAACCAAAGGCATGCAGTTACTGCGTGGACCCTCTCGATGCTGAAGACTGGTTAACAGATATCAAGAAGCATTTCGAGTGCAGTAACGTCAGGCCCGAGGACTATGTGAAGTTTGCAGCCTTCCAACTCAAGGACCAAGCAGCTGATTGGTGGCAGCAGTACAAAGACTCTAGAGCAGGGCGTGTAATCTCCTGGGATGACTTCTGCAAGGACTTTCGTTCTCACCACATTCCAACAAGTGTCATCGAGGGTATGCGTGAGCAATTCCGCAACCTGAAGCAAGGCTCAATGTCTGTCTACCAATATAATGTCAAGTTCCAGAACCTTGCCCGCTATGCCAAGCAAGACATCCCAGATGCCAAGAGCAAGATCTATCAGTTCCGTGGTGGTCTGAAGGATGAACTCCAACTTGCTCTCACCTTGTTCGAGCCTGATGAGTTTGATCAATTCTATAATATGTCACTTAAGCAAGAGGCAGCCCAGCTCAAGATGGAAGCTTCCAAAAAGAGGATCAGAGATGCCGTTCACTCCTCCTCTTCTTCTCAAGTGGTCGCGAAGCAACAGAAGTTTTGGCTGGTGGCCGTGCTTTCTCCCACCCACCCAACCCAAGCAATCAGTCAAAGAATCAGTTTCAAGATTCCAAGTCAAGTGCTCCTCATTACCGTCCTCTCTCAGAAGTGGTTTGCAACAAGTGTGGCCAGAAGGGTCACTATGCTAACAAGTGCCCCAACCCAAGGCGCCTTCCGCCTCCTCCACCTGTCAGCACTGCTATTGTCAAGCACAACCCTAAGTCAGCAAGAGTGAACCTGATGAGTGCAGCTGAAGCAGAAAATTCTTCTATTGTGATACTTGGTAACCTCTCAGTTAACTCAATTCCTGCAAAAGTATTGTTTGACTCTGGTGCATCACTCAGTTTCATGTCAAGGCCATTCTTTACCAAGCATGAGTTCTCATCTTCTTATTTGGATAAACCTTTGCGCATTATTTCACCGGGTTCTCTGTTGAGATCCAACTCAGTTATTCGGGATGTATCTATTCGCATGGGTGATTACCGCTTTCTGGCTTCTCCGGTGGTTCTCGTCAATTCCGACATTGATCTTATTCTCGGGATGGATTGGCTTTCTCAGCATGATGCTCACATTGATTGTGCAAACAAGGAAGTCAAGATTACTCATTCCGACGAAGACGTGATTATCTTCGCCTCTCGAGATAACACAATCAGGCTATTCTCTCTCAATGACAAGGGCGAGATTAATGCCATCTCTCACATTCTGGTGGTCAATGAATACGAAGACGTCTTCCCTGAAGAACTTCCAGGCATGCCTCCGCATCGTCAAGTTGAATTCGTCATTGAACTCGAGCCTGGTACTGAGCCAGCATGCCGGCGTCCGTACAAGTTCTCCCCTGAAGAGTTGAAGGAGTTGAAGAAACAGCTTGATGAACAAGAGCGTATGGGTCTGATCAGGCCTAGCACGTCTCCTTGGGGCTATGGTGTCTTATTTGTCAAGAAGAAGGATGGCACGGAGCGCCTTTGCGTTGATTACCGGCCATTGAACAAGAAGACAATAAAGAACAAGTATCCGCTCCCCAACATCAATGAATTGTTCGAGCAGCTCAAAGGAGCAAAAGTGTTCTCAAAGCTCGATCTCCGAATGGGTTATCACCAAATTCGCATTCGTGAAAAAGATATCCACAAGACTTCCTTCAGAACGAGCTACGGCTCCTATGAGTATACAGTCATGTCATTTGGCCTCGCCAATGCTCCACCTACCTTCTCGAGAATGATGCACTACATTTTCAACCCCTACACCAACGAATTCGTGCTTGCGTATCTGGATGACATCTTGGTATTCTCCAAGAATAAAGAGGATCAAGAAAAGCACCTCCGTCTGGTTCTCGACAGACTCCGTAAACATAAGTTCTATGCCAAGTTCTCCAAGTGCGAATTCTGGCTCGATAAGGTCTTATATCTGGGCCATATCATCTCCGCTGACGGTATTGCGGTCAACCCCGAGAAAGTTGAAGCGATTGTCAACTGGGAACCTCCTCAGAACATCAAGCAACTCCGAAGCTTCCTTGGTCTTGCTAGCTATTGCAGAAGGTTCGTTGAGAACTTCTCCAAGATTGCCAAGCCTCTCTCCAACTTGCTGTAGAAGAATGTCAAGTACAACTGGTCTCCGGATTGTGATGTGGCATTCAAAACTCTCAAAGAAAAGCTCATCTCTGCTCCAGTTCTTACCCCTCCAGATGAGTCCAAGCCCTATGAAGTATTCTGTGATGCTTCTCTTCAAGGACTTGGTGGTGTGCTAATGCAGGACAAGAAGATTGTGGCATACACTTCTCGTCAATTAAAGCCAAGTGAGAAGAACTATCCCACACATGATCTCGAGCTAGCAGCTGTGGTACATGCCATGATCACGTGGAGACACCTTCTGTTGGGCTGAAAAGTCGACATCTTCACCGATCACAAGAGCTTGAAGTACATCTTCACACAGCCGAACCTGAACCTTCGCCAGACTCGTTGGGTTGAGATGATCCAAGAGTATGATCCAAGCATCGAATACACACCTGGCAAGGCTAATGTCATTGCAGATGCTTTGAGCAGAAAGACATATTGCAACAGTCTCCTTATCAAGCCGTTTCAGCCTGAGCTTTGTGAAGCATTCAGGAAGCTCAACCTCCAAGTTGTTCCGCAAGGCTTTCTTGCAAATATTCAAGTTGCTCCTACCTTGGAAGATCAGATCCGTGAGGCCCAACTCAGTGATGCTATGGTGCAGAAAGTGAAACATGGTATTGCAAAGGGTACTCCCAAATACAAGTGCAATCGCGTTGATGAGAGAGATACCTTCTTCTTTGAGGACAGACTTGTGGTTCCCAAGGGTGATCTCAGGAAGCTCATAATGAACGAAGCACATGATTCCCTCCTTTCGATTCATCCTGGAAGTTCCAAGATGTACCAAGACCTCAAGCAATCTTACTGGTGGACTCGCATGAAAAGGGAGATTGCCCAATTCGTGAATGAATGTGATGTCTGCAGAAGAGTGAAGGCAGAGCATCAACGTCCAGCCGGTCTTCTCCAACCTCTTCCGATTCCCGAGTGGAAGTTCGACCACATCGAAATGGATTCCGTCACTGGCTTTCCTAAGTCCAAGAAGGGGAATGATTCTATCTTTGTTGTCATTGACAAGCTTACCAAAGTAGCTCACTTCCTTCCAGTCAAAGAATCCATCAATGCAGCTCAACTGGCAGAGTTGTACACTTCCAGAATTGTGTCCTTACATGGCATTCCTCAAGTTATCTCCTCAGACCGTGGAAGTTTGTTCGCATCCAAGTTCTGGGACTCCTTTCAGTCTGCCATGGGCACTAAGATCCGTTTCAGCACTGCATTTCACCCTCAGACTAGTGGTCAAGTCGAGAGAGTGAATCAGATTCTAGAAGACATGCTCAGAGCCTGTGTCACATCTTTTGGCATGAAATGGGAAGATTGCCTTCCGTTTGCCGAGTTCTCTTACAACAACAGCTTCCAAGCAAGTGCTGGCAAAGCTCCGTTTGAAATTCTCTATGGCAGAAAGTGCCGTACCCCTCTCAACTGGTCCGAGACGGGTGAACGTCAACTTCTTGGCAATGACTTGATCTCAGAAGCCGAAGAAATGTGCAAAGTCATACGTGAGAATCTCAAGGCCGCTCAGTCGCGTCAGAAGAGCTACTATGACGGCAAGCATCGTGATTTGGCCTTCAACATTGGGGATCATGTCTATCTCCGTGTTTCTCCTATGAAAGGCACCCAAAGATTCGGTATCAAAGGAAAGCTTGCTCCTAGATACGTGGGCCCTTTCAAGATCCTTGGCAAAAGAGGCGATCTAGCCTATCAACTTGAGCTCCCTTCCAACTTCGCTAATGTTCATGATGTGTTTCACGTGTCTCAACTCTGCAAGTGCTTCAAGGCACCTGAACGCACCATTCCGTTTGAGGAGATTGATCTTCAACAAGACTTGTCTTACCGAGAGCACCCAGTTGCTATTCTCAAAGAAACCGAGCGCAAGACCCGCAACAAGTCAATCAAGTTCTTGAAAGTCAAGTGGTCACACCATACCGACCGAGAAGCTACGTGGGAACGAGAAGATCACCTTCGTTCTGAGTACCCTTCCTTCTTCCAGTCCTAGATCTCGGGACAAGATCTTTTCGTAGTAGAGGAGAGTTTGTAATGCCCCGGATGTAACACTTTCCCTATATGGCAATATATAAACTTTGGCTTCATCAGTTCCATTTCGGGTTCTTCGTCTTTTCGGGTTTTGTCGTTTTGTCATGTGCGTGTGTGCATTTCATCCATGTCATGTTGTCATGTGCATTGCATTGCATTTGTGTTGTCTTTTGCATCCGTTCTCACTCGTCCCTTCCCGTTGTCCGTTTCGAGTTCCGACGCTCTCACACGTGCCTGTGGCGTCCCCGAGTCCTTCTTTCGTGTTTGGCCGTGTAACGTTTCCGGAATGGCGTGAGACTTGTCGTGCGATGTTGTTTTGATACGTGTAGGCCGCCTGTCAATTTTCGTCGCGTTTGGAGTTCGTTTGATACTCCAACGGGTAACCTCATGGGCTAAAAGTACATCCTCTTTGAGGCCCAAGACCCCCTCCACAACAGCCCAACCACCCAGCTCAACCCTTCCCATCATCTCGGCTATTGAATTGTGATCGCGTGGCCAAAAACCGTTCCCCATTTGGACTCTCCTAGCTCCTTGTGCCTATAAAAACGTCCACCCCTCCATTTTTCTCGTCCAACCCTAGCCTTCTCCTAGCTCCAGCCGCCTCGGAATTCGTGCCGGGCGGACATGTCCAACCCAGGCCGGACAGTCCACCGCCGCGCCAGTCAACCCCCGCGTCCGCCGCCGCGCGGGCCCGAGGGCCCGTTCCCGGCCCGCTCCAGCCGCCTTCGGGCCAGATCCCTCCGCCTCTCGCCTCTTCTCCGCCGCCGGCCGGGCGCGTCGCCGCCGGCCGGGCGACAGGCCGCCGCCGCCGCTGATCGCCATAGTCCCGCCGCCGCCTTCGTGTACCTTGCCGGAGGGACGAACTCAGTCGCCCGTGCGGTAGCCTCCGAGCCGCCCTGCCGCCGGCTTCCCGTCGCTCCGGCCGGTCCCCAGCCGCCGGCCTCCTCCGGCCAGGCCCGTCGGCCGGCCCAGCCATCCTCCCGCCGGCCACCCGCAAGCCATCGCCGACGAGATCGAGGCGCCGTCCCGATCGCCGATCTGGATCGGCCGGGCACCTGGGTGGAAACCCTAACGGGCGGACCCGCGAGCCCGCAACCCGCTTCCGCTCCGACCCGTTTGACCGCCCGCACCCGTTGACCCGCTACAGCAGGTTGACCCCTCTGTTTTTTACCTAAGTCTTTTAGTTTTTCATTGTCTGATGCATTCTTGTAATGGCAATATCTTTTTGTGTGCATGTCCGTTTTGTGCGTATGATATGTCAAAATGATCGTGGTGACATGTACTATGTTTTGTTCCATTATGTCATGCATGTTTGAGTCCATCTAGATGTCTTAATGTTCATGAGAAGAGTGCTACTTGTTATAAACTGCTGCTATTAGTTGTTTTCATGCCATGTTTGAAATGTGATAACTTGGTGCATGTTTATCCAAATGAAGCAAATGATATGTCCACATGTTCATCATGAGATGCTCTACATGTTGGTTGCTATAGGATGCATGATATAATTCATATTGCCATGTTTATCTCCTTTGCAAAAGTGCTTGTGGCTGTTAGGTTGTTAAACTTGTTACGAGATGCCTAGTTGAGGAGCTCGTTGCTATTGATGTGTTTGTTCCCATGTTGCATACTTATATGTTTTGGACTCCCCATCATGTTTACTTTGCTGTGGTGCAAACCACTTGCCATGTTATGCTTTGAGGTGACTTAAACATGCTCACAAACATGCCATGATAATATTGCTGTTTTAACACTTAGTGAAATTTCACTAAGTCTGGAATCTGTAATATCCAGATGCTATGTTTGCTTGTTGTCCTAGGCAAATCCATGTTAGTTTTGGGGTGGCCATTGATAATTTCTTGTTGTATATGTTGTTGCCTATCCATCCATGCCCTCACATGCTCATTTGGTGGGCTGTAGCATATTTAATTCTTGCTCCCAAGTTGCTATAAAATATTGCTGTCAGGTTTGTATTGTCATGATCAAAATGTTGTAGCTTGTTGCTGTTGATCCATGCCTCCTATAGAGATGCTCCAATGGAGTTGTTTGTTGTAGGATATGTCTACTGCATGTCCATGCTTCTTGTCACCATGTTTGAGTGATGTAGAATATATATTTATTGCTCCAAAGTTGCTATGTCGCTGTTAATTTCAGCTTTGCTTTGTTTCTTGTTTCGGGTGTATCTTTTAGCCCGTTGCTCCGTTTTGAGCAAGTCCTATATGAAATTTGTGTGGTTTTGCATGTAGATTCATAATATCTTCTTGTTAAAATGTTTTGAAGTATCTTGCTTGATGCATATTGTCATGTTCCTTGTGTTGTATCTCTGTGTTTCCTATGTTGTCTTGTTGTGGATCCTAAGTACATCTTCAGTGCTTCCTTAGTGCATCAGCCATGCATCCTGTAGTTTGCGCATTGCATCTTGTTTGATTTCGTGCCTCGTGTGTTCTTGTGTTGAGTAGAGCCGGAAGCCGAGAACGAGTACGAGAACGAGGTTACTACCGAGGTTAAGAATGAGGAGCCCTCTTACGATCCCATCGACGAGTCGACAGGCAAGATGACCTGACCCAGATATCATTACTATCTTTGCCTATTGCTAGAAGTATCGCTCTTTAGCTTATTGCCTCGATGCCCATGTTTGTCTGTCAGCCTCCTATTGTAACCATGAATCTGTCTAACCACCCTACCTATGCAAACCTTTGATTGGCTACGTAGGCTTCTCTCAGCCCCTCTTATAGCATTGCTAGTTGCAGGAGAAGATTTGAAGATTCTTGCTTCATGTTGAAGCTTGTTGGATATCACAATATATAAACTCTTAAACAAAATCATCTATATATTTGTAATGGGTGGAAGGCTAAGCCTCTTGCTTGGTGACTTGTTCCACTCATGCCGCCCTAGGAATCGTATAAACCGGTGTTATGTTCCTTGATTATGCGTTCCTCACACGGTTGGGGGTATGGGACCCCCTCAATAAACCGCTTAGCGCTAAGTCCTTTCCAGCAAGTCCCGACATTGGTACTCCATTTTCCTAATAACTAAAACTTGCATAGGGACCAGCTATCCCCTTTTATTAATCAACTCCCCGGGCCAGTGCTCCACATGAGTGTTGGTCCAAACTAGAGCACTGTGCGGGTCCGCCCCTTGGCAACTTGGGGTATCTGGTATCTGTACGCTTCGCTCATCCGGTCGTGGCCTGAGACTAGATACGCACGGCTACTGTCAGGGTGTCGGCACGCCGGAAGGATTTGCTGGATTAGTCTTACCTTAGTCGGCGTATCTTGAGCACGGGATTCCGAGGATACTCGGGCCTTCCCACCTTGGAGTTGCGACTCCGCGGATCATGGGCTTGTCATGGGCCAAGCTGGAACACCCCTACAGGGTTTTGAACTTTCGAAAGCCGTGCCCACGGTTATGTGGCAGATGGGAACTTGTTAATATCCGGCTGTAGAAAACTTGACACCATGTTGAGAACACACTACCAGCGTGAGTACCGTCACGGTCATTTTTTGAAAGGGGTTCGGGAAGTGAACACGGTGGGGTTTTGATTGCCGTGCTTAGTTAGGATCACTTCGTGATCACCTTGTCCGCTCGTGGCACTTCTCTTCTCGCTCTCTTTAAATAAGCTAGTGCTAGTGCAGCTGCAGCCTTTTATTCTTTCTTCAGCCTTGTTCCACACCCAAGGCTTAGATAGTTCTGCTACCCGGGAACGGGATTGCTGAGTCCTCCGTGGCTCACAGTTGCTACACCACACCCAAGGCTTAGATAGTTCTGCTACCCGGTGACGGCACCGAGCTATACTGGGAGTACGACGAGGAACGTAGCCGTTACTATGTGCACTATCCCGATGATCAGTAGTGGTTTCTACTATGGGCGATTCGGACCTGTGGCTTTATGTATGTTTGGTATCTTTCATTTGGATCTTCACCCGTAGACGGGTTGTGATGTTATTTGAATGATGAATTTGCTATGTAATGAATTGTGTGACGTGGCGAGTGTAAGCCAACTATCTCTTTTGGTTTTCATCCCCATTTTTTTACATGAGATGTGCAAAGATACCGAACTTGAGATCATTCCAGAATGGGCTTATACCTTTAAGTCGTGCCTCGACACATAGGAGGTATAGCCCCATCCTGGGCATTACACAAAGTGTGGACTTTGGTTGACTTGCCCGATGATCGGCAAGCCATTGAAAATAAATGGATCTTCAAGAGGTAGACCGATGCCGACGGTAATGTTACTATCTACAAAGCTCGACTTGTTACGAAAGGTTTTCGACAAGTTCAAGGAGTTGACTACGATGGGACTTTCTAACCCATAGCGATGCTTAAGTGTGTCTGAATCATGTTAGCAATTGCCGCATTTTATGGTTATGAAATTTGGCACATGGATGTCAAAACTGCATTCGTAAATGGATACCTCAAAGAAGAGTTTTATATGATGCAACCAGAAGGTTTTGTCGATCCTAAAGGTGCTAACAAAGTGTGCAAGCTCCAGCGATCCATATATGGACTGGTACAAGCATCTCAGAGTTGGAATATACGCTTTGATGAGGTTATCAAAGAATATGGTTTTATACAGACTTTTGGAGAAGCCTGTATTTACAAGAAAGTGAGTGGGAGCTCTGTAGCATTTCTGATATTATATATTGATGTCATATTATTGATTTGTAATGATATAGAATTTCTGGATGGCATAAAAGGATACTTGAATAAGAATTTTTCAATGAAAGACCTCTGTGATGCTGCTTATATATTAGGCAGCAAAATCTATAGAGATAGATTAAGACGCTTAATTGGACTTTCACAAAGCACATACCTTGATAAAGTTTTGAAGTTGCTCAAAATGGATCAGTGAAAGAAAGGGTTCTTGCCTGTGTTACAAGGTATGAAGTTGAGTAAGACTCAATGTCCAACCACTACAGAAGATAGAGAGAAAATGAAAGTCATGCCCTATGCCTCAGCCATAGGATCTATCATGTATGTAATGCTGTCTACCAGACCTGATGTGTGCCTTGCTATAAATTTAGTAGGGAGGTACCAAAGTAATCCAGGAGTGGATCACTGGACAGCGGTCAAGAACATCCTGAAGTACTTGAAAAGGACAAAGGATGTGTTTCTCATTTACGGAGGTGACAAAGAGGTCATCGTAAATGATTACGTCGATTCAAGCTTTGGCACGGATGACTCTAAGTTACAAACCGCATGTATTTTTATTGAACGGTGGAGTTGTCAGTTGGTGACGTTCCAAGTAGAGCGTCATGGCGGGATGTACATGTGAAGCAGAGTACATAGCTGCTTCGGAAGCAGCAAATGAAGGAGTCTGGATGAAGTAGTTCATATCCGATCCAGGTGTAATACCTAGTGCATTGGGTCCAATGAAAATCTTTTGTGACAACACTGGAGCAATAGCCTTGGCGAAGGAATCCAGGTTTCACAACAGAACCAAGCACATCAAGAGACGCTTCAATTCCATTCGCGATCAAGTTAAGGAGGGAGACATAGAAATTTGAAAGATACATATGGATCTGAATGTCGCAGACCCGTTGACTAAGGCTCTTCCACTAGCAAAACATGATCAGCACCAAGACTTCATGTGTGTTAGAATCATTACTATGTAATCTGGATTATTGACGCTAGCTCAAGTGGGAGACTGAAGGAAATATGCCCTAGAGGCAATAATAAAGTTGTTATTTGTATTTCCTTATATCATGATAAATGTTTATTATTCATGCTAGAAATGTATTAACCGGAAACTTAGTACATGTGTGAATACATAGACAAAACAGAGTGTCCCTAGTATGCCTCTACTAGACTAGCTCATTGATCAAAGATGGTTATGTTTCCGAGCCATAGACATGAATTGTCATTTGATTAATGGGATCACATCATTAGGAGAATTATGTGATGGACAAGACCCACCCGTTAGCTTAGCAACTTGATCGTTTAGTTTTACTGCTATTGCTTTCTTCATGACTTACACATGTTCCTATGATTGTGAGATTATGCAACTCCCGAATACCGGAGGAACACCTTGTGTGCTATCAAACGTCACAACATAATTGGATGATTATAAAGATGCTCTACAGATGTCTCCAAAGCTGCTTTTGGTGTTGGCATAGGTCGAGAATAGGATTTGTCACTCCGAGTGTCGGATAGGTATGTCTGGGCCCTCTCAGTAATACACATCATAATAAGCCTTGCAAGAAAACGACTAATGAGTGAGTCACAAGATAATGTATTACAGAACGAGTAAAGAGACTTGCTGGTAATGAGATTGAACTAGGTATGACGATACCGACGATCGAATCTCGGGCAAGTAACATACCGATGACAAAGGGAACAACGTATGTTGTTATGCGGTTTGACCGATAAAGATCTTCGTAGAATATGTAGGAACCAATATGAGCATCCAGGTTCCGGTATTGGTTATTGACCGGAGATGAGTCTCGGTCATGTCTACATAGTTCTCGAACCCGTAGGGTCCGCACGCTTAACGTTCGATGACGATCGGTATTATGAGTTTATGAGTTTTGATGTACCGAAGATAGTTCGGAGTCCCGGATGTGATCACGGACATGACGAGGAGTCACGGAACATTCGAGACATAAAGATTGAAATGTTGGACGGCTATATTCACACACTGGAAGTGTTCCGGGTTATTTCGGAGAAAACCTGAGTGCCGAAGGGGTTACCGGAACGCCCCGTGGTAGTATTGGGCCATAGTGGACCTTGAGGGAAAGTGAGAGGCAGCCCATAGGGGCTGGCCACGCCCCTCCCAAGGAATCCTAGTTGGACTAGGAGTGGGGGGGGAGGCGCCCCTCTCCTTCCTTCTTCTCTTCTTCCTTCCTTTCCCACTCCTAGTAGGAGTAGGAAAGGGGGAGTCCTACTCCTACTAGGAGTAGGATTGCTCCCTCTATGGCGCGCCCCTAGGGCCGGCCCGACCTCCCCATGCTCCTTTATATACAAGGGCAGGGGGGGCACCCAAGAACAGACAAGCTACATTGTTTTAGCCATGTGTGGTGCCCCCTCCACATAAATACACCTCGGTCATATTGTTGCAGTGCTTAGGCAAAGCCCTGCGCCGGTAACTTCATCATCTCCGTCACCACGCCGTCATGCTGACGAAACTCTCTCATGAAGGTCAACTGGATCAAGAGCTCGTGGGACGTCATTGATCTGATCGTGTGCTCAGCGTGGAGGTGTCGTACATTCAGAGCTTGGATCGGTTGGATCATGAAGACGTTCGACTACATCAACCGCGTCACTAGACGCTTCCGCTTTCGGTCTACGAGGGTACATAGACACACTCTCCCCCTCGTTTCTATGCTTCTCGTAGATAGATCTTTCATGATCGTAGGATTTTTTTTGAAATACTACGTTTCCCAACATGTCCCTTCTGTTAGCCTCTCCACTTACATCGCTCTTTCAATGGTTGTTGTTTGTTGACCATGTTGACCACGTCATGCCGAGAGCACAAACGCGGTGGACGAGGGCGAGGCCCAGGAAGGGAATGACCCGGAGCCGACAGAGCCACAGCACCGGATGCCCACGCTGAGGGGAGTCGAGCGCTGACTGGGCTGGAACAGGAAGATTAGAGATTGAATAAGCATGGAGGCCGTTGGATGGACATCCAACATTCACTGCTCTATGTTGACTAAGTTGAAAAAGCCTTGCGTACGCGTCAATTTTTTTAGGACAACATCATCGTCAACCTAGTAGGCCCAGAAGCCAGCCTCCAAATCTGTGGAAAATAGCATACAACCCATTATCTATTATTTTCAATAATTTACAACCCATTTGTTAATTATTAAGGATATTTTGAAGCCCGTATTCTTTTTGTTAGCATTACAGACCATATTCTGGGCACTGCTAAAAAATTCAACGAAATTTTGCATATTTCGGTGGGGTCCGAACTCTTTTAATCATGAAATCTCGAGTCATATTAAAAATAATTTTTAAAAAATATATCAAAAAATCTCGGCAAATAAATGAATGAAATTTAAAATCTTGACTAGCAAGAAGCCCGTGCGTTTCACGGGACATCAAGATGCATTTGTATGAGTAGTTTATCTTGTGGGAGAAAAGGATGAACGAGGGAAGGTCGTATATGCAAATGTGGGGAGGAGTGCGGGTAAATTGTCATAGTTTCCTTCCAGTACGTTAAATATAGATCGGACGGCCTATATTGGAGGATGGCAGGCACACCATCATCAGCAACTCTGCTTTTATAAGAGTAGAGAAATCCAGAAAAAACAATATTTGAATGTAATTGCCCGTTGGTTTTGGTTTAAAAATTTACAGCCCATTTCTTACAAGTTATAGCCCATTTTCTGGGGAAGCCTATTTTTTACTACTTACATCCCTCCTCTTCTTGAAAGATTTACAACCCAGCAGGGCTAAGAAAAGCAAGTAGGCCTCGACTGGGTATTCTCCAAAAAAAAGAACTGGGCTAGCAATTTTCAGAAAGAAAAAAAGATATCAACTGGGCTCGTCATGTTCTTAAAATAAAAGCATAAGTGTGGGCTAGACGGGCCACAACCCCCGCACATCGCGCAGTTGAGCCCCGTCTCTAAAACGAAAAAAAACAGGGCGAGCTGTTGGGTCCCTGGTGTTATCCGCTCATTGTGTAATTTTCTCGTGTATTGACTACATTGACAATGACGTGGGACCTATTTGTCAAACAATTAGGAGGAAGTATTTTTTTGGCTTGTAATAACGAGGCACCTACTTGCGTAATGCAATGACACTGGTGGGTCCTTGCTGTTAGCCTCTCCACGTACAATCAGCTCCTGATTCCTCTGGGTTGTTGACCATGTTGACAACGTTAGACGGTGGCGGGCACAGCAAGCGAACCAAGGTGGAGAACGACGGTGAGGCCTAGCATGGGATGCGGAAGTGTAGTGGCAGGCGGAAGGAGGGGTATGAGGGCTACAACATGTAACTCAAGCTTTCAAACGGTACAAAAAGCCCAAGAATTAATTGTTCATCAAATTTAGACAAAACCAAGAATGAACATGGCAATAACATCTAACCCAACCACTTTTTTTCGCAGTCACAAACAAATGGATTGGTCTGATCCAAAAAATCAACATCCTGTGCAAAACAAATTGATTGGAGGATGACTACAAGTTGATGTAAATAGAAGTCAAGCACATTCAGAAGCCCATTTGTCCTCCTGAAACTTCTTTTTTCTGTTCAACTTGTCCGTCCGTGAGAAATCTCTTGTTGAAAAACTTAAGCCTCATGGACAATAGTAACCTTGCATTCAACAGGAAGAATGTGACAAAGCTTCTGTTTGCCTGGTTGGATGCATATCATTCCATCGTTATTGTCCTCAAAAGAATGTCAGGAGAACTGAGAAAATCTTGGTGCTTATTACGCCACCGATTGGTTATATGTTTTTCTCCATATGTTAGTGCCTAAGTAGACATGAAGATTGACAACAGTTAAGGTCTGAAAAAATAGTATGTCAAAAGAGCGACAGCGGAACAGTTAATTCTAGTACAATATATACGGGCTTTCAATGTGCATGTAATCATCACCTTTATATATAAATTCTCCAAAGATCGAAAGCATCACAAGAAGCCAATACTTATGTTCAGGTCAAAACTAAACATTCCGATATATAAGATAATGACAGAATCCAGCAACATTGATAGGCTATCCATGGATGAATTCTTCATTGAGCATATAACATGATATTAGTACCCAAAGTGTACTCCAAGATGATACAAAACTTATGCGCACAAATGAAAAATGCAGCCTATGATGATAATATACGTTACCTAAAAAAGTGAGGAGCCAAACACAAACTTGTTGTGATCATTAAATGAATCACTAATTACACCCAAGGTCTCTAGTTCGGGTGCAGAGGCAACAGTTATTTGCGAAGGTTTATAAAAATAATGAAGGAGCAACCTTTGAAGTGAAGGGGCATCTTCGATGATGAGTTGCTGTCCTTCAAAACAAATTCCAATGATTTTAAGGTGAGGGGACTTTATTTGGAGACAACTGATAGGGATTTCTATTCCCAAAACAATCAGCAAGCGCTCTAGGGTACGGCAACTGGAGTGGATGATGTTGTGCAGCGAGGCCTCCAACAGATAAACCACCGCAAGCGGTAGTTTTTTTAGCAGTAGGAGTCAAAGCATTTGTACCAGATCGTCTGTTAGATGGCACCGAGCGAAGGTGGCGGTGTGGATAGAGGAGGAAAACCACGGGATGGAGAATGGTGGTGTGGGAACAAATTCTTGGTGTTTGGTTCATGGTAAGTTTCGTGGTAATGGTAGAACTCAAACTGCTGGAGTTTTTCAAATTTCGGGGATGTCAGCCAAGCGTCCACCATGTAGGGTATGGAAGACAGGTAGCGTATCAGGATGCAAGGGCATTGAACGGGGCCCTGATGGTGAGAGGAGACGATGGCTCTGAGGATATCAAATTCAAGAAGGACAAATATCTGACGACAGTCGAGATTGAGGGGCGCGGTGCACCATAGAGGGCGCCACCGAGATGCGAGGACTTGTGTGTAGCAGCCATCATTTGTGAGGAGAAGGGGGATGATCTCCCCAAGGATGTCGTGCGGGAGATCGCTGATGCGGTCCACTAGAGATTCTACAGGTACCTCAGATCCGGGTGGGGGGGCTCACCGCTTCTCCTCGCGCTACCGGGTGCGGGATCTACAACCGGTGTCGCCACTGGCGAGAGCCTCATCTTTTTGGCGCTGGGGCCTGCCGACTCCATTTTCCATGCGCGCGTCGCACCGAGCTCACGGGTTTGAGCAGAGTAGCCAGAGACGAGCCTAGTGGCACCGCGAGTGGGAAAGAAGGAGGGCTGGGGTTTTCTATTAGGATTGGAAGAAGAGGAGCAGGCGTTTTTTGTACGAGTAAGGAAGAAGGTGAGCGGGGGTTTTGTGTACGAGTGAGGAAGATGGGGAGCGGAGGGAATTGGGGGGCGATGGAAGCGGGAGAGTCCAACGAGCTAAAGTATAAGTGGAAGCGAGGAGGAAGGAGGTTTTTTCTGGGATCGCCCCCTCTTCAAGAAATATGGGCTTCTCCTTGCAAAAAACAAAAATAAATGGGCTTTAAGATGGATAGGCTTTTGTATCGGTCCAGTCGGCTACCCGTGTTTCGTACTCGAGGGCCTTAACACTAGGGGAAGCCAATTAGAAACACTCTCCAGCTCTCCAACTTATTGCCCATTCGAAAGAAAATAAGAGACGCCTCCAGCTTAATTATGGCTCCTCATCGGTAAGATTCTTCAACTTGAAAAAAAGTTATAGCTCCTTTTCGGGCCGGCTTGGCATCCACCAAATTAGAGGATAGTGTACTGCATGCAGACTCTCACGCTGGTCGTAGTGCGGCAAAAAGAGGGGTCAAATAACATTCCCACAATATACATAGGTTAACATGGACTGTGGGAGATTAAATCATGTACAAGCCAAATTCCCGTTCATTCCTCTCCAAACCCCTGGGAGGAGGTTGGACTAAACAAGTCCTAAGACTAACCATAGTGGGAGTAACTTAATTCCATATGGTATCATAATATGATAGTCAACCCTCTCTTTCTTCATTTAATTATACGCCATGCTGCTGGTTTGGGCACGTCAAAATCCGACAGTGTACATTCTAACAATCCCACTATATACATTCTAACAAGTTCACACACAAGTACAACAGAAAATGTAAACATTTAGATCAAACTCAGGTTCACAGGATACATTCATATTCATAGCTAACATTCACAATCAACGAGTCAAAAGATTCATGTATAGACAAGTACATCATGTCTATCCATCCAAATGATTCAAAGATCACAAGCCAATATTCATAGCTAACATTCAGAAAAAGATTCAGAATACACAAGTTCAACATGTTTACGCATCCAAATGATTGAGACAACACAAGCCGATATCATCCATCGACACACTTTAATTACCTAGGGTACAGACTGGTAAGTGGTGTTCACTCGGTGGTACTTGCTAAAATTAATGATGGTTTGAGCAAACTTTCGAGTACATAAGAGGTTGCATAGACCATCTGTACTTTGCTTGCAGGTTTATCCTCATGATAGTGCCTCGATGCCGTGAGCAGTTTGAACAACTTGGCCACTACTTTCATCCAACTAGTTCTTGTGCAGTTCAACTGAAATGGAGGCATCCCAAGCATGTAGAATAGTTAGGTGTCATATGAATATATGCCTCTACCAACTTGTCTGGAATCTTTAGACTCCATGGAATACATTTCGCTACCAGCATACGTTCCGATAACCTAAAAGCACAAGTTGGGACCAAAGACTGGGCTATGTTTTTGTGGGCTATGCGCCAAGCAATATTGTTGGCGCTCACTTTGGCACTTCTTCTTGTTAACATCGATGCTTGTCTTAGTAAACTTTGGAGTACAACAAAGTAGCAGCATAAGTATCTGTCCATCTTTTATTTTTATGCAGTTGTACTGAAATCGGCCAATGTAACGAGTTGCCTGCAAGTTCAGGATCCAAGTTACTCCTTATGAAATCGGCCAACAGTTGAACTGTTGACACCTGATTTTGGCAAGATATAGATTGCAATGAAGATGGTCTCGAGGCAAAGGGTTTTCCACATGAAAATATTAACGTTGCTGAGTGGAACAACTTTGATGTTTCGGTTATCATCATCTGACCTTATCTTAAGGACCGAAACTATACTCCGAGTGGCAAAATTTGGTCTTCCGAATGCTTTTGGGCCGATTGTGCCTTCTAAACGACCTCAGATGAAGGAGCACTCCACCTGAATTGTCCTCGTCTTGTCGAGGCGATCGATTTTCATATATAAATCATCTCAATCCGAGTTCATATGCAAAAGTTACAGTCAATACGGTCCAGCCCGACCAGAGACCAAAATATTACGCTTGACGCCAGACACATGTTGATGAGTGTCTGATGTAGTGCGTGAGAAATTCTGCCATCAAGACGGCCTTTAATCGAAATACTTTCAACACAAAAAAATTCATCTCGTCTAGCCGATCGATTTTCATATATAATTCGTCTCAATCCGAGGTCATATGTGACCTGAAGAGGCAAATCAAGACCAGGCTACGTTTTCAGTCGAGAAATCCGAGTGAAAAGCTTACCATCCGAGTGAAAACTTACCGATCGAGTAAAAGATTGCCATCCGAGTGAAAAGCTTATCATCCTAGTGAAAACTTACCGATCGAGTAAAAGATTGCGGTCCGAGTGAAAATATAGTCAACCGAGTGAAAAGATTACCATCGGAATGAAAGCTCGCCGATCAAGTAAGAGATGGTCTTCCGAGTGAAAATGTGGCCATCCAAGTGAAAAGATTATCTTCCGAGTGAAAATATTGCCATCCGAGTGAAAGTTGTCGTCCGGATGAAGAAGTTTAGTCGGGCTATCCGGGTGAAATACTCTAATCTCCGAGTGGAGAGATCCGAGTGCTCCGACTGAAAAATGAAGATGTGCCCGAAAGGTAATCCAGATGACCTCGGATGGAAAAGTGATCAACACGGAAGTTGTGCGCATTGTCAACATAGTGAACTTTAGTTTTGGAGTAGTTATCATCTGAGATAGTATATGGCCTGCAAGTTCACTATGAGACTCAGACAATCCAGTCTGTTACATGACTGAGTTTGACTAGAGATTAAAGATGGCTTCATAGAGTATTCAAGATGGCCTTATTAGGAAAAGTGTTCAACATAAGAATTGTTCATAACATCGAGGAGCATAAATTTGGTATTTGGCCCATGTTAATCGGAGGTCATATGCAAGTTTCACGGCGCGCTCAAGGAGGAAGGCACAAGTTTGGGCCAGATTCAGACTGAATCCGAGTTGGAATAGAACTAGGACTCTAGGCTGTGAATTGATGTAATTTTTCATGTAAGGAAAGCCTAGATGAGTCCTTCACTTGTACGGGAAGTCCAACCGCCTCTTATATATGTTGGAGGTGACGGCCGATTGAACAACACCAATCGAAGCAATCAATCTATTACACTTTTGTGTTCATCTATCTTTATCCCCTACCCTTGTATCTTTCTTTCTCGTTTGTCGTTCGTTGTTCTCATTGGAGGGCAGTGATCCACGAGGCTCTAGGGGTGAGCAAATCAACCTAGGGAAACCCATAGCCACCGCACTACCTGACGCAGTCCCTCCCGGGTGTGTGGGGGTTTCAGGTCTGCAAAAGCGCCCGCCGACTGTCCTGCTATCGCACTGTAGGTCGGGTTTCCTTCGACGTGAGCTGCAGTGCATCACCCCCGGCGTTGAGGGTACACGTGACGTGTTCGTGTGTCAACACACTTCTTAATGACTCCGTTGGGGAACAAAGCTTTGAGCAGTCTCCAACCTGTTCTTGCTACGAGGAGAGCGTCATCGAGCGACTACAATCTACAACGGTAACATGTATCATCAGTCTCCTTATGTAGATGCAAATAGGCATTATGTTGATGTTGCTTGATCTTTCAATGGACATGTCATGTCGGCTAGCCCTAACGAGCAAAGGACGACTAGTTATTCCGTTGGAGAAACTTGGAATTTACATAATCGCGACATGCAACTTATGAATCTGAACTTTCGTGCATCGGCAACATCTTTCAATATGTCGGTGAACAACACGATTTCTTCGAGTGATCAATACATGACACCTCATGTAAAAGAGGCAATCTCACAGTTTTATCCATCGGCAGCCGACTCGGAATATGCGGGTTCATCCCCAAACATGCCGATGGATGGGGAAATCGGGCATGCTTCCATTAGCTATTCGACTAGTTATCCTCAATCATCATATACTACACCTCATGAGATTAATTGTTCAGTGGCATATGAAATAAAAAGTATTCATGACTTGGCTAGCCTTCGCGGTTATGGCCGAATGAATGGAGATTCTATAGGAGCAAATGTGCCTAATATTGCAACAGATGAGGTGGCTCTGGCTGCATTAAAAAGTTTAGCCCAAATAAGAAGGTTAGTGCTATTTGCCTTGAGCAACATGGAAAGGGATTGGTTCCTGATTATGAGGCAATAAGAGCTAGGGTTTTGAAAGAAGACGAAGTGTTGCCGATTGATCAAATTGGCATGAGAAAATATTCAACAATAGTGCACATGTCTTCACCTATCATTGCAACATGTTATACACCCCCTATACAATCGCAAAATTTCGGTAACATCAACTCATTGCGAAAAGATCATGAAAGTATTGGGAGGCAAGCCGATCCAATCAGGGCTGAGTTGAAAGAAAAATAAGTCACCCAAATGAACAAGATCAAGCCAACGCTCACAGGAAATAGCATCAATGAATTTACTACGTGAACTTTTGAGGAATTACCAGCTGAATATCGACAAGTTTATGAAGAACTCAAGAAGAGGCGTGCAAAAGAATATGTGCAAGAATACGTCAATTCTCTTCTTCCATTCAGGAATCATGCAAGATAAAAAAGAAGGTTTGCAGGAAAAACAACAAGAAAGGGTTCACTCGGCTAATACAATTGATTCGGTTGAAGCCGAATAAAAAATGACTAAGTCGTCTACAGCCGAGTTGATAAATTCTTTTAAAGACAAGACAATGGTGGATTCCATTAAAACTAGATCGAGCACTGAAATGGTTAAGGCCAAGTGTGTTGCATCGAGCCAACCGAGTACGTCATCCCAGCCGAGAGTATTGTTCCAGCTGAGTGTATCACCGGTTAAAGCTGTGTGCATCAAGCCAGTTATTACCGAGTATACCAAAACAAAAGAGGCAAGCTTCGCTAAGCAATGAAATGGCAAACTCAGCAAATTGGTTGTGCTCAATTTTTCTGGATATAAGGGAACTTACAAGCTACCCTATGAGTTTCGTGCTAAAGGTATTGATGAGTATCAAGAGCAAAGTTCAACTGATGAAGAGCATCCGAGTGAAATGTACTCGGACAGAACGAGTGAAATGTACTCGGGTAATTCGAGTAAAATCTACTCGGGCAATCCAAGTGATGAATCATGAGATCCAAAAGAAGAAGAAGTTGAGGCGTTCGAGGATCATCTTCGGGCAGAGCAAAGAATTGCTGCACATGTACAATCATCATATTCCGGCAACATTGTCTCAAAGGTACGTCTAGCAGATAATTTACTCACTTTTCGATTCGGTCAAAATTATATTATCGATGCATCCATTAGCATGATCCTAATTAAATTGGAAATACGAATCGAGAAGAGTAACTTGTTTGTTAGAAATAATCTTGTCACTAAACATTCTAGTCAACATAATGTACCATTCATAGAGGCTATTAGTGATAACTCATCGCAACCAAAGCTTTTCCCATTATGGCGACTCAAAATTATGTTCATATGGGTAGCTTTCCTTGTTTCATGCCTGGCTAACATTTGGTCTCAAATGAGACGTGTATTCTGTAATTATTTTGGTTACGGAAACATAAAGCCAGGTCCAAAGTCCTTCGAGATAGCCGATTCAAGAGCATCGGGAAAACATGATGAAAATCAATGCATAGCCGAGTCGGATGACGCTAAGCCAGCACTATACGGTTCTTTTGTTTTAGAAACAGTATCACACTATCAGTTAATGGAAGAACAATGTACCTTCAGTCCGAGCATGGGTAATCACATCGTTGGTGCATCGTTGACAAATCCTATTATAATTGATCACGGTGTCGAGCCATCAGGACAAGAACAAATGCAATGTTTGTTTGAACAGAAAATCAAAGACAACGACGTGATTCATCAAGCCGCACAATCGGACAACATAGGATGATTGGAGTTGGTTGAGGCACGAGCATATGGCCAGTCGTATTAGATTGGTGTTGATGGCGATCAAATGTTGACTCGACTATCTCAAGCCGATTCAGCTAAAGGTCAACAGGTACACACCAATGATGACGGGGTCAAGTCTTCGAGCAAGGATATGGTTAAAAAGTGCATCAACAACAATCTTGAAGATGATAATTCTATCAAAGCTACAATGGCGACATCTAGCACTGGGGGGCAACAAGAAGATTCAAAAACCAATGCATGCAAAAGCGATGGTAAGCACAAAGAAGAAAAGCCGAAAGTCACTTTCGCGCAGTTATTAGAAAAATATCAAAAGATAAGTGAGGCAAAGAGTGCTTATCGGCCGACTGAAGCAAAAGCATCGAAGTCACCCCCAAGGCATAAATCTGAAGACTGGGATTCGCAAAGGAAGACGTTGAGCAAGCAGACTTCATATCCTCCTTTTGGGCCACCAATACCAATGTCATGGATTCCTCCCCTTGCCGACTATTATTCATATCAATCACGGGGCAAGTATGAATCAAGGGCACACCATCCATAATATTCAAAACCACCTCACCAAAATTATGAAGCTCCGAGATGATCATCGTTTGTTCAAAAACCACATGTTAAAGACCGACTCAACCAAAAAGAATCGGTCTGGACCTCAGCAAAGAAGATGGATATGGTCAAGCAAGTGTACCGAATGAAAAAGGATGGTCGCAGGTGTGCTATTTCATATCCGACTCCAAATGACAAAAAGCCAGCCGAGGCTATGTTGGCTGCTAAGGACAAGAAAGTGACGCAAGTAAATTTCAAGGATCCAATCGCCCAGTTTTGACAGGCCAAGCTGGAGATGCCCAAAGTCAGGAAGAATTTGCCAGTGCATAAACCAAAGTCCCAGCCGGGGCCCCCACTAGGCTTACCATATTCGCAATAGAAGAAGCTGAAACGGCTTAGGGCCAAAGAGCTGGAGAAGAGGAACATGGCCTGGGTTCCTAAGGGAAATCCGCGAGTCAAGAGCGGCATCACATCTCCTGTTGTGAAGCCAGCAGAAATAAGGGAGTACAAGCGTAAAGCCTGTTGGTGAGGACGGCAATTTTCATCTCACTATAGGAGACTCGAGGAGGCGTGTCATCCACATTCTTCAATCGTACCATCAAAATCAACGCTATGGAATTTATCCTCAGCCGAAACATCTAACTTATTTTGGCTATTCACACTTTGGTGGACGGACTTTCGAGCACCTTTGATATGAGAACGCATGGTTGATATTTGCATATCGCCCTTTAGAATTCATTGTGTTGGCAAAGCCGACATCTGGCTAACGGTGTTCACCATGGTTGATCTCCTACTCCTATAGTCGATACTCAATGTTTGCCAAAACTGGCAAGGCGGACTTAATTATTGAGTCGGCCACCAATCAAGGGTCTAGTGCATAAAAAAGCTCCGACTCTAGATGTTATTTATTTGCAAGATCCAAGTCAAGAGACAGACATTGTTCGACGGAGGCTTGATGGTGTACTTTGACCAATAACAAGCTGGGTCGCCGAACAGTTGACGGTATTCCTTTGAGGTGCATGGTCATAAACGTTCGGCAACCATCTTTGTTGAACAATTCTAATATTCCCAGGGAGTGCCTCGACAAAAGCAAGGTCCGGATTGACATAACAAACTTACATGGAGGCCTTTGTGACATCCAATTGTTGTTCTTCAACAACTATTATCCAAGAGGCTCTACCCAAGAAGCAAAAAACCTAAGCATATGGACGATAAAAAATATCGTACTCAGCATGCACAGCCGATGGAGTGTTGACATTGTGCTTAAACATTACCCTAGGCAAGGTATTTTCTGGCACACAAGCTCTGCCAGAAAACAAGGGGGCATGTGTTGACACCTGATTTTGGCAAGATACAGATTGCAATGAAGATGGTCTCGAGTGAAAAGATTTTCCACATGAAAAGATTCACGTCGCCGAGTGCAACAACTTTGATGTTTCGGTTATCATCATCCGACCTTATCTTAAAGACCGAAACTATACTCCGAGTGGAAAAATGTAGTCTTCCGAATGCTTTTCGGCAGATTGCACCTTCGAAACGACCTCGGATGAAGGAGAACTCCACACGATTTTTCTTCATCTTATCGAGGCCATCGATTGTCATATATAAATCATCTCAATCCGAGTTCATACGCAAGAGTTACAGTCAATATGGTCCAGCCCGACCAGAGACCAAAATATTAGGCTTGACGCCAGACACATGTTGATGAGTGTCTAATGCAGTGCATTAGTAATTCGGCCCTCAAGACGCCCTTTAATAGAAAAACTTTCAACGGTAAAATTTTTCGTCTCGTTGAGCCGATCGATTTGCATATATAATTCGTCTCAATCCGAGGTAATATGTGACCTGAAGAGGCAAATCAAGACCAGGCTGTGTTTTCAGTCGGGAAATCCGAGTGAAAAGCTTACCATCCGAGTGAAAACTTACCTATCGAGTAAAAGATTACCATCCGAGTGAAAAGCTTATCATCCAAGTGAAAACTTATCGATCGAGTAAAAGATTACGGTCCGAGTGAAAATATAGTCAACAGAGTGAAAAGATTACCATCGCAATGAAAGCTTCCCGATCGAGTAAGAGATGGTCTTCCGAGTGAAAATGTGGCCATCCAAGTGAAAAGGTTATCTTTCGAGTGAAAATATTGGCATCCGAGTGAAAGTTATCGTCCGAATGAAGAAGTTTAGTGGGGCGATCCGAGTGAAATACTGTAATCTCCGAGTGGAGAGATCCGAGTGCTCCGACTGAAAACTAAAGATGTGCCCTAAAGGTAATCCCGATGACCTCAGATGGAAAAGTGATCAACACAAAAGTTGTGCGCATTGTCAAAACGGTGAACTTTGGTTATGGAGTCGTTAACATATGAGATAGTATACGGCTTGCAAGTTCACTACGAGACTCAGACAATCCAGCCGTTACATGACCGAGTCCGACTGGAGATTGAAGATGGCTTCTTAGAGTATTCAAGATGGCCTTATTTGGAAAAGTGTTCAACATAAGAATTGTTCATCACGTAGAGGCTCATAAATTTGGTATTTGGCCCATGTTGATCGGAGGTCATATGAAAGTTGCACGACACGTGCAAGGAGGAAGACACAAGTTTGGGCTAGATTCAGACTGAATTCGAGTTGGAATAGAACTAGGACTCTAGGACGTGAATTGATGTTATTTTTCGTGTAAGGAAAGCCTAGATGAGTCCTTTACTTGTACGGGAAGTCCAACAGCCTTATATATATAGGGAAGTGATCCACGAGGCTCTAGGGGCGAGCGAATCCACCTAGGGAAACCCATAGCCGCCACACTCCCTGACGGGGTCCCTTCCGGGTGTGTGGGGTTTCGGGTCTGCAAAAGCGCCCGCCGACTGTCCTGCTATCACGCTGTCGATCGGGTCTCCTTTGACGTGAGCTGCGGTGCATCACCCCCGGCGTCGAGGGTACACGTGAGGTGTTCGTGTGTCAACAAGCACAATACCAAATTACTGATAGATACGACAAGCACAATAATCATGATGAAGACATGTACCAACATGTGTGGCGAAGCATGAAAATTAGTACTTACTTTGACTGGAAGCTGAGATAAGAGAATGATAGGAAAGGAAGGACATAGTCGAGGCAATGAATCACCCAAATTTTTTGTGCAGTTCAACTAAAATCGGGCATCCATGTTGGCACATATATTGAGAAAGTGAGATTACTGTAATAGTAGTTGATGAAACATACACTAACAAATAGAAGCATCTGCATTATATTATTGGGTAAAGTTAGCAACATAGTAGCCTTGCTTAAAAAGAGGTATTAGTTTATTTTATCAGTGCCAATTAGCTCAACTCTCGCATTGGCATGTATAATAGGCTGCAATGATGTAACGTGCAAAGATAAAGGACTTTCTCATTACAAATGCAAAACAGTAACACGGTACAAATAGAGATGACATCACACTAATCTGGATGAAGGCCTTAGGCCCTTACCAATTAATTAGTGCTGCTTAGTACTCCTGATTGATTAAATGACCTTGCAGGAGAGGCAACAAAAGTCGAAGTGCTCCTGGAGCATAGCCTTAAATGTGACGCAGACGTTGTCGGAGCCATTCAGTGGCCTCGACTGAGGCCTCGGCTTCAGGTAGATCACCTTGGCACTGTGGATCTTGTAGGGCTAGCTCACACATGAATCAAGAATCCAGTTAATTAGTATGATTTGTCGTCAAGCCAAATACTACTCTACTAGTAGTACTACAAGTGCATTTCTTCAAGTAAATTAATACTAGTAGCAACACAAAAATACAATACCACTAGCAAGATATCGGGATAGCATAGGACGGTACCAGCTTGTTCATTTCTTCCTTCTTCTTCTTCTTCTTCTTCTTCTTCTTCTTCTTCTTCTTCTTCTTCTTCTTCTTCTTCTTCTTCTTCTTCTTCTTCTTCTTCTTCTTCTTCTTCTTCTTCTTCTTCTTCTTCTTCTTCTTCTTCTTCTTCTTCTTCTTCTTCTTCTTCTTCTTCTTCTTCTTCTTCTTCTTCTTCTTCTTCCTAAACCAATTGGTGAAACCAAGTATATGAGTGGGCTTCAATCAGTGAGTACAAGTATACTATGCAAACAATAGTATTGTTTTCTCATGGAATTTGCAAAATAGAGGTGAACACATGCATTCAATATAATTCTTACTTAAGGGAAGGTTAGAGTGCCAATTTGGATGATGAGGATTGGACACGGATCTCCCTTTGTGCAGTTCCACTGAAATCGACCAACAGTTTCGACGTGACATTCTAGGTAAGCTGCACAAAAATCACTAGTTATGACTTATAACAGTGGCATGTCATCATTTTATGAGGGACATTAGATTGAGAACAGTGCATATCCGGGTTGGTCCCATCTTTTCACATTAGCCACCTATTCGTATGTGTGGATAGCAAATCTAGTCCTGGTCATACAAGTGTGTACAGCTTTCCCCTTTATTTCCGCTTTCGACCAAGAGACTGGTTGGAGGGCTAGATTGTACTACTTGCACCCCCTTCTTTTCCTGTTTGTACCAAGTCATATGTACATTACATACTATATCTTTTCACCCTTCCTTTCCTACTTAAACCAAGTAACAAGATTCGACTCCATAAAGTAGCTTAACATCTAACAATAGAAAAAAAAATCAGGTGGCGTTGGACAATCCGATCGATCCTTGCTACGTGGGGGGCTCAGAGGTAGAAAATGATGAACATGCAGTGGCGTAACGAGCTGTGGAAGTAGAGCTAGGCTAGTTTCGAATGAATATATACCTGAAGGTCGTAGGGGTGTGGCTAGGTGGGGGCGTGAGGACGGATTCGCCCACACTACTGCAGCGACGAAGGATCGGAAGACCTCTCGCGCCAGCGCTCAGCCAGACAGACAACAGTATGGCCGGCAGTGGGTCTCCTCCCTTGCGGTCGATGATGGCCTAAACGCTGAACCTCCTCCCCTTCCCGGGCGGAGGGGATGCGTCCAGATCTATAACCAGCTATGAGGATAGAAAGACTATGTGATATCTTGTTTAGATCCGGAGAGGATGGGAGTTTGTGAGTAGAGCAATGCTATCAAGCAATTGAGGAGGCTCCTGCCTATATATATACGTATAGTAGAGTAGTTTTGTTTCTTCACCCCATCACAACAATCGTCTAAGATGTAAAAAACAATTGTTTACGTGCCAGGTCGCCATTTTTTGAGTTCTTGATTGTTTTTTGAGATAGCTACCCGCTTATTCCAAGTGGAGTGTGTGGATGAATGAGCTGCTTGGCTCGTTAAGCTCGTGCTCGTTAAGGGTGGTCTCGTTAATCTCGGTAAGACAAACGAGCACAAAAACCGGCTCGGCTCAATACGTTTGAAGCTCGTTTAGCTCGCGAGCTCTCGTTCACAGATTCTGATGATGTGTTACAGTCTACATGATGAGTGTGTAGATGTCATTTTTAAGAAGATAGATGGTGACTACGAAAGGAAATGCGCTAGTTTGTTGCCTCCTACGTAGATTAGATTAAATAGATAGGCTCAGATTGATGATTGGATTTGTTCATTGAGAAGCGAGCCACAAGCATAACGAGCCGAACTATATATGCACTCATTACTAGCCAGCTAACAGCTTTTGGTCCATCCCCGCCGGTGTGCCAGGTTGCACTTTGTATCGTTCACGTGTGGTACTCGACCCTCAATTAAGGTAACAACCACCGCCTTGTAAAATTTTGAACAAGCCCACGGCCCAAATTATTGGAAACGTGGGCGGCACCAACATGCAATATTATTTATATTTTCTAAATGTGGGAGTACAGTTTTGATGGAGAGCTACTATTGCCAGCTCCTCCTCTATCGTTCAAAATTTTGGTTGAGGTTTTGGGTGCCCATTACCCAAACACACCCAAGCATCCGGGCTCGTGTGCCCTCTACCAAATCTTTGCGAAGTGCTATAGTAGAGATTTAGCAGTCACCCTGGTGTGGCCGTCATGACCCGTCATATCACAAAACCCACACATTGAACATCAATGGTAAAGTGGCCTAGTAAGTTGGACGGACGAAGCAACCATCATTTCACTGGAACGCTCGTTTAATCCCTTTCTCCCCTATCTTGAAGAAAACCACACTCCACGCTAGTCACTTCTGCCATTTTTCTTCTGTACCGACGAAGGAAAGGTAGGCAAATCAGTGATGCTACTCTATTTTCATTCCGAGAATCTTCTTTCTGTGAAGCACCGACCGATTCTCATTGCCTATTCTTTTCCCGTTTTCATTGCGATTGTGGTTTCCTTTCAATTCCTTTTTGTTTGTCAGTTTATTGATGGATCCTGGAGCACTGGGCAAAGAGTTACCGGCGAAGAACCCACTGGAGACAGAGATGTCCAGGAAGAGAGAACCAACCAACAAGTTGGTGATGTTGGCAAGCCAACCCATGGAGACGAAGAACTCCAAGAAACAAGCACTGGCCAAAGAGTTAAGGACCTTGGCGGACGAACTCCTGAACAAAGAAAGCTGGAAGAACAGCAAGGGCCGCACCATGCCTACCCTAGAAACTCTAATGGCCACCTATGAGAGCCTCAAGGCCGGGCTTGAGGAGATAGTGGCCGTTGAGAAGCAGTATTTACCCAGCGAGGCGATGGCCCCCGGAGGGATGGGATCCCCTGGTGAGCTGTAGAAGGTAAAAAAATATGGTTTACCATAGGTGTTTTTTTGATTATTTGCAATGTGCTTACTAATATGTTAGGGTTGTGCAGGTGCAGGTGCAGGTGCAGGTGGATGCCCTTGATGATTCCGATGTCGCGGTCCCTCCTGTAGACATCTCTCCAGAGATCGATCCCCATGCCGCTCTTCTTCCTGTGGACATTGCCCTAGAGATCGATGACAAGAAATAGTTGGTCATGCTAGTCTTTCAACGTAGTTTGTAGTGTTTAATTACCAGAACGATGCGTTTTATCACACCGTTTAGGGCTAGTGCAGTGTCTTGTGTGGGCGGTACTTGCTACTTTTGTTTGATAGTGAATCGTGTGAACCCTGTCTGAGTTATGGAAACAGATGTATCCTCACCAACTTTTGAAGTAATATATGGCATGCTTAGGCACTATTTAATCATATAAATAGGGCTTGAATGAAGAAAAAATGGTTTGATGATTCTTGGTGTCAAACCTTGACTGATTCCAAACTGTTTTAGTAGGATAGCTACTTTGCGAGCTATAGTTCGTTGTGACTAATGTTGAGTCCATGGATTATACGCACTCTCACCCTTACACCTTACTAGTCACTCTAGTGCCGTGCAACTTTGAACGGTGCATCAAACCACCTTATACCCTTCCTCAAAATAGCCACTATACCTACCTATTATGGCATTTCCATAGCCATTCCAAGATATATTACCATGTAACTCCACCGTTCCGTTTATTATGACACGCATCATCATTGTCATATTGCTTTGCATGACCATGTAGTTGACATAGTATTTGTGGCAAAGCCACTGTTAATATTTTTTATACATGTCACTCTTGATCATTGCACATCCCGGTACACTGCCAGAGGCATTCATATAGAGTCATATCTTTGTTCTAGTATCGAGTTGTAAGTAAATAAAAGTGTGGTGATCATCATTATTAGAACATTGTCCCATGTGAGGTTATCACAAATAAAAGAGGCCAATGAAGCCCAAATAAAAAAGAGAGGCCAAAGAAGCCCACCAAGAAAAAGAGAGGCCAAGGAGACCAAAAAAATGAGAGATAAAAGAGAGAAGGGACAATGTTACTATCTTTTTCCACACTTATGCTTCAGAATAGCACCATGTTCTTCATGATAGAGAGTCTCCTATGTTGTCACTTTCATATACTAGTGGGAATTTTCCTTATAGAACTTGGCTTGTATATTCCAACGATGGGTTTCCTCAAATTCACTAGGTCTTCATGAGAAAGCAAGTTGATGCACACCCACTAGTTTTCTTTTAAGCTTTCATACACTTATAGCTCTAGTGCACCCGTTACATGGCAATCCCTACTCACTCACATTGATATCAATTGATGGACGTCTCCATAGTCCATTGATTTTCCTAGTTGATGTCAGACTTTCTCCCCACTTTTGTCCATTACCACCTTCTATTCCACCCATAGTGCTATATCCATGGCTCACGCTCATATATTGCGTGAAAAGATGAAAAGGCTGAAGCACGTTAAAAAGTATGAGCCGATTGTTTGGCTGACACCGGGGTGGACATGATTACCTTGGGTTGAGAAGAGGGAGCATAATAAAGACTATATAATTTTGTAGGGATAACTTTCTTTATCCATGTTATTTTTGAAGCTTAATGATTTACTATCTAGTATGCTTGAAATATTATTGTTCTCGTATCAACATAAAATTTTGCTGAAAACATATGGATCTAAATATTCATGCCACAATAAAGAAGATTGCATTGATAAATATGTTAGGTAGCATTCTGCATCAAAAATTCTTTTTTTATCATTTACCTACTCTAGGACGAGCAAGAATTAAGCTTGGGGATGCTTGATACGTCTCCAACGAATCTATAATTTTTGATTGTTCCATGCTATTATATTATCTATTTTGGATGTTTTATTTGCATTAATATGCTATTTTATATTATTTTTGTAACTAACCTATTAACCTAGAGCCCAGTGCCAGTTTCGGTTTTTCCTTCTTTTTTAGTTTCACAGAAAAGGAATATCAAACGGAGTCAAACAGAATGTAACTTTACGAGAATTTTTCTTGGACAAGAAGACATCCAGTGGACTTGGAGTGCACGTCGGGGGAGCCACGAGGTGGCCACAAGGATGGACGGCGCACCCCCACCCTTGTGGGCCCCCTGTTTATCCACCGACCTATTTCTTCAGCCTAGATATTCACATATATGTTAGAAACCCTAGAGGAGGCATCGAAACAACTTTTCCACCGCCGCAACCTTCTGTATTCGCGAGATCCCATCTGGGGTTCTTTTCCAGTACTCTGCTGGAGGGGGATTCGACCATGGAGGGCATCTACATTAACACCATTGCCTTTCCGGGGAAGTGTGAGTAGTTTACCACAGACCTGCGGGTCCATAGCTAGTAGCTAGATGGCTTCTTCTCTCTCTTTGATGCTCAATACCATGTTCTTGGAGATCTATCTGATGTAATATTCTTTTGCGGTGTGTTTGCCAAGATCCGATGAATTGTGGATTTATCATCAGATTATCTATGAATATTATTTGAGTCTTTTCTGAATTCTTATATGCATGATTTGATATCTTACTAATTCTCTTCGAACTATCGGTTTGGTTTGGCTAACTGGATTAGTTTTTCTTGCAATGGGAGAAGTGCTTTGCTTTCGGTTCAATCTTCCTGTGCTCAATCCTAGTGACAGAAAGGGACATGACATGTATTGTATTGTTGTCATCAAGGGTAACAAGATGGGGTTTTCATCATATTGCTTCAGTTAATTCCGCTACATCATGTCATCTTACTTAATGCATTACTCTGTTCTTTATAGACTTAATACTCTAGACGCAGAATCGTTTGGGTCGATGTGTGGAGTAATAGTAGTAGATGCAGGCAGGAGTCGGTCTACTTGGCACAGACATGATGCCTATATTCATGATCATTACCTTAGGTATCGTCATAATTATACGCTCTTCTATCAATTGCTTGGCAGTAATTTGTTTACCCACCGTGCTATTTGCTATTTTGAGAGAAGCCTCTAGTGAAAACCTATGGCCCCGGGGTCTATTTTCCATCTTATAAGTTTCTGATCTACTATTTTGCAATCTTTTACTTTCCAATCTATAAACCAAAAATACCAAAAATATTTACTTTATGATTTATCCATCTCTATCAGATCTCACTTATGCAAATAACCGTGAAGGGATTGACAACCCCTTTATAGCATTGGGTGCAAGTTGTTCGATTGTTTGTGCAGGTATTTGGCGATTTGCGCCTTGTCTCCTACTGGATTGATACCTTGGTTCTCAAACTGAGTGAAATACTTACTCTACTTTGCTGCATCACCCTTTCCTCTTCAAGGTAAAAACTAACGCAAGCTCAAGAGGTAGCAGGGAGTCATGTGACCACATGTGCTCCAACTTAGTCTGGCAAGTCGGCATGACATGCCTTGACACAGAACAAGAGGAAAATCCCCCGTTCAAACCCCTCTGGCACATGATCAAAGCCGTAGGCCACGTGGGCCCATAGGCGACCGCGGCATCGATAACCCCCCTAGGGAGAGCCTGGAGACCGCACCAGCAAGCGTGGGGCCCGGATATATCAATGTAAGGGTGGCCAGACGTCTAAATACCCAGTGCGCAACATTGAGGTGGCACCTCCTTCACAAACCGGAAAGCCGCTAAGGAAGATTCAGGGCGTGTAGTATTGAAGTCCCCCCCCACATCTACAAAACGGGAGAATTCGTGTCATCGCATGCAATCCAACCTAGTCTGGCTCGTTAGCATGTCCTTCTGTGAAACAGAATAAGAGGAAAATCCCTCGATCAAACTCTTTTGCCATCCGGTCAAATCCATAGACCGCGCGGGCCCACAGATGGGCATGGTGTCGAGAATAGCCTCGGGGATGGCCGGGAGATAGCAGCGGCCTTTGTGGGGCCCATATATATCAACGCAAGGGTGTCTAGATGTTTAAATACCCTTTTTCCCAACATTGATACGGCTCCTCCCTCACAAACTAGATAGCCACGCATGAAGTTTCACGACATATACTGATGTAGTCCCCCCTGCATCAAATAGACGAGGGGAGTCATGTGATCACATGCGCTGCAACCAAGTCTGGCACGGCGGCATGACCTGCCATGACACAGAACAAGAGGAGAATCCCCCGGTCAAACCATTCTGGCACCCGGCCAACAGTACTGTAGGATGGTCCAAACGCGACACAACAATCAGAGACCCTTCAATGGAACTATATGCGATGCATTAATCGCAAACGATGATGTAATAAAATCGTCAAAAAGATACAAACGTTTGGGATGGTGGAGACAACAAACACACTTCAAATTATAGTTGGGTGTGCCATGTGTGGTATACAGTTCACTCGAATGAACTATTTGCGATGATCTTAACAACAGAAACATGCGGTCAGATGAAGGTGTGTGTGATATACGGCATACTGTCCACCCCGATTAACTATTTGTGATTCGGGAACACAACAGAAACGGTCGGGTAGATCAAGGTGTGTGCGACAAACATCATGCAATGACTAAAAAAGACACATCCATGGCATTTTGGCCCGAACGAATGTTTTTCTGTCATGGTTATGACACTTCTATGACGATAATTGTCACAAAAACACATATCATCTAGGTATGGTGGGCTCCTATTTCCATGACAAAAAATGATGACAAAAAATGGGCTTTTGTCCTAGGCGGGCAGGGGACGCACCTGCATGACATTCTTTGGGTCGTCCATGACATAAAAAATCATGGTAGAAGTGAGGGTGAGGAAATTTTCGCAGAGTTCCCGGTTACAGTGGGTGGTCAGGGCCGAGCGATGCAGTGTGGTCTGCGCGTTTCTCTCGTATGCGCGTGTGGTACGAGCCGCATCGCTATAATTGAACCCGAGCGAGAGGCGTTCACTTACTGAAGACTCCTTTGTTGCTAATTGAACCCGACTGGTCGGTGGTGGTGGTTACTGAAGCCGATCGAACCCCCGTATGAGATGTAGCTAGCCCGTTGGGTTGCCTCTGGAAGAACAATACCCTCTGCTTCCACGAGCGTGATACGTAGAACGATTTGAGATGTGGTGAGTCGAGCCGGTTGGGTTGGTTACAGATGAATTGTTCCCGGTGGGGGTTGGATGAACTAGACCCCGACTGTGTGTAAATGACACCCCGAGACCGATGCGCTAGGTGTCATCCTCTTATTCGTCGCTGTTTCCATGTCATCTGCTCGCGTGTTCTATTTTACCATGTCATCATGTGCATTGCATCTGCATAGTTTTCAAAACTTGCATCCATTCGTACTTGCCCTATCCTGTCTGTTGTCCGTTCTGAGCCCAGACACACTCGCACGCGCCCATGACACCTCCGAAACCTCCTTTTGTAAGTGGCCAGAAAATGTTCTCTAAATGGAGTGAAACTTGGCGTGCGGTCTTATTATAGTGTAGGCAGACTGCCTATCAAATTTTGTCGCATTCGGAGTCCGCTTGATGCCCCAACGGTTAACCGCGTTAACCGCGGGAAGCCCTTTTCTCTTTTGGCCCAGCACCCCTCCACAGTAGCCCACTAGCCCATCTAAACACCCTCCATGTCCTTCGCCGTTAGATCACGATCGCGTGGCTGAAAGCCACACTTAATTTGGACTCTCCCAGCTCCCTCTACCTATAAATATGTGCCTCCCCTTTCACATCACGGATCCAAACCCTAAAAATCCTCCTTCCGCGCCGGCGAACACGTCCGCCGATGGCCGGACATGTCCACCACCGCAGCCATGTTGCCTAGCCAACCAGAGTTTCCACGTCAGCACATCGCCGCTCCGCTCCGCCGCCAGCACCCCACTCCTGCGCTGCCGTACAGCGCCGCCACCGCCGGC
>LR738714.1:168388968-168401324 GCA_902687465.1 Secale cereale | reverse complement strand
TGGTTGGTCACCTTATCACCACTCGGCCGCTCTGCACGTCACAATCGGTTGGTCACCTCATCACCACTCGACACTCTGCGCTTTGCTATCTTTTGGTCACCTCATGACCACTCGGCCGCCCCGCGCGTCGTCATCGGTTCGTCACCTTATCACCACTCGGTTGCTCCGTGCGTCTCCATCGGTTGGTCACCTCATCACCACTCGGCTGCTCCATGATAACCCACAAGTGTAGGGGATCGCAACAGTTTTCGAGGGTAAAGTATTCAACCCAAATTTGTTGATTCGACACAAGGGGAGCCAAAGAATACTCTTAAGTATTAGCAGCTGAGTTGTCAATTCAACCACACCTGGAAACTTAGTATCTAGAGCAAGATAGTTTAGTAGCAAAGTAATATGATAGTGACGGTAGCAGCAATAAAAGTAACGGTAGTGTTTTTTTATTTTTGTGATAGTAGCAACGGAAAAGTAAATAAGCAACAAGCACTATGGGAAAAGCTCGTAGGCATTGGATTGACCATGGGGAATTATGTCAGATGCAATTCGTAATGTAGAAGTTATAACCTAGGGTGACACAGAACTAGCTCCAGTTCATCAATGCAATGTAGGCATGTATTCCGAATATAGTCATACGTGCTTATGAAAAAGAACTTGCATGACATCTTTTGTCCTACCCTCCCGTGACAGCGGGGTCCTATTGAAATCTAAGGGATATTAAGGCCTCCTTTTAATAGAGTACCGGACCAAAGCATTAACACATAGTGAATACATGAACTACTCAAACTATGGTCATCACCGCGAGTGGTCCCGATTATTGTCACTTCGGGGTTGCCAGATCATAACACATAGTAGGTGACTATAGACTTGCAAGATAGGATAAAGAACACACATATATTCATGAAAACATAATTGGTTCAGATCTGAAATCATGGCACTCGGGCCCTAGTGACAAGCATTAAGCATAGCAAAGTCATAGCAACATCAATCTCAGAAAATAGTGGATACTAGGGATCAAACCCTAACAAAACTAACTCGATTACATGATAGATCCCATCCAACTGATCATCGTCCAGCAAGCCTACGATGGAATTACTCACGCACGGCGGTGAGCATCATGGAATTGGTGATGGAGGAAGGTTGATGATGACGATGGCGATGATCTCCACTCTCCGGAGCCCCGAACGGACTCCAGATCAGCCCTCTCGAGAGAGATTAGGGCTTGGCGGCGGCTCCATATCGTAAAGCGTGATAATTCTTTCTCCCTGGTTTTTTTCTCCCCGAAAGTGAATATATATACTCTGGGGATACATTGGTGGAGCACCAGGGGGCCCACGAGGCAGGGGGCGCGTCCTAGGGGGGCGCCCCCACCCTCTTGGCCAGGGTTTGGGCCCCATGGTCTGGATCTTCTTGTAGGTATTTTTTATATTTTCCAAAATAATTCTCCGTGGATTTTCAGGTCATTCCGAGACTTTTTATTTCTGCACAAAAACAACACCATGGCAATTCTGCTGAAAACAGCGTCAGTCCGGGTTAGTTCCATTCAAATCATGCAAGTTAGAGTTCAAAACAAGGGCAAAAGTGTTTGGAAAAGTAGATATGTTGGAGACGTATTAATGCCCCCAAGCTTAAACGTTTGCCTCAAGCAATTCAGTTGATAAACTGAAAGTGATAAATAAATTTTTTGACAAACTCTATTTGCTCTTGTTGTTGTAAATATGTAAGCCAGCATTCAGGTTTTCAGCAATGATCATGAACTAACCACATTCACAATAACTTTCAAGTCTCATCTCTACTCACATCAATGGCATAATCAACTAGCGAGTAATAATAATAAACCTCGGATGACAACACTTTCTCAAAACAATCATGATATGATATAACAAGATGGTATCTCGCTAGCCCTTTCTGAGACCGCAAAACATAAATGCAGAGCACCTTTAAAGATCAAGGACTGACTAGACATTGTAATTCATGGTAAAAGAGATCCAATCACAATCATACTCAATGCCAATTAATAGTAATACATGCAAATGACAGAGATGCTCTCCTATGGTGCTCTTTGATAAGAGGATGATGACTCTGCATAAAAGTAAATAGATAGGCCCTTCGCAGAGGAAGCAGGGATTTGTAGAGGTGCCAGAGCTCGATTTTTAAATAGAGATGAATAACATTTTGAGCGGTATAATTTCATTGTCAACATAACAACCAAGAATCTTGATATCTCCCATGCTACGCACATTATAGTCGGTTCCCAAACAGAATGGTAAATTTTATACTCCCCCAACCACCAACAAGCACACTCCACGGCTAGCCCGAAATAATGGGTACCGTCCAAACCAGCAACAACCGTGGGGGAGTTTTGTTTAATTATTATGATTTTGAGCATGGGACTGGGCATCCCGGTTACCAACCAATTTCTCATGAATGATGAGCAGAGTCCACTCATCGTGAGAATAACCCACCTAGCATGGAAGATATAGACATCCCTAGTTGATACATGAGCTGTTCGAGCATACAAAACAGAATTTCATTTGAAGGTTTAGAGTTTGGCACATACAAATTTACTTGGAACGGTAGGTAAATACCGCATATAGGAAGGTATAGTGGACTCATGTGGAACAACTTTGGGGTTTATGGAAGTGGATGCACGAGCAGTATTCCCGCTTAGTACAGGTGAAGGCTAGAAAGAGAAGGGGAAGTGACCAGCTAGAGAGCAACAATGGTCATGAGCATGCATTAATATTAATCAACAATGAATGCAAGCATGAGTAGGATATAAATCACCATGAACTTAAATATCGTGGAGGCTATGTTGATTTTATTTCAACTACATGCGTGAACATGTGCCAAGTCAGATCACTTAAATCATTCAAAGGAGGATATCACCCCATCATACTACATCACAACCATTTTAATATCATGTTGGCACGCAAGATAGACCATTATAAACTCTCAGCTAATTAAGCATGGCATAAGCAGCTATGATCTCTAATTGTCATTGCAAGCATGTTTCATTCATAACAAGCTGAATCAGGAACGATGAACTATCATATTTACAAAAACAAGAGAGGCCGAGTTCATACCAGCTTTTCTCAACTCAATTAGTTCATCATATATCATCCTTATTGCCTTTCACTCGCACGACCGAACGATGTGGATAATAATAATAGTGCACGTGCATTGGACTAAGCTAGAATCTGCAGACATTTAATACAAGAGAGAAGACAAGGTAATATGGCTCAAGGTTAAATCAACAATAAAGCATATGAGAGCCACTAAGCATTCCTAATAATGGTCTTCTACTCTTAACCCCCAAAGAAAAGAAAAGAAACTATTTACACGGGAAAGCTCCCAACAAGCAAAAGAAGAACGGGAAATCTTTTTGGGTTTTCTTTTAGTTACTACTACAAGAAAAGTAAACTAGCTAGAAGCTACAACTAATATTTTGTTTGTTTTTCTTAAGGTTTTTCTAGCACATGAGAAAAATACTAAGAAAAAGAAATTGAAACTAAACATGGATGGTACAAAGAGTATGAGCACCGACAACTAGAATAAGTGTGAACATGAATGTAAAGTCGGTGAGAAACACGTACTCCCCTAAGCTTAGGCTTTTGGCCTAAGTTGGTCTATGGCCACGGATCGAAGCTACTCCTTCCTGTGTACTGAGATGTATCCTCTAGATACCACTGGTTCACGAACTCATCCATCTCCCACCCATAAACAGACTGGCGGTAAGGATCAAGTGGTGGCTCAGGCTCAGGCTCTGAAGCTTGTGCCTAGCCTTGGTACTTGTAGAAGGCATCTGATGTAATGAGGTATATGCCTGTAGAAATATCAAACAAAGATGGTGCAGGCAAGGTAAAAATTTCACAATATATTTCATCAAACCTTAATTTATAATTAAGCAATCTATTCTCATCTTTAACAATAAAATCATGGGCTACCATACTCTTGTAGTCTAGATAAACAGGGGCAAGCAATTTTTCTTCCTTCTCATGATGCCTAATAGGTATTCTAAAATGTTTAGCAAGGCGAGAAGCAAAGATGCCTCCAAAGACGGGCCCCTTTGAGTGGTTCAGACTCAGTCGTTTAGCAACGACGGCGCCCAAGCTAAAAGTTGTGTCTTGAAACAAAGCATGGCGTAAGATGACAATATCAGGGGCACTAAGATTCCCACTATTCCCCTGACCAATTAAACATCTACTAGCAAATAAAGCAAAGTAGCGCAGAACAGGGAAGTGTATACTAGTTATTCTTGCCCCTCAGACTTGTCTAGTTTCCCCTACAGCTATCATGTCAATAAACCCTTCAACATCTTCACGATGTGGTTCATCAAGTCTACCTCCAAAAGGTACCTTGCATATTTCACAAAATTCTAAGAGTGATATCTCCTTAATCAGATCATATAAATGAAACTCCACTGTAGGTGGTGTTTTCTTAGCATGAAAATGAAAACTTTGCGTGAAAGTATTGGTGAGTAAGAGATACTGTTCTTTTTGGTCATGGAGGAAGTCGGTGAGGCCTGCATTATTTGCCAACAAATAAAAGTCTTCGTAAATCCTGACAGACATCATGAAATCATTGCAAGGCCATTCACACGGTCGAACTTCCGCCATGCGAGGAAGATTATATTTGGGCTTCTTATTTTCTTCTTTCCTCTTCTCCTCTGAGCTCTTGCTGGAGGAGCCCCTCAACAATCTCTTTATCATTTTCCTTTTCTGAAAATTTCTGAAAGTTTTAGTAACTCAAAATAAAAGTTAACCAAACTCAACAAGATTGATAGGAACAACTCCTATAAGTGCCTAGAGACTATATCATGCATTAGAACTACTTGGGACCGAGAAATTTTGACATGCAAGCTCAAGAACAAGGTCACCACAGTAGCATAAATTTGCAATAATAAAGCATTAGAACAAAAACTAATTGGACCAATGGAGGAGTCACATACAAAGGAACAATCTCCCCAAACAGTTTGGTGAATGGTGCTTTGAGCAAGGAGATCGAAAATGGCAGCAAGATGAGCTAGAACTCAGGTTTGAACTGGTTGGCAAACTTGTCAGAATCGCGATTCTATTATACGATTCTACGACTTTACGATCCAAACTAACACCTCTAATTCTACGATTTTAGTTCATAGAATCTACGTTTCTACGATCCTAATAGTGAAGATTCTACGATTTGCGATCCTACCATCAGAGATTCGATCCGATTCAAAATCACGATTCTGACAACCTTGCTGGTTGGTGATTTTTTTGGGAGGAAGAAGAAGAGTGTGGGTGCAGGAATAAGTGGAGGGGGCCACGTGGGGCCCACGAGGCAGGGGGCGCGCCCTGGCAGGGGTGGCGCGCCCTGGACCCTCGTGGCTAGGTGCTGGCTCCCCTCGATGTGTGTTCTGTGCCATACTTTCTCAAATATTCCAGAAAAAAATCATATTTCATTTTCATGGCATTTGGAGAACTTTTATTTTTGGGGAATTTTTTTATTGCACGGATAAGTCTGGAGACAGACAGAGAATACTATTTTTGCTTTTTTAACCTAATTAACAGAAAGTAAAATGAGGGTACAGAAGGTTGTGCTATCTAGATTCACCTATCCCATGCTCATCAAAAGGAATCCATTAACAAGGTTGATCAGGTCTTGTTAATAAACTCTTTCCAAATAACATGAAACCGGAGAATTTTTGAATAACACCAGGTTACTCAATGGGGATATGTATGTCCCCAACGATAAGAATGTCATATGTCTTCTTGATAGTACGAAGAGGAAATTCAAAACCTCCAATAGTGGTAGTTGAAATTTTTCCAATATAATTGATACTGTGGACCTAAGGTTGTTTCCTCGGAAAGTGTATCGTATGCTCATTACCATCGACATGAAAAGTGACAGTGCCTTTGTTGCAATCAATAACAGCCCCTGCAGTATTCAAAAATGGTCTACCAAGGATAATAGACATACTATCATCCTCGGGAATATCAAGTATAACAAAGTCCGTTAGAATAGTAACATTTGCAACTACAACATGCTCATCCTCACAAATACCGACAGGTATAGCAGTTGATTTATCAGCCATTTGCAAAGATATTTCAGTAGGTGTCAACTTACTCAAGTCAAGTATACAATATAAAGAGAGAGGCATAACACTAACACCGGCTCCAAGATCACATAAAGCAGTTTTAACATAGTTTCGTTTAATGGAGCAAGGTATAGTAGGTACTCCTGGATCTCCTAGTTTCTTAGGTATTCCACCCTTGAAAGTGTAATTGGCAAGCATGGTGGAAATTTCTACTTCAGGTATCTTTCTTTTATTGGTAATAATATATTTCATGTACTTAGCATAAGGATTTATTTTAAGCATATCAGTCAAACGCATACACAAAAAGATATGTCTAATCATTTCAGCAAAGGGCTCAAAATCCGCATCATCATTTTTCTTGGATGGTTTCGGAGGAAAAGGCATGGGTTTCTGAACCCATGGTTCTCTTTCCCTACCGTGCTTCCTAGCAACAAAGTCTCTCTTATCATGACATTGATTCTTTGATTGTGGGTTATCAAGATCAACAGCAGGTTCTTTCTCAACATCATTATCATTGCTAGGTTGAGCATCATCATGAACATCATCATTAATATTACCACTAGGTTCATGTTCATTACCAGATTGTGTCTCAGCATCAGAAACAGATATATCTTTAGTATTCTCAGGTGTGTTAGCTACAAGTTCACTAGAAGCATGCAAAGTTGTCAGGCCCAAGATGTGATTCTATCCCGATCACGTGACGCTTACGTGATTGGGGCACAACCGCATTTCGGGCGCTTAGCAAGATGGATATCATTACATCATACCATTACATACATACATGGGGGATACAATAATACCTACAAATCTCATGAATACAACAACATCAATACAAGGCATCCGACTACGGATGCAAACATGAAAAGGACACGACATCCATCTGCTATCCCAGGCTGCCGACCCGGAACCTAACCCAACACTGAAGAAGAAGAAGAAGAAAGAACTCCAAACAACGACATCACTCTCACGTCAAGACATCGGAAACCTGCACCTGCAACTGTTGTTGTAGTATCTATGAACAACGAGGACTCAGCAATCCCATAACCATGGGTAACAAGACTATCAAAGCTTAATGGGCAGGAAGAGGTAAAGTGGTGAGGTTGCAGCAGCGGCTAAGCAAAAAAAATATGGTGGCTAACTTACGAGTACAAGAATAAGATGAGCGTCTACGCAAACGGTCGCAACTAGTAATGATCGCTAAAGATCCTGAACTACCTACGAGTCAAACATAACCCCACCGTGTTCTCTTCTCAAAGTGAAAAGAGACAGTCACGGTTACTCATACAGTTGTGTGTTTTACTTCGGATCCTCTGTCAAGTTTTCTACAGCCGAACAATAACAAATTCCAATCTGCCACATAACCGTGGGCACGGCTTTCGAAAGATCATAACCCTGCAGGGGTGTCCCAACTTAGCCCATCACAAGCTCTCACGATCAGCTGATGTGACAAATATAATATTATCACCCCTTATCTTAGGGAAATCCGATCAGGCTCGGTATCCTGGTGCACAAGACATTTCGACAATGGTAAAACAAGTCCAGCAAGACCTCCCGGCGTGCCGACACCCTGATAGTAGCCGCGCGTATCTCGTCTCAGGCCACAACCGGATGGGAGAATCTATGAGTAAAACCAGCCCTCGGGTTTCCCCAAGGTGACCGCGCATCACCCCCGTTTGGGACCAACACCATCAGCACTGGCCCCCCTGTATGTAGAATAATCCTCGGGTAGTGCTAACTCCCTATGCAATTTAATTAATTAATTAAGTTGTTATTATGAGCAAATTAAAACCAATGTTGGGCCTTGCTGGAGAAGTTTTATTCAAAGACGAACTATTAAGGGGTCCCCATATACCCAACCATGTAAGGAACGCAAAATCAAGGAACATAATGTCGGTTTATCGGCACCTAAGGTGGCATGAGTGGAACAAAACACCGAGCAAAAGGCCAAGCCTTCCACCCATGCCCAGTATATAGGTGTGTTAATAATAATAATAGATATTGTGATATTCCAACAACAAGTTCCCACTTGGAACGATCTTCATCTTCACCTGCAACTAGCAACGCTATAAGAGGGGCTGAGCAAGCGGGTAACATAGCCAAACAATGGTTTTGCTGGGAAGGTGTCAAAGGTTAGAGGTTTCATGGCACAAGGAGAAGCTGACATAAATGATGGGTAGCGCGACATGTAACGATAGCATCGAGACAAAAGCATGGCAATGATAGTAAAGGTATCCAAGGTGATGGTCATCTTGCCTGAGATCCCGCAAGGAAGAAGAATGAGTCCAAGAAGTAGATGACACCACGAAGACGATCCAAGCGTAGTCGAACGAATCCTCATGATCGCAACGAAACAAGAACTATCGAGAAGAAGCACAACCGGAAAGGAGCAAACAACATGGTAAACACACAAGCATAAACATGGCATAATGATCAATCAAGTATGATGCATGGCAAGATTAACTAGGCAGGGCATGGCAAGGTGCAACAAACAAAAGGTACAATGCAAAACAAGATGACAATGGCAAACACACCATGACCAAGAAACAAAACACAGTGATGGCATGGCACTACCATGAACATGGCAACAAACAATCAAAACACATGACGACAACGATAATAAATGGAAGGGCACCGGAGCATCGGTCTCGGGGCGTCACAAAAGTTATATCATTTTTCTTTTTCTTCTTCTTAGAAGAACTAGGTGCATCTAAATTAGCTCTCTGAGAATCTTGCTCAATTCTCCTAGGGTGGCCTTCAGGATATAGAGGTTCCTGAGTCATTCTGCCACCTCTAGTCATAACTCTAATGGCATTATCATTATTCTTACTATTTAATTAATTGAGCAAATCATTCTGAGCCTTAAGTACTTGTTCTACTTGAGTGGTGACCATAGAAGCATGTATACTAATGAGTTTCAATTCACCTTTAACTCTAGACAGATAATCACTCAAACATTCAATCATATAATCATTGTGTTGCAATTGTCTACCAACATAAGCATTGAAGTTTTCTTGTTTCACAATAAAATTGTCAAACTCATCTAAGCATTGGCTAGCAGACTTATAACGAGGAATATCACCTTCATCAAATCTATAGAGAGAATTTACCTTTACTACCTGTGTCTGGTTATCAAGACCATGTATTTCTTCAATAGGTGCTAAATTCTTAACATCTTCCGCTTTAATTACTTTTTCTTTCATAGATTTCTTTGCCTCTTGCATATCTTCAGAACTGAGGAATATAACACCTCTTTTCTTCGGAGTTGGCTTAGGGTCTGGTTCAGGAAGTGTCCAATTATTTTCATTGGTCAGCATATTATTCAATAGTAATTCAGCTTGTTCAACTATTCTTTCCCTGAAAACACAACCAGCACAACTATCCAGGTGGTCTCTGGAATCATCGGTAAGTCCATTATAAAAGACATCAAGTATATCATGCATCTCAAGAGGATGATCAGGCAAAGCATTAAGTAATTGGAGAAGCCTCCCCCAAGCTTGTGGGAGACTCTCTTCTTCAATTTGCACAAAGTTATATATTTCCCGTAAGGCAGCTTGTTTCTTATGAGCGGGAAAATATTTAGCAGAGAAGTAATACATCATATCCTGGGGACTACGCACACAACCAGGATCAAGAGAATTAAACCAAGTCTTAACATCACCCTTTAACGAGAAATGAAATAACATAAGGATATAGTAGTATCGAATCTTTTCATCGTTGGTAAACAGGGTGGCTATATCATTCAACTTAGTAAGATGTGCCACAACAGTTTCCGACTCATAGCCATGGAAATGATCAGATTCAACCAAAGTAATTAACTCAGGATCAACAGAGAATTCATAATCCTGATCAGTAACACTGATAGGTGAAGTAGCGAAAGCAGGGTCATGTTTCATTCTAGCATTCAAGGACTTTTCTTTCAGCTTAGCTAATAATTTCTTAAGATCATATCTATCATTGCAAGCAAGAAAGTCTCTAGCAGTTTCTTCATCCATAACATAACCCTCAGGAACAACGGGCAGTTCGTATCTATTGAGAGAAGCTTCATCATCACTTTCATAAATATCATCAGTTTCAATATTTGCGTTCTCCCAAACCCTAGCAATTTGTTCATTTAGAAATTCACCCAGTAGCACAGTATCAGGCATAGAAGTAGTTTCATCACACATAGCAGAAGTGGCATCATCAAGAACATACGACCTATCAGATTCAATAGCATGAGTAGGTGTCGCAAATTTACCCATAACGGAAGGAGAATCAAGTGCAGAGCTAGATGGCAGTTCCTTACCTCCCCTCGTAGTTGAGGGTAAGATATTGGTTTTTGAGTCCTTCAGATTCTTCATAGTGATCAACAGATATAAATCCCAAGTGACTTAAAGAATAGAGCTATGCTCCCCGGCAACGGCGCCAGAGAATAGTCTGGATAACCCACAAGTGTAGGGGATGGCAACAGTTTTCGATGGTAAAGTATTCAACCCAAATTTGTTGATTCGACACAACGGGAGCCAAAGAATACTCTTAAGTATTAGCAGCTCAGTTGTCAATTCAACCACACCTGGAAACTTAGTATCTGCAGCAAGATAGTTTGGTAGCAAAGTAATATGATAGTGACGGTAGCAGCAATAAAAGTAACGGTAGTGTTTTTGTAGTTTTTGTGATAGTAGCAACGGAAAAGTAAATAAACAACAAGTAATATGCGAAAAGCTCGTAGGCATTGGATCGGTGATGGGGAATTATGTAGGATGCAATTCATCATGTAGAAGTTATAACCTAGGGTGACACCGAACTAGCTCCAGCTCATCAATGCAATGTAGGCATGTATTTTGAATATAGTCATACGTGCTTATGGAAAAGAAATTGCATGCCATCTTTTGTCCTACCCTCCCGTGGCAGCGGGGTCCTATTGGAAACTAAGGGATATTAAGGCCTCCTTTTAATAGAGTACCGGACCAAAGCATTAACACATAGTGAATACATGAACTCCTCAAACTATGGTCATCACCGGGAGTGGTCCCGATTATTGTCACTTCGGGGTTGCCAGATCATAACACATAGTAGGTGACTTTAAACTTGCAAGATAGGATCAAGAACACACATATATTAATGAAAACATAATAGGTTCAGATCTGAAATCATGGCACTCGGGCCCTAGTGACAAGCATTAAGCATAGCAAAGTCATAGCAACATCAATCTCAGAACATAGTGGATACTAGGGATCAAACCCTAACAAAACTAACTCGATTACATGATAGATCCCATCCAACCCATCACCGTTCAGAAAGCCTATGATGGAAATACTCACGCACGGCGGTGTGCATCATGGAATTGGTGATGGAGGAAGGTTGATAACGACGATGGGGATGATCTCCACTCTCCGGAGCCCCGAACGGACTCCAGATTAGCCCTCCCGAGAGAGATTAGGGCTTGGCGGCGGCTCCATATTGTAAAACCCGATAATTCTTTCTCCCTGATTTTTTTCTCCTCGAAAGTGAATATATCGGATCTGAGGATACGTCGGTGGAGCACCAAGGGGCCCACGAGGCAGGGGGGCGCGCCCCCACCCTCGTGGACAGGGTGTGGGCCCCTTGGTCTGGATCTTCTTGCAGGATTTTTTTAATATTTTCCAAAATAAATCTCCGTGGATTTTCAGGTCATTCTGAGAATTTTTATTTCTTCACAAAAACAACACCATGGCAATTCTGTTGAAAACAGCGTCAGCCCGGGTTAGTTCCATTCAAATCATGCAAGTTAGAGTCCAAAACAAGAGCAAAAGTGTTTGGAAAAGTAGATACGTTGGAGACGTATCACTCCACGCGTCGCCATCGGTTGGTCACCTCATCACCACTCGGCCGCTCCGCGTGTCGTCATTGGTTGGTCACCTCATCACCACTCTGCCGCTACGCGCGTCACCTTCGGTTGGTCACCTCATCACCACTCGGTCGCGCCGCGCGTCACCATCGGTTGGTTACATCATCACCACTCGGCCGCGCCGCACATCGCGATCGGTTGGGCACCTCATCACTGCTCGGTCACCCCACGCGTCGCCATCGGTTGGTCACCTCACCACCACTGGGCTGTGCCGCGCATCGCCATCGGTTGGTCACCTCATCACCACTCGGCCGCCCTGCGTGTCGCCATCGGTTGGTCACCTCATCACCACTCGGCCGCTCCGCGTGTTTCCATCGGTTGGTCACCACATCACCACTCAGTTGCTCCGCGCATCGCCATCAGTTGCTCACCTCATCACCACTTGGTTGCCCCGTGCATCCCCACTCGGTTGGTCACCTC
>LR738714.1:168374573-168388898 GCA_902687465.1 Secale cereale | reverse complement strand
CATCGGTTGGTCACCTCATCACCACTCTGCCTCCCCGCGCGTCGCCATCGGTTGGTCACCTCGCCACCACTCGGCCGCCCCCGCGCGTCGCCATCGGTTGGTCACCTCATCACCACTCGGCCGCTCCGCTTGTCGCCATCGGGGTGTCACCTCATCACCACTCGGCCGCTACGCGTGTCACCATCCATTGGTCATCTCATCACCACTCATCTGCCTCGAGCGTCGCCATCGGTTGGTCACCTCATCATCACTAGGCTGCTCCACACGTCGCCATCAGTTGGTCCTCTCATCACCACTCGGCTGCTCCGCGTGTCACCATCGGTTCTTCACCTCATGACTGTCGGATTCGGGGCTTCGCAAAACCCAAGAAGTTCGAACACAGGGGCGTGAAACAAGATCTCTTCCACTCGCGTCTACCTAGCGCCTCGCCCTCGTCGGTGAAGAGATTCAAGCAAACAACAAGTGAAGCACGCAACAGTTTACCCAGGTTCAGGCCACCGCGTGGTGTAAAACCCTACTTCTTTCTTTGGTGGATTGGCCTCGGGAGGGCTGGAATATGAACCACTACAGTGGTTCCCGAGCTCAGGAGGTGAGCTAAGGAGGGTCAGGAGGCAAGTGTTTTGGCTCCTTTGCGTGGTGGCCGAGTGTATGGATCTCTCTCCCCTTCATAGTGGGGATCCTAGCTACTTATATAGGCGGCCATGGTCCTCTTCCCCCGAAATGTTTAGGCGGGAAGGGATCCCACATCGGCCATTTTTGAGCGGGAACACAGGGACGTTCCTCCCCCGACAAAAGCAGTCTTCGCCTGCAAAAGGACCAGGCGGTGATCTGGTGATGGGCTCGACGGTGACATCCTCCTTGTCGTCCTTGCGGTCTTCGGTCTTGTTGCACCAATGGGGAAACCTTTGCGCCGCGCCTCAGGAACCAGCGGCTGCGCTGTCCCCCTTGCACCGAAATGGCAACTGTGCCGCTGGCGAGCGCTGGCACCCGCTGGCGTGGTCCGTCACTGCTGACATCACCGCCTCCTCCTGAGGCAGGCTTGGCCTTGGATTCTCCGCCCCTCAGGAGCACCTTGCTGAGGCCGCTCCTGAGGGGGTCTTGACGTTGTTCTCCTCGGGAGGCTTAGCTCCCTCGCGAGGGTCTTCGGCAGCTGGTTGATCAGCTGGGCCGTACCAGGCCACTGTAGGAACATGTCACGGCCCGTAGACAGGCAATTCTGGGTACCCTGGTTCCCAGGACGCCGACAATAGCCCCCGGGCCCAAGGCGCGCGCGGAGTTGGCTTCGGGGGGAAGCCTTAGTCGAGGACGAAGCGCCGCGGGCCCTAAAAGGCTGTGGGCCAGGCCGGCGTGCGACGGTTGGATGGGACGTGGCGGCTCCGCTCCCTACGCAGTCTTGGTGATCGTGCGACTTGACAACTCCTTGGCGCAGACGGCGGGGGCGTTTTAGCTGCGACGCCAGTGGCTGGCGGTTGGGCTCCTCCGCCCTATAAATATGACTAGAGGGGGGGGAGCCCACAAGCCGTTTCCAAGCCAGCGTCGTCTTCCCCTTGCTTGTTCCTCGCTCTCTCTCCTGTCACGATATCTCCATGGCTGTCACATCCCTAGCTTCTGTTACTGGCCAGTGCTAGCATCTGGTGTTGCATCATGTTTACTTTTCTCAGAAACTGGAAATGGGGATGTTCAAACCCTAGCACTAAGTGAATTCAACTAGGGTCAAGAATAAAATCATTTCCAATGACCCAAAATTCCTTCATCAATGTTTGATAATTTTGGCAAGGCTTTGAGACCAAACCAAAAATAGTGAGCATTCTTGTGGAATATTTTGGGCACTGAATTAAATCATATCTTATCTGCATTTGGGCATTTAAACTTTATATATTATGTTAAATGCTCAAATAATCATAAACTAAAATGTTTACTGTTGGAGTTATCCTAAACAGTAGCCATGCTTGGTTTCATGATTTTTGAAAATGTTCTGGCACTTTTTAGTAAAGCAAAACAAAAGCAGAAAATAGAAAACAGTAGCAATAGAAAACAGAGACAGAGGAAACTAACCTAACTTACCTGTGTGGCCCATCTGGCCGGCCCAGCCCATGAGGGGCAGGGAGGTCTTCTTCCTCCCGCCAGTCGGACGCACGGCGCGTGCCCGACGCGCGCCGACCACCTCCACCTGGCCTGCCTGCCTCCTCGCCGCCCCGAAGCCCCTAGAGGACGCCACGACACCCTGGAACCCCCTCGACCTCTCCCCGTGTTCCTTTCCCTCCTCTGTCTCTCTTCCCCGCTTCCCTCGCTCGCGTCCGTCGCCACCGCTCGTCACCACCGCGGCCACCGTCCACCTCTCGCCTCGCCGGAGTGCCCAGTAGCTCCGCCTCGTTCATCTCTTCCTCCTCGCCGAGCTGCCCGACGCCAGAAGCCCCTGGAGCGCCGTCGTCGACCTCGTCTTCTTCCTCAGCCACAGGAGATCGCCGTCGGGATTCCGACGCCGTCCGGCCCCCGTTGAGCCTGCTGAGACCTCCGACCGACCCCCTGTGAGCCCCTCCGTCGATCCCCTCTCTCCCCTCCGTCGTTTTCGACCCCTAACCACTTCAGCCACCAGAGCCGAGAACCCCTCGCCGCCGGCCATGTCGCTGCCGTCGTTCTAGCCATCGCCGCTCGTGTCCGAGCTCACCACTGCACTCAGTGCACCCCTGCGCGTCGATTGAGGCCACCGGTTGCCCCTGCCGTGCGCTGCAACGCTGTTTTCACCGCAGCCAGAACTTCGGCGCCGCCGCGAGCTCCGTTCCGACGAGCTCCGCCATCCCCGTGTCCTCCCGTTGCCTCCATTAGATGCGCGAGCTCCCCAGATACGCGTAGCACCAAGCCACCGTCCAAATGGTCGCCGGAGCTGCGTTTCCGACGTCCTCCGCCGCCTCGGGTCGTCGCCGGCGACCTAAAGCCGGCGGGTTGACCACTTTGACCGACGAGGTTTGACCCCCCCTCACTCACTGACTTGTGGGTCCATGCTACACTGACATTTTTAGTTAGGATTAAATTAACACTAATAGTCTCTGTTAATTAGCCTAGTCACTGACCAGTGGGTCCCAGCGTCAGGTTTGACCTGGGCTGACGCTGTTGACCCGATGACGTCATCCTGATGTCATGCTGACGCAATAAGCGTTTTCTGGAATTTTTATAAATCTAAATGATTTATTTATTCTCGGAAAATGCCTTAAACTTCTAAAAATCAGATAAAATTAACCGTAGCTCAGATGAAAATAATTTATATATGAAAAATGATCAAAAAAATATGAGGAATCTGTTTATGGCATTTTCATGCATGTTTGAACAAGTTAAACCTGCTGATCAGGTCAAATCAATTAAATGGCATTTGAATAATCACATATGGAGTTTGAATTTGAACCTTTGGTTCAAACCAACTTCATTTAATATGGTTGCTAGTTGCATTAGCTCAATCAACAACATATTACCATGTCATGATCATGCATCATATTGACGCATTGCATTGATTGTGTTTCTTTCTCTTTTGCCGGTGTTGTTCCCTTTCAGTAGACGTGTACCGACGATGTGATCGATGACACCGATGAAGACCCAATGTTATCTTCAGAAGTGCCAGGCAAGCAAAACCCCATTGAGCATTCCGATACAATCTCACTCTCTCGCTCTTGCTCTCTTTTAATGCATTAGGACAACAACGCTTCAACTGTTACCTGCTGCAGTAGTTGAACCCCTTTCCACTGCATAACCTGTCATTGCCACAGTAAATAGTTGAAACCCACTAGTATGAGTAGGAGTTGTTTGAGCCATGTTGTGCCTACTCATTCATGCTTTCTGGTTATGCCTGCTATTGCTTAGAGTTGTGTCAGGTCTGATTCATCGGGGATGAATTGGAATGGTGATGAACATGTCCTAATGTGTGTGAGCTAAGTGTGTGAACACTATTTGGTAAAGGTAGCGATGAGAGGCCATGTAGGAGTACATGGTGGGTTGTCTCATTGCAGCCGTCCTCAGGAACTGAGTTCTGTGTTGGTTGATCCCTGACCAGTTACTACCATGCATTGGGCCCGAAACCAATGGACCCTCTCGACTTATTAACTGCCCTTGTCCCCTGTCCAGGAGTTGCAACTAGTTTCTGGTGTTTGTAGCTTACTGGAGTTCGTGCGCAGCGCTGACACTAGGGGTGGGCTGTGACGCGACAGGTACGTGGCACGGTGTACTGGTCGTCCGTTTGGTGATGCGGGAACCCTATACACATCGTTTGGGGCCGTGAGCGACACCCCGGCCGGATCTCCCCACGGATGGAACCCAAATAGGCGATAAACCTGGACTAGAGACTTGTGTGGTTAGTCAGGTTGTGGCCGACACCCTCGCTGGGCCTCCGCTTGAAGGTTGCCGAGTACATGTCGTGTAAACGGCGGTAAGTGGTGAGAGCGTGTGTGAAAAAGTACACCCTTGCAGGGTTATATATAATCTATTCGAATATCCGTGTCCGCGGAAATGGACTTCTGGGTTGCCTATTACAGTTCATAGACAAGTGAAAGTGGATACTCTAAAACACGCAAGATAAGCGTGAGTGCTATGCATGGCCTTCTCGTAGGGAGACGGGAGCGGATCCATAGTGGTGTATTGATTGGTGAACATGTGGACTCGTGTGCGCCACCTCAAAAGAGTTACTTGCAGTCGTAGTTTAGGATAGCCACCGAGTCAAAGCTGGCTTGCTGCAGTCAAACTCCACCACCCCTTGTTGATACTAATGCATATGTAGCTAGTTCTGATGTAAGTCTTGCTGAGTACCTTTGTACTCACGTTTGCTTAATTTATGTTTTGCAGAGAGACTTCAGTCTCGCTAGTGGTTCCGCGTGGACTTTCACGTTTAGCTTGTTACCTCAGCTACGATCTTGTACCCTTGTAGGATCTTGTAGATAGCCAGGCTTTCTCAGCCTTCTTCATTTGTAGTTGTCTGTACTCAGACATGTTATGCTTCCGTTGCCTGTATGCTCTGTATGTTGGGTCATGTGACCTCTGTTTGTAATGAATGCTATGATGGCTCTTCTGGGCCTTATCTATATGAGTTGTTGAGTTATGTTGTGATGCCATGTTGTACAACACATACTTGCATGTTATGCTTACGTGTAATGTGTATTGCTATGTGTGGGATCCGACACCTAGTTGTTTACCTTTGGTAGCCTATCTTACAGGGAAATGCCTCCTAGTGCTTCCACCGAGCCTTGGTAGCTCGCTAGTGCTCCGGAACACTTAGGCTGGCCGGCATGTGCCCTTCTTCGTTCCTGTGTGTGTCCCTTAGGGGAAATGTCACGCGTTGTTCCTTTAAGTCCTTGTAGCTTGCTACGACTTGGGTTCATACGTTGATGACCGACACGTTCATTGCTGGGTCATGTATGCCTGTCTCTGTAATTTAGTGCCACTTTTGGTTTATAACTAGTCATGTCGGCCCGGGTTCTCTGTCATATGGATGCTAGCGACACTATCATATACGTGTGCCAAAATACGCAAACGGTCCCGGGCCAGGTAAGGTGGCACCCGTGGGGATACCGTGCGTGAGGCCGCAAAGTGATATGGTGTGTTACAGGCTAGACCTGTGTGACTTAGGATCGGGGTCCTGACAGCTTTGGTATCAGAGCCTGACTGCCTGTAGGATTAGTAAGCCAAACTGGTCGAAGTTGTGTCTAGAAACTCTTTAGTTATATAAGGGAATTGATTGTGGAAGGGAACGTAAGGCTCTTTTTACTCCTTTACCCCATGACCTTCTGATCTGAGTCACCTTCTTCTTTCCACAGGGATTAAGAACTAGGCTTTCTCTTATGTCTATCAGGATCACGTTAATTGTGGATTCAACTCTCAGTTCAGTTTATTCTACTTCTGTGTGTTCAATTGTTGATCTCAGAACCTTGACATGAAGATGTTGAGTGGTTATTCTATCTTTGTGCATGAGTCTCAAAGGTAATTTTTTGAGCATTTACAACCGTTATGTTGTCCGAGTCATCCCGGGTTTCTAAATAGTTTGATGCATTTGCAAACCATTCCTATATGTTCTTAATGTCCTTTTAGGCCAGATTAACCACACTAGTCGGTGTGTTGAGGCACTCTGTTACCTCGACATATATGTTGGACATATTATTATGACCCTAGGTGTCTTAGAAGATCACCCAGTAGTCTAGTAATGCTTTATATTCCCAGTGTGATGATTCTGGCCATTGTTCTCGAAAAGCAACCCGTGATGCCATTTAGTTAGTAGGCATTCTACTTCTGGGTTCTTGAACCCAAGACTCACTCCACTTATCTCCTGTTGGTAGTATTTGCTCGTTCCTTTAGGATACTAGTAACCTTGTGATAGTCCTCGAGGTCTGTGGTACATCATTCTTCCAAATACCATGAACCATCCCTGGCAGAAGTTCTCCCGAACCAAAAGATCACAACCAGAGTGCTCTTGAGTAGTACTCCAATCATATTGTGATTCTGCCAATCCTACCTTTCTGCATGGGTTATCCGGAAGAAATATGTGGAACTCGATCGACATACTAACCTATGCATCCACAACTCAGACAATCATATGTTCCTTTGAGTTGTTCGTTTCTAGTTGTATTATGACCCTCGACTACCAGTTGATAGTCAGGAGTAGTTGTGCACTCGTGTTCATCGATGCCTTTTACTCTTGTGGTCCGTCAAGCCATTCTATTCCGGAATGACTAGGAGAAACAAACTCCAGTACCTTATCCATATCCAGGATTGGGTCGAAGAAGTTGCACTTCGCAGGTGAAGAATGCTAATCCAGCTTCTAATTTGTTCTATCCTGGAGTATTACCGTCCTTATGTTAAGAATGTCATGAGAATTGCACCACCTCCTATGAACTTTTGATAAGGTGATACTTCTCGCCATCATCGTTTATTTCCCGGTCTCCGTGTTATGGTAACCGGAATACCGACAAGTGAATGGTGATGTGTGAAATCAATACTCCTAGCAACTTCGTTGCTTGGTAGTTAAAGGACAACAATTTCATTCTTAGTGTGTTGGTTACTAAATCACCATTTCTAAGATTGATCGTGCTACCTAGCCCATTTTTCTGGTGCACTCTTTGATCAATGAGTTAGGATTGCATAAATCCCTCACTCTTGCGATCATATCATCTCGCCCTGAAAAGCAAGATTGTTTGCGAGCTTAGTAACATATCGGTGGCTCGTGATTTTCCGAATATCTTCTCGGAAGTATTACCAGGTTGTCACCTGACCGCTATTTTGAGTTCATGATCGAGTTGGTTCTTGTAAACCAGCCATTCCCCAAGAATCTGTGTCGGTTACCCCCTGAGCTAATTGGTTAAGCTAAACAATAACTTGGAGAGTTGGAAGATAAAAGCCTGCCAGCTTAGTTCATTTCAAGGGATATATTTGCATGTGTTGAAGATAGATGACATCTTCATCAATTGGTCCCTGTGATCATTTGTTGGACCTAGTGTCATATCAAAACTTTGACTTGAGAGTGGGCTATCGTTAAGTCAAATCAGAACCAACGAAATTCATAATGTTGTCTTACTCGTGGTTGATCCCTCGAGCATACACCATTACATCAATTGGTCTGACCAATACTATCACTTGCTCACATAATTATGGAATTCCATCTCCATGGAAACCTGGATGAATTGTTGTTGAGCCCATCAGCAACACTGTTATCTCCTCCATGATTTTGTAGGACATTAAGCTAGTGTTGGAAACTTTGTATGCATTGCCTTCGTGTCCCGTTCATGAGGTATATGTTGGATGAGAGAAGAGATTTTCCCTAATTCATGTGTAATTGATGTAAGTTGCCACCGTGAGTTTGAGAAAGTTTATTTTGCTTCCTGTGGAATCATCCCAAGTCAGTCATGCATACGTGCGAAGTATTCTGTGGTTTGGAGCTTCGCAACCTTCACTCCATATGTATTCCTAGCACACCAAGCCACTGATTGATCTGTTTAAGGAGAAGGAGTTCCTTCTTAAGAGCTAACCCGAGCTTAATCAAGGACTTCGTTATCCGCAATGATGCTTCCCCCTGAACTCGGTAGTGTTTCGTTATAAGACTACCATGTGGTCATGCTTGTCTTGAACAATGTGTTCACATGTATGTAGCAGAACCAGCTCATGTTTTGAAGCTTGCTATCGTAGTTCACTCCCCGAGAATCTCGCAACACTATCTCGTCGATTTGTGTTGTAAACTTTCATCTTTCCTTCTAGACTCGATGAGTCTGGAATATCCTGACACCAACCAGAACTGAATCTCAGGCAGATATGTTGGTTGGAGCCTTTCCCAAGAACTATAATATTGGTCTCTCGATAACCGGTAAAGTGGATGTCGTGGCCAACACACCCAGCCGGAAGACCTATTGTTGTAGAATCTTGATTGAAGAAGTTGGCCACCTCCCCATAAGGACTTCGTAGGATTTACTCCCTAGTTGTTCCTTATGGATTTTTTGTGCTCCTAAAGTTCGACCTTTTACTTGACGTTCTAGGTACCAAACCATTTTAATAAATGGGTTGCGCTAGCACATCAAGGAGAACATTAGAAGCGGAGTGCTAAATGTCTCTCGGTCGATCATCCAGATTTTGCCCCTTGACTCCGCTAAGGTGAAATCCGAGGAAGCGTTATCTTCCTTTGCATCTGCATCGTCCATCATTATTCATCATGGTAGCATGTTGTGTTGCCAGGATCCTTGACACGAATATTGGTAAAACCTTGATGAATATGGGAATACTCAAGTTCTTGAGAGCACGCACAAGCATTAGGTGTTATCCTCGACACTAACCGGGATTGCTCCCAGTGTTCTTGGTTATACTATAACCCCTCAAGAGTAGATTTACTCTCTACTGTTGGGATTCACCCCAGTTACCAGAATCATTCCCAGCATTTGCATTTTGTTCCCAGCTTGCACCGCCAATGTGCCAATTTTCCATGGGTTGCCATTCCCAGCATCTGCTGTTTAGGATTATCTTCAAAAGTGGTCTTACCATGGGTCCCATTCATTTCCGATGATAAGCAAAATCAACCTTGGCATTGTCTTTTACAAGGCAGTCCACATCATCCATTCTAGATGGAGAATTTCATTCCTTTGGACTCCGTCAAACGATCGATTGTGTTTGCCTTAGGCTGGTATAGGGAATTTCAATGATCTCTATATCAAAAGTAATTCTTTTTGCCACTTAAGGGAATAACTCTATGAGTCACCTTCTCTAAAGGTACCCCGTCTTGTGGTATCGACCACCCTCTTCTTAGGTGTGGAATTATTGCCATCAGGTGAACCTTCATCATTTATTTCACTACATCCCTCTGGAGGTGTACTCCGCGTCTCAGCTCAAGAGATGTTTCGACATCTCAATCCATGAGATGATCTTGAATTACTCGATCTTCGAGAAGATCAAATCTTGTAGAATTCACGTTCCTTTGTTGTCGTGTTGGATGAAGCTTTGAAATCAAAGATGCCAAGATCTACATGATGCAATGAATCAACAATTTTGAGGAGGAAAACTGGATCGAGAAGATTGTGTTAGATAGTGTCCCCTCCGATTTCTTATCTCACGTCTTGAATCTCGGGACGAGATTCTTGTTTAGTGGGGGTGAGTTGTCACATCCCTAGCTTCTGTTACTGGCTAGTGCTAGCATCTGGTGTTGCATCATATTTACTTTTCTCAGAAACTGGAAATGGGGATGTTCAAACCCTAGCACTAAGTGAATTCAACTAGGGTCAAGAATAAAATCATTTCCAATGACCCAAAATTCCTTCATCAATGTTTGATAATTTTGGCAAGGCTTTGAGACCAAACCAAAAATAGTGGGCATTTTTGTGGAATATTTTGGGCACTGAATTAAATCATATCTTATCTGCATTTGGGCATTTAAATTTTATATATTATGTTAAATGCTCAAATAATCATAAACTAAAATGTTTACTGTTGGAGTTATCCTAAACAGTAGCCATGCTTGGTTTCATGATTTTTGAAAATGTTCTGGCATTTTTTATTAAAGCAAAACAAAAGCAGAAAATAGAAAACAGTAGCAATAGAAAACAGAGAGAGAGGAAACTAACCTAACTTACCTGTGTGGCCCATCTGGCCGGCCCAGCCCATGAGGGGCAGGGAGGTCTTCTTCCTCCCGCCAGTCGGACGCACGGCGCGTGCCCGACGCGCGCCGGCCACCTCCACCTGGCCTGCCTGCCTCCTCGCCGCCCCGAAGCCCCTAGAGGACGCCACGACACCCTAGAACCCCCTCGACCTCTCCCCGTGTTCCTTTATCTCCTCTGTCTCTCTTCCCCACTTCCCTCGCTCGCGTCCGTCGCCGCCGCTCGTCACCACCGCGGCCACCGTCCACCTCTCGCCTCGCCGGAGTGCCCAGTAGCTCCGCCTCGTTCCTCTCTTCCTCCTCGCCGAGCTGCCCGACGCCAGAAGCCCCTGGACCGCCGTGGTCGACCTTGTCTTCTTCCTCGGCCACAGGAGATCGCCGTCGGGATTCCGACGCCGTCCCGCCCCCGTTGAGCCTGCTGAGACCTCCGACCGACCCCCTGTGAGCCCCTCCGTCGATCCCCTCTCTCCCCTCCGTCGATTTCGACCCCTAACCACGTCAGCCACCAGAGACGAGAACCCCTCGCCGCCGGCCATGTCGCTGCCATCGTTCTAGCCATCGCCGCTCGTGTCTGAGCTCACCACTGCATTCAGTGCACCCCTGCGCGTCGATTGAGGCCACCGGTTGCCCCTGCCGTGCGCTGCAACGCTGTTTTCACCACAGCCAGAACTCCGGCGCCGCCGCGAGCTCCGTTCCGACGAGCTCCGCCGTCCCCGTGTCCTCCCGTTGCCTCCATTAGATGCGCGAGCTCCCCAGCTACGCGTAGCACCAAGCCGCCGTCCAAATGGTCGCCGGATCTGCGTTTCCGACGTCCTCCGCCGCCTCGGGCCGTCGCCGGCGGCCTAAAGCCGGCGGGTTGACCACTTTGACCGACGAGGTTTGACCCCCCCTCACTCACTGACTTGTGGGTCCATGCCACACTGACATTTTTAGTTAGGATTAAATTAACACTAATAGTCTCTGTTAATTAGCCTAGTCACTGACCAGTGGGTCCCAGCGTCAGGTTTGACCTGGGCTGACGCAGTTGACCCGATGACATCATCCTGATGCCATGCTGACGCAATAAGCGTTTTCTGGAATTTTTATAAATCTAAATGATTTATTTATTCTCAGAAAGTGCCTTAAACTTCTAAAAATCATATAAAACCAACCGTAGCTCAGATGAAAATAATTTATATATGAAAAATGATCAGAAAAATATGAGGAATCTGTTTATGGCATTTTCATGCATGTTTGAACAAGTTAAACCTGCTGATCAGGTCAAATCAATTAAATGGCATTTGAATAATCACATATGGAGTTTGAATTTGAACCTTTGGTTCAAACCAACTTCATTTAATATGGTTGCTAGTTGCATTAGCTCAATCAACAGCATATTGCCATGTCATGATCATGCATCATGTTGTCGCATTGCATTGATTGTGTTTCTTTCTCTGTTGCCGGTGTTGTTCCCTTTCAGTAGACGTGTACCGACGATGTGATCGATGACACCGATGAAGACCTAATGTTATCTTCAGAAGTGCCAGGCAAGCAAAACCCCATTGAGCATTCCGATACAATCCCACTCTCTCGCTCTTGCTCTCTTTTAATGCATTAGGACAACAACGCTTCAACTGTTACCTGCTGCGGTAGTTGAACCCCTTTCCACTGCATGACCTGTCATTGCCACAGTAAATAGTTGAAACCCACTAGTATGAGTAGGAGTTGTTTGAGCCATGTTGTGCCTACTCATTCATGCTTTCTGGTTATGCCTGCTATTGCTTAGAGTTGTGTCAGGTCTGATTCATTGGGGATGAATTGGAATGGTGATGAACATGTCCTAATGTGTGTGAGCTAAGTGTGTGAACACGATTTGGTAAAGGTATCGATGAGAGGCCATGTAGGAGTACATGGTGGGTTGTCTTATTGCAGCCGTCCTCAGGAACTGAGTTCTGTGTTGGTTGATCCATGACCAGTTACTACCATGCATTGGGCCCGAAACCAATGAACCCTCTCGACTTATTAACTGCCCTTGTCCTCTGTCCAGGAGTTGCAACTAGTTTCTGGTGTTTGTAGCTTACTGGAGGTCGTGCGCAGCGCTGACCCTAGGGGTGGGCTGTGACGCGGCAGGTACGTGGCACGGTGTACCGGTCACCCGTTTGGTGATGCGGGAACCCTGTACACATCGTTTGGGGCCGTGAGCGACACCCCGGTCGGATCTCCCCACGGATGGAACCCAAATAGGCGATAAACCTGGACTAGAGACTTGTGTGGTTAGTCAGGTCGTGGCCGACACCCTCGCTGGGCCTCCGCTTGAAGGTTGCCGAGTACATGTCGTGTAAAAGGCGGTAAGTGGTGAGAGCGTGTGTGAAGAAGTACACCCCTGCAGGGCTATATATAATCTATTCGAATAGCCGTGTCCCCGGAAATGGACTTCTGGGTTGCCTATTAAAGTTCATAGACAAGTAAAAGTGGATACTCTAAAACACGCAAGATAAGCGTGACTGCTATGGATGGCCTTCTCGTAGGGAGACGGGAGCGGATACATAGTGGTGTATTGATTGGTGAATATGTGGACTCATGTGCGCCACCTCAAAAGAGTTACTTGCAGTCGTAGTTTAGGATAGCCACCGAGTCAAAGCTGGCTTGCTGCAGTCAAACTCCACCACCCCTTGTTGATACTAATGCATATGTAGCTAGTTCTGATGTAAGTCTTGCTGAGTACCTTTGTACTCACGTTTGCTTAATTTATGTTTTGCAGAGAGACTTCAGTCTCGCTAGTGGTTCCGCCTGGACTTCGACGTTTAGCTTGTTACCTCAGCTACGATCTTGTACCCTTGTAGGATCTTGTAGATAGCCAGGCTTTCTCAGCCTTCTTCATTTGTAGTTGTCTGTACTCAGACATGTTATGCTTCCGTTGCCTGTATGCAGTGTATGTTGGGTCATGTGACCTCTGTTTGTAATGAATGCTATGATGGATCTTCTGGGCTTTATCTATATGAGTTGTTGAGTTATGTTGTGATGCCATGTTGTACAGCACATACTTGCATGTTATGCGTACGTGTAATGTGTATTGCTATGTGTGGGATCCGACACCTAGTTGTTTACCTTTGGTAGCCTATCTTACAGGGAAATGCCTCCTAGTGCTTCCACCGAGCCTTGGTAACTCGCTACTGCTCCGGAACACTTAGGCTGGCCGGCATGTGTCCTTCTTCGTTCATGTGTCTATCCCTTAGGGGAAATGTCACGCGTTGTTCCTTTAAGTCCTTGTAGCTTGCTACGACTTGGGTTCATACGTTGATGACCGACACGTTCGTTGCTGGGTCATGTATGCCTGTCTCTGTAATTTAGTGCCACTTTTGGTTATAACTAGTCATGTCGGCCCGGGTTCTCTGTCATATGGATGCTAGCGACACTATCATATACGTGTGCCAAAATACGCAAACGGTCCCGGGCCAGGTAAGGTGGCACCCGTGGGGATACCGTGCGTGAGGCCGCAAAGTGATATGGTGTGTTACAGGCTAGACCTGTGTGACTTAGGATCGGGGTCCTGACAATGGCGCCGTCGAGGAAGCCGTCTGCCGTGGAGAAGGGGAAGGCAAGAAGGATCCAGCCCCGCTGCGGTCGAAGAGGGGCCGCGGTCGTCCCCGCAACCATGCCGCTGCGCCTGCAGCGACTACTCGGGGAGGCGAGCGCGGCCTTCCGAGTTCTGCCGCGGCCGCTGGTGAGAGGCGCGGGACGTCCTCCCAGGGTGAAGGTGGTCGTGGCCGTGGTGGGAGAGGAGGCGCGCAACGGTGCCTGTCGGTCGCGCGTCCTCCGCGCTCGCAGCTCCATTCCTTCGACGTGTCGTCGGAGTTTATGGTGTGGGCGGAGAAGCCTGGTAGCCCGTGGCTCTGGCTCCCCCGCTCGTTCGGCGACGTGTTACCAGCCGGAGGCCTCGGCGGCATCTGGCTGCAAGCTAACAGTTGCTACAGTGGTGCGTCCTGGGTAGAGGTTGATGTGGCTCCCTCGGGCGATGTGTTCCTGGAGCGCGGCTTGCAATTGTTTGCTCACGCACGCCGGCTGCAGGGGAGGTGTGCGCTCCACTTCAGGTATGCTGGCATCTCCACACTGTTCGTCGGGGTCTTCTCGGAGGAAGGGAGGCGCCTTGGGTGCTATCCCGAGGTCGATGACGAAGAGGACGACGGGGACGGCGTCCGGAGAAGCAGCTCCTCCTCCGAAGACGATCTCAGTCTGCGGGGGGG
>LR738714.1:168332049-168363880 GCA_902687465.1 Secale cereale | reverse complement strand
GCCTCGTGCGTCATCACTCGACGGGACACGTCTTCACTTTGACCGCCCCGCACGTCTTCATTCGACAGGACACGTCCTCGCCACTCGGCTGCTCCACGGGTTGCCACTCCATGGGACACATCTTCCCTTTGACCGTCCTGCGCGTCATCACTCGACAGGACACGTCCTTACCACTCGGCCGCCCCGCACGTCGTCACTCGGTCGTACACGTCTTCACTTTGACCACCCCGCGCGTCACCATTCGGTAGCCCCGCGCATCGCCACCTCGCCACCCCGCGCATCGACACTTGGCCGCCCCACGCGTCGCCACTCGGTTGTGCATGTGCTCACCACTCAGCCGCCCCGTGCGTCGCAATTCGGTTTGTCACCTCTTCACTACTCGGCCGCGCTGTGCGTCGCCACTCTGTTGTGCACGTCTTCACTACTCGGCCGCCCCGCGTGTCGTCACTCGGTAGTACACGTCCTCGCCCCTCAGCCACCCAACGCGTCACCATCAGTCGAACATGTCTTCACCACTACACCCCTAACACGGGAACGACTAAGTTACTCATATGATCAAACCTCATATCGCACTCTGCAGCTAGCTTACCTCTTTCAAGCATCACTCGGGGTCTACGCACAGCCTGGGCTATGCCGCCCTCAGGGGTTACGCCCACTTCATCAACCCGTTGATCACATCAGAAATATTTTTCTGACCATACATGCTCGGTCCACCGAAGATCTATAAGGGTAGCACCGTCCACTCGGATGATCGCCCAAATCATTACCTAGAGTCATCTTCAGGACTGCAAAAGGGTGAAAACAACGCTCCTCTACGGATACATTTGGCCCTTATTCTAGGCTCCAAGGCGTCGGTTTCACAAACTTGGACTTAGAGATGGCATGTGTTGGTGTTTCTCCGAGATAATGAGGGGCCTCTCTTTGGTGAGTTAGCCCACACACTAGCATCGCCACTGGGGTTTCATGGCACGTCCACATCGGACCACTAGTCTATCCCTCCGGGAGACAAACGGGTGCCACCAAGTTTTTCCTTGCAATCAACATACCCAGATTAGTCGGGAAGCACATCCACTCGAAAAAATACCCATTTAATGGAAAAGGGTGAAAACGAAGCTCCTCTACGGATACAATGTACTCTTACAAACACCCCTTTCATGCAAATGCTAATGGTCAAAGTAAGAAGTACTACTAGAAGGATAAAAGATATTTACCGTGCCGACTACATGGAGGTTTACCAGAAGACATAAAACCTCTGCCAGATTCATCTAGTCCGAAAGAGGCTCAAGGACTACACCCAGTGGGTGCACTCAGCGTGCCCCCACTCGAAGAGAACTCAGAAAAAGAAACATTTTGCTCGGTCAAGTCCAGCATCAACATTCAAGTACAACTTGAATTCCGAGTCCGAGAGGAACAAGGTCAATCAGTACAAGCTATGAAGATTTTAATTCTCTCAGACCCCCGCCGACTGCCCGCGGTCGACGGTGGTCTCGGGGACTACACCCAGTGGGTGCACTGAGCGTGCCCCCACTGGAGTAATCTCCACTCAGTATGGCCTGACCAGTCTGAGTGACGAACAACGAACAGACAAGTTCTAAGACTCCCGTCAACTACAAAAATTTCTTTCCTATAAGGCGAGTTTTACGCTCCTCGGTGGACCAGTTTTGAGCCTGCTTCTAGGACTCAAAGCGTGAAACTCATAAGTTTGGATATAGAACCGACTAGTATCGACATTCCTCTAGAGTAAGAATGGCATCTCTCCGAGAGAGCAGTCCATGCGTCAATCTTGTTGCCCAGATTTAATGACACACCCATACTCCAATCACGAGTTAACCTCTTCCGAGAGATGGACGAATGTCACCAAGTTGCTCCTCGTAGGCACTTACCCTAGATCAGTCGGGAAGCACAATGCTAGAATCCATTGAGATTTTGTTCCAATCATGGTTGTCTGAAAGCACGATGACAGGTACCGAGTTTTTCCTTAATCACTCTGGCCAAATTGTGTCTTTCACAATCTCGTTTTGCCAAATCTCAATCGATTCGGGGGCTAATGTTGGAGATACACCTAACTGGTAGTCCCACGAATGGTCAACATATATTAAAGCATGGGGTCCACACATCAGGTGAGTCCAGATAAATTTCATACGGACATACTATCCACTCGGACAAGCAACATACTATCCACTCGGACATATCAATGTATCGTCCACCCGGAAGAGAGTCAACCACTTGGTCGTATGGTTCACTCGGATATGTGAAGACCAACAATCGACAAGGCAGTCGAAGCATCATCTTAGTAATAGGCTGACATTATGGCATCAATGCTCCACTTTGTAACATATGAGGTGAGGGGTGGCGCACTCCATATAAGCCACCCCCACCACTAGACTTGGCAGGTTCTCATTCTTCTCCCTCAACTCTCTCACCATTAGTCTCAGGACTAAGCTCTGGCATGGGGATCCGTTCCTCTCACTCTCATTGTAATCTCTGGATACATACTCAGATAAAACAAAGCCTCTCCAAAGCATGAGACGTAGGGCTGTTATCTCCAACGTGAGAGGCTCGAACTCGCTAAAACCACCGTGTCACCCATATGCATCTCGATAGATCATGATCCTTTACCCTATCCCTTATTATTGTCGAAATCGTTCCCACGACAGAAGTTGTTGGGAAAAGTTGCATGGAAAACAAAAAAACTCTACGCACACGCAAATATCTATCCATGGAGATGCATAGCAACGAGGGAGTGTGTCTACGTACCCTTGAAGACCGTAAGCGGAAGCATTAGACAACGCAGTTGATGTAGTTGAACTTCTTCGCGATCCAACCAATCAAGTACCAAACGTACGACACCTCCGTGGTCAGCACACGTTCAAGTCGATGACGTCCTCGCCTTCTTGATCCAGCAAGACGGCGAGGTAGTAGATGAGTTCCGACAGCTCGACGGTGTGGTGACGGTGATGGTGATGCGATCTTTGCAGGGCTTCGCCTAAGCACTACGAAAATATGACCGAGGGAGTAAACAGTGGACGGGGGCGCCGCACACGGCTAAGACAATGTTTTGTCCTTGTGTGGTGCCCCCTCCCCTTGTATATATAGGTGATAGGGGATGAGGCAGCCCCTAGGTGCACCCAAGAGACCTGGTGGCAGCCCTAGGGCTGCTTCCTTGCCCTGCGCCCCCAAATTATTTGGAGTGTGGAGGAAGGAAGGAGAAGGTCGTGCCCCCCCCCCCCCATTTCCTTTCTCTCCTAAGGAGGGAAAGGCAGGAGGGGCCACCCTCCTTTTTTATTCCCATAGGGCCGACCAGCCAAGGGATGGGGCGCACCAGACCCCTAGTGTGCTGGTCAGTCCCCTCCTTTGGCCCATAAGGACCATACACTTGCCAGGGGTGCCTGGAATCCTTTCTGGTGACCCAATGAGTACCCGGTGCACCCTGAAACTATTTCGGTGTCCGAATACCATCGTCCTATATATCAATCTTTACCTCTTGACCACTTCAAGACTCCTCATCATGTACGTGATCTCATCCGGGACTCCGAACAACATTCGTTCACCAAATCATATAAATCATATAACATTATACCGTCAATGAACGTTAATCGTGCTGACCCTACGGGTTCGAGAATTATGTAGATATGACCGAGACACATATCCAGTCAATAACCAATAGCGGAACCTGGATGCCCATATTTTTTCCTACATATTCTACGAATAACTTTATCAGTCCAACCGTTTTGACAACATACATAATTCCCTTTGTCTGTCAGTATGTTACTTGCCCGAGATTCGATCGTCTGTATCTTTTTACCTAGTTCAATCTCGTTACCTGCAAGTCTATTTACTCGTTCCGTAATACATCATATCATAACTAATTCATTAGTGATTTGCTTGCAGGGCTTCTTATGATGTGTATTTCCGAGAGGGCCCAGAGATACCTCTCCGATACTCGGAGTGACAAATTCCAATCTCGATCGGTGCCAACTCAACAAACACCTTCGAAGATACCTGTAGATACACGTGAAGTTAGTGTGTGCACAAAAAACATGAATAAAATAATAATGCAGTTCACACATACATATAGTGGAGTTCACACATACAAAATAAATGCAGTCCTGCACACACTAACTTCACGTTTGTTACCAACAAAATGTCGGACTAGATACAGCAAGGCAACGCCAATTTGTACAACATCAAGTAACCAACATACACAAAATAAACAAATCAATCACATACCAGGAGTAGCCACACTTAGGGGAGAACATTCAATCGGCGAATTCACTTGATGTCCTCCCTCGACACCATGATCCTTACCACCAGGACAACGAGAGCCAATTGGTGTATCATTATGAGAACCGCAATCACCTACTTGATTCAAAAAGAACAAGAAACATAAATTACAAAACATGACACGCCAACTAACAGAGCATAAACCAATATACAGGATGATTTAGGAAACTAGATAAACATCAAACAAAATAAACAAAAAGCCCAAAATAAGCACTCCACATACCCTGAACTCCTCCTCCCACTCTGCTCGGCAAAGACATGGCGTTTGCCTGCACCACAATGACGAAATGACATATATAAGCAACAAAATTGGCAAAAATCTAACGAAACCCTAGATCCACCTTGCTACACACGAGTATCAACTTCAAATCGAGATAAAAATCGGCTGCCTACGGAAAAATTACACAAGCAAAAATAGCAACAGCAACTACGAGAATCACAAAACAAGACGAGGGGACGAACAAGACCGAGAACAAGCAGAACGTACAACAACAAAGGTGTGGCGACGACGGCGTCGGCGGCGACAGCAGGGAGGGGGAGGGTGCCGTGACGAGAACGGACAGGGTAGCACTGCGGGAGCGCATCGGCAAGGGCTCGCAGAGCGGGCGACGACGCGGAATACATGAATAAGTACCTCTTGAGGGCGCCGGTTCCTCGGGCGACGACGGTTGCTGCGGGCGACGGCGGTTTTGCTCGAGGGACGGATGCCTCGGGAGAAACTGCAAAAAGACGAGAAGGGTCGCCCGGAACGGTGGGATCGCCTGGAACGGACACGTGCATGCCCGCCTGTGGCAAAGGCCAACATAAAACGGGCCGGCCCAAAAATGGCCCGGCTAAAAATAAGAAAGACCACATCAAAACGCACATGATGCAGGTCTATGTGAAGAACAATGAAGTTCAATCGGTAAAACAAAATAAAATAAACGCAGTTCATAAAAAAAGTTCAAATAAAAAACAACACGCATGTTAAGAAAACACATCCGAAAAGAAAAAGTCTACCTTCAAATAAGTGACACACAAAAAAATAAAAAATTGGGGGGGGGAACCCCCCTACCCCTCACGTACCAGGGACTGCAGTAAGCGCAGCCAAAAACAGATGCAGTACGCACCACTAGATAAATGTAGTGCACGTAGTTACACGAAGCAGTACGGGATAGCAATCCAGTTCCATTGCGGAATACATTGTACCTTTTTTCAGGGGCTGCAGCAAGGACACGCCAAAAACGGTGAAGTACGCACCTGTAGACAAAATGCTGTTTTGTATTTAAGAAGATGCAGTGGAGAACTATAACCAATGCAGTTTCATTATCACGCAGGATACACATAAAATGTAACAAATGCCCGTTCGCACAGAAAGCGGTGGTTAAAAAAATTGCTGGTCAAAAATAAAATAAAACCATGTTAAAAAAACCATGTTCGCATACAACCACCCTATTGGAGCGGTTCCATCATCACAAGCCCACGATCATAGACGCAACACCAACCCACGATCTGCACAACCGCATCGTCAGCGAGATCGTGCAGTTCATCTGATGCGGCCATCCCACCCCGCACCCTTCCCTTAAATTCAAACCCCTGCCAAAGGCCTTCTCATCCACAACAACACAGGTATCCATTTGCGCTGCCACCAAATCGCTCCATCACATGCATATCCACACAAAAACACCAAGCCCTACTAACGGCGATGGTGTTCGCCGACGAGTACACGGACGTCGAGGCCCACGGTAACACCAAGTTGCACGTCATCCACACCAACGACAAGAAGCAGATGGCGACCACCCTCGCGCAGTACGAGCGCAACCTCGGCCTCCGACGCCACAAGATCATCGGCATTGATCTCGAGTACAACAATGAGCCTAAAGCGACGCAGAAACCCGCCCTTTGCCAACTCTCCATTGGCAAGGATCACCCGGTGCTGCTCTGCCAAATGAGAGCCGCTGAAAGGTGCACCGTCTTCAACAACTTCCTCGCCGACCCCAGGTACACCTTTGCAGGCTTCTCCATCGACGGCGACAAAACCAGGCTCCAGCGCATCAATTTGGAGGTCGCCAACTTTGTCGACATCCAGAAGGAGGGGAGGGTGCCCGAGGAAACCAAGGAGTTGGACTCCCTTGGAGACGTCTCTGGCAAACTCATCGACGACTACTACAACAACATGAAGAAGAAGATCACCGACGACGAACACAGGCACTGGGCCATCATGCCTCTGTCCAAGAGGCACATCGAGTACGCGGCAAAGGACACCTACGCATCATACGAGATATGGAACCGCATCACCCTCACCCAGGACGGGCTTCGCCGTGCAAAGCTGGCGAAGGAGGTGCCCCCCAAGAAGCGCGCCAGGAGCAGTTGGGGATGGGGAGACACTACCTGGTGAAGAAGAAGATGGTGCCGGCCAAAGAGCCAACAATGCCAGCGTCGTTTTAGAATTATCATCAAATTTGCTTAGTGTTGTTTGCTTATGTATCGTTATTTTGCTTGTCATCATTTGCTTTCGCTGAACTTAGTTTTCTTGCCATGCAGAATCACTTGTAATGATGAACTTTGATTATGTTAGTTTGCTTTCTGTTGAAATTAGTTTGATGATGATGAACTTGCCGTACAGAATGCCTGAGATAATTTGTTCTCTGTTGTTTGCTTATGTATAATTAGATTCGAGCAGTGCGCAAAAAAGGTCGCATGCAGTGCAAGTTGTGTACCAATGCAGTACGGACTCTGTCAAATGAAGTTTACACATACCCAACAAAGCAGTGCACACCCCTAAATTTGGAAAAACGAATACATAAGAGAAAAAACACAAAAAGAAAAATGCAATTTGTATATGTAGTGCGAAATTATATAAATGTGCAATACAGAATCATAATCAATGCAGTACACGAGTGATTTACTAAGCAGTGCACTCCCCTACATTGGAATAAAAGATTACATAAGAGCAAAAAACACGAAAACAAAAAATGAGAACTGTGCATGTAATACAGACAGCATGCACATGTAGTACGGAACCCAGATCAATGCAGGGCACGGATGATTTACAAAGCAGTGCACGCCCCTACATTGAAAAAAAATGTAGTGCGGTAATATATGAACATCCAGAGCAGCAACACAAACAATGCAGTACAAGCATGTTTACTAAGCAGTGCACTACCTCACATTGGGAAAAAAGATTACATAAGAGCAAAAACATGAAAACAAAAAGTGAGAATTGTACATGTACTACGGAATGAGTGCACATGTAGTACAGAACCCAGATCAATGCAGTGCAAGGATTGTTTCCTAAGCAGTGCACGCCCTTACATTGAAAAAAAAAATACATGACAAGAAATACAAAGAAAAAATTGACCACCTAGGTCCAGCCGGCCCCAGCCAGTCTCGTAGTAGGTCTGCGCCGAAAGCAGGCGAGTCGTTCTGAGACACGTTGCGTGGGGCCGATCCCACATGGGCCCACAGGTCAGAGAGCAGAGAGCAGCGAGCGCCGTGTATAAGCGCCCAAATAAGTAACCATAGGATTTCGAAATGGCTGCCTCGCCCGTGCCTATAAACAGGTCGGGTGCGCCTCCCGCGAGCGAGGTGGGACTAAACATTAGGCCGCACACAACACAGCGGGAACCATCCGTGCTCACAGACCGACTTGGGCCCAATGCGTCTTCACTCCCCGAACACAGGCCCAACAAAAAAAAGAGGCCACTAAAAAAAATCCCACATACCATACACAAACGCAGGCCCGACCACGCGTTCCATAGTTCGTCTTGATATGATAATTCAATTCGCTTTTTTCAAATAAGAAGTCCTCTTGCTACTGAAATGCATTCGCGGACACTGAATCAGAACCAATCCACCACCTAACACCAACCACAAACATTTATTACATCCGTTGGTCAATTGGTTGCATAAAAGCGTATCCATTCGAGCTCCAGACTAACACAACTCCTCCCTCGTTCCACTTTTTCTTCGAATCATAGAACTAGGGTTCATCCCTTCCCAGCTCTTCTGTGGAATTCCACTGAACCCGCCATGGACTGTAAGTGTAGGTGTTTGGCAAAGATGGCACCGGTAGCGGACACATGCGTGTACGCAGAAGGTCTACAGCTCACCAACATCGAGTGGCGCAGCATCCTCGGGTGCCTGATGATACCAAACAGGGGGTTTCATCCGCCATTTCTTCATCGCCTCACAAACGCAGATCTGCAGGAAAGTTGGGTATGTTTTTCCCCTCACAATTTTGGACAAGATCTAGCCTGCAAATCCACATCTGAATATATAGTTCAATCAATTTGTTCAGTAGTGTCAACAAAAAACAAAACATAATTTGTATTGTTGTTTAGATTTGTCAGCTATTAAGACTAGATGCTTCCACCTACTTTTCTTCAGTACCACACCATGTATCGACACTAGTTAGACCAGAACACCAACACACGAATAAAAAAAGGTTCAGTAGATCAGCGTTACAGTTCTCTTAACATGCTGACGAAGTACACTGTAACTCACCTTGCAGTACAAGAATGTTGCAGTATAATATATATCCTAGTAAAACGAGAGGTCAATACCGTATATAACTTTGTTCATACATTGCAACTACTTTAGAAAATAACAATCATATATACGTAACTATTAAAGCCAACATAAACAGATCATCCTAAGTATAAAGAAAAACATTTGCTGTTTACTTATAAAATTCTTTTTCCACACATTCCAATATGCAGAAACTGCCATCCACAATAAAATTTCCTGCTCCAAGTTCAGGGAAGGTTACTTTGGAGACACAACACAAGAATGGGTATGCAGACATGCAAGCTGACTACCACATCGACTCTGAAGATTGCATCAACATAACTACTGGTTGGAAAGATTTTGTATCCCAGAATGGCTTTGACGTCGGAGAAGTGGCCATCGAGTTTTTCTACAAAGAAGAAGACTCACTCAAGTTTACAATATTTGCACTCTAGGCTGTCTAAATATGAAGCAACCAATATTTCTAATGCTTTGCTTATGTTGTATGCTTTTAAAATTATGTCATCAGACGCTTTGAACGATGCATTTTTAAAGTATGCAACCTCAACTGCATCATTTTATCAGCTTTTTTAGACAAGCTGCTGCTGGCAGAAATGTAGTTCTCTCAGTTATATTTATTGTGGTACTAATAATAATAAAAAAGCACTCCTCTGAACAGTAACAAGGAAATGCCTATGGTCAAAACTTTGCAGTTAACATATGATGTTCAAAAACAAAGCAGCCCTCTGAACAGAACATTAACCACATTGCTAATGCAGTACGGAAGTGCATATTATGAAGTCATGTAGAACACAGAGTTCAGTTCAAGAAAACAGATCTCATAAGCTGCCATAACCAATTAATTGTAGCTACAACGAAGTACACTACTAACGAAAATGCAATGCACTACAACGTATGCCACAACTACAACAAATAAAATTAAAACAGCAGAACTCCAGACATGTGGTAGAATAACAGAGGTGTCAATTTCACTCGCACTTCCATAACTCGCGTAAAAATTGTCCAACCACTAAACTACTGAAAAATACCACCGCAAAAAAATTACATGGAACACACAGCAAGTGGACGAACAACATCAGCTCACATTTAAAAAACGCAGTTAAAAAATTACAATTATACCCGCAATACAATGAATTCAAACATATAGCAACACTAATTACAATATTCAAACACGCATGGACGCGCAAAATCAAAAAAATCATCAAGAACAGAGGAGCGGACGAAGCTCAACCGCCCGCACAATCAAATCAACAGGAATTGAAAACTAACTCCTAAAAATTAACAAATTATAGAGTGAATGGAACGATAAAACCAAACACAATCAAAGAAATCCTACTAAAAACAACATGAGAGCACAAAAAATTTGCATCTGAAGCGAACACGAACGAACAGAGAAAGCTCATCCGCCAAATCCCTCGATTTGAAAGCATTCGAGTAGATTTTCTGGTAAATTAGAAAGAATGAAGTAAAATGAGCTATAAGAGACAAACTAAATCATCCCGCAACATCCGATTCCACACAGAAAACATGGGCGGAACACCAGAAAATGAAGCAGTTCTCCCGTGAAGCATTGCAGTGCCCAACGTGAAGACGATGAAGTTCGCTTCTATTAAGCGTGCAATGCGGAAGTGTTATCAGAATAACTATTCTGCTAATATTAGCAGAATAGACCGGCTGTGTGTATATATATATATATATATATATATATATATATATATATATATATATATATATATGTGCTTGCCGAAGGATAAAAGTAAATAGGAAAGGTGATGATCACCATGACTCTTGTATAAGGGTAGGAGTTAAAATAAAAGATAGGCCCTTCGCAAAGGGAAGCAGAGATTGTCATGCACTTTTATGGTTGGATGCACAAAATCTTAATACAAAAGAACGTTACTTTATATTGCCACTTGTGATAATGGGCCTTTATTATGTAGTCCGTCGCTTTTATTTCTTCCATATCACAAGTTCGTATAAAGCTTATTTTCTTGACACTAATAAATCATATATATTTAGAGATCAATTTTTATTGCTTGCACCGATGACAACTTACTTGAAGGATCTTACTAAATCCATATGTAGGTATGGTGGACTCTCATGGGAAAACTGGTTTAAGGGATGTTTAGAAGCACAAGTAGTATCTCTACTTGGTGCAAAGAATTTGGGCTAGAATGAGAGGGAAAGGCAAGCTCAACATGTTGGAAGTTCTAAAATAATATAACTTCCGTTAGGATGTAAGAAAACATAACTCATTACGTTGTCTTCCTTGTCCAACTTCAACTTTTAGCATGTCATATTTTAATGAGTGCTCACAATCATAAAAGATGTCCAAGATATCATATTTATATGTGAAACTCCTCTTTCTTTATTACTTCCTATTAATTGCAACAATGACCAAAACTATGTTTGTCAATGCTCAACAACTTTTATTCTCCATACACTTTATATGTGTAGTCATTACTTCCCATAAGATCATCATATGATCTTTTTATTTCTCTTTATTTTTATTATTATTTATTCCCTTAAGATCATAACGACATAGCCAACCCATCACTCAAAACTATTATTTATTATATACTCACGGACTTGATTACATAGATAGAGATCAAAGGAAAACTTCAAAGCTAAATCATAATAAAAACTCCATCATACTATATCAAGATATAACCAAAACGATCGAACTAAGAAAAATGATAACGATAAAGGTGAGATTGTGATACGATACCGGGGCACCTCCCCAAGCTTGGCAGTTGCCAAGGGGAGTGCCCATACCCATGTATTTATGTTTCTTTCTTTGGATGTCGTGATGTGATGTTCTTGGCGAAGATGCCCCTTAGGATGTGATTCTCTTCCTCCAACTTACTGATTTGCTGCTTAAAATCCATTATTTCCTTGTGAAGTTTGCCCGTGACAGCTAGAGCTCCACTTACCCATGGGTGTTTAATAGATGCGGAGAAAATTCAACACTCTTTTTCATATTTTCATTAGAGAGAAATCTAGCATTGGGAGGGATGACCAAGTTTGGAATTTCCGAGCTCTGAAGTTCCTCCATCATGAATCTAGTTTGGAGACAAGAGGTAACTTATTGATCCTCCTCCATGGCATCTATCCGCTTCAAGTTAGCCTCCATCTCCTCTTCTGTTGATGGCCCAAAGTGCTCCTGTGTTGGATGAGAGACACGACTCTCCCCGACCGACACTTCAAACGACATCTTGCTATAAATCTGCTGCAGAAACAACTCAAAAACGAAAACAGAGGATTCTGCCGAGGTACGGTGTTCAAAACCTTCGGGAGATTATATAATTAATTTTTACCGATAGAAAGAAGTATCATGCAAGAAAATGGAGTCCGGAGGACACACGGGGTGGTCACAAGGTAGGGGCGCGCCCAGGGGGTAGGGTGCGCCCTCCACCCTTGTGGCTGCCTCGTGTCTCTTCTGGACTAGTTTTAATTTTCCTATTTTTAAATATTCCAAAACGGATATAAATTGTTGTTTGGAACGTTTTGGAGTCGGTTTACTTACCGTACCACGTACCTATTCCTTTTCGGAGTCTGAAACATTCTGGAAAGTGTCCCTTATGTACTCTTCCGGTGTCATGGTGTGAATTATATTGGTCTCAACATTTAAGGGAGTACCTGAGATATAATGTTTGATTATTTGATCGTTTACCACTGTCGGATTTGTGCCTTCGGCGTTGTTTATTTTGCTGGCACCAGAGTGATAAACCTCCTTGATAATGTCAGGGCCTTCCCATTTAGAGAGAAGCTTTCCTGCAAAAAATCTTAAACGACAGTTTTATAGCAAAAATGATCACCTACGTTAAACTCACGCTTTTGTATTCTCTTGTTATGCCATATTTTAACTTTTTCTTTAAACAATTTGGCATTCTCATAGCATTGGCTTCTCCATTCATGAAGTGGGCTAATTTCAAATAACCTCTTATCACCGGCAAGTTTAAAATCATAGTTGAGCTCTTTAATAGCCCAATATGCCTTATGTTCTAGTTCAAGAGGTAAGTGACATGATTTTCCATAAACCATTTTATACGGATACATACCCATAGGGTTTTTATAAGTAGTTCTATAAACCCATAATGCATCATCAAGTTTCTTAGACCAATTCTTCCTGGATCTATTAATAGTATTTGGCAAAATCAATTTAATCTCTCTATTGCTCAATTCTACTTGACCACTAGACTGAGGGTGATATGGAGATGCAACCTATGGTTAACATCATATTTAGCAAGCATCTTACGGAAAGCACCATGAATAAAATGTGAACCACCATCAGTCATTAAATATCTAGGGACTCCAAACCTGGAAAAATAACTTATTTAAGAACCTTAATATAAGTGTTATGATCAGCACTACTTGTTGGAATAGCTTCTACCCACTTAGTAACGTAATCAAGAGCAACTAAAATATGTGTATATCTATTAGAGGAGGGAAAATCTCCCATATAATCAAAGAACCAAACATCAAATGGTTCAATAACAAGTGAGTAGTTCATATGCATTTCCTAACGTCTACTAATATTACCAATTCTCTGGCATTCATCACAAGACAAGACAAACTGATGAGCATCTTTGAAGAGAGTAGGCCAATAAAAATCGGATTGCAACACCTTATGTGAAGTTCTATCTCCAGCATGGTGTCCTCCATAGGCCTCTGAGTGACACTTGCGTAGGATCTATTCTTGTTCATGCTCAGGTACACAACATCTAATAACACCATCTACTCCTTCTTTATAAAGGTGTGGGTCATCCCAAAAGTAATTTCTTAAATCATAGAAAAACCTTTTCTTTTGTTGGTATGTGAAGCTAGATGGTATAAATTCAGCAACAATGTAATTAGCATAATCAGCATATCATGGAGCATTACGAGAAGCATTTATGACCGCTAGTTGCTCATCGGGAAAGCTATCATCAATAGGTAGTGGGTCATCAAGAGCATTTTCTAACCTAGACAAGTTATCTGCAACGGGGCTTCTCCGCTCCCTTTCTATCAATAATATGCAAATCGAATTCTTGTAGCAAGAGAACCCATCTAATAAGTCTAGGTTTAGCATCTTTCTTTTCCATAAGATATTTAATATCAACAATATAAGATCTGAACTTATCACATGCAAAAACAACTTCTAAAAATTCTTTTTCGGTAGTTGCATAATTTCTCTGGGCAATGTCTAGAGTTTTACTAGCATAATTAATAACATTCAATTTCTTATCAACTCTTTGTTCTAAAAATATCAATATAGAAGCATGATGCAAAATGGACGTATCATCATGCCTCCATCCCAAGGCTTCTCTTTCCCTTAAACCATCTTTTCCAATTGCACTCAAGTTGATCATGGTGTGGGTGATGCTGACTGGGTGGTACAACCGGTGCCCAGGGCGGTATAACCACTCGGAAACTCGGCTGTATCGCCCTAGGAGTACCACCAGGTTGGTCTCTATGGTCGTACCGCTGGCTCCTCAGGTTGTGCTCCTGGTCGGTACTACCGCTCGGTACCATGTGGTACTACCGCTGCCTTCTAGGCGTCAGAAGTATCGCCTGTTACCTCATGTATGTCCCACGGGGCGATACAACCGCCCTTCATGGCGGTATAACCGCTCCATGGTCTGACGGGCATTTAAAGGGGTCGGGCCGAAGGGGTATCTTCTTCTCCCCTTCATGCCCATTCCCCTCGCCTGCCCTAGCTGCAAGTCGTCGTCGACCTCACCCCGGAGTGCTCTCCGGCGCTCCGGACTGGTGGGTCTCCCTTAGATCCGCTCCATGAGGGCCCCTCCTTCCCGATCTTGTCCCATGGATACCGGTAATGCCCCGATCTCTTCCGACTTCAATCTTTGAATCCATATTTCTAGGGCATTCCTTGTTATCCCGCGTTTTTGTCTAAACTATTGGGAGGATGAGATCTATATGTGTCTTGTTATTGTTTTGTGCTTCTTTAGAAATTGAAAATACTTTGATTTGATTCGAATCCCTTTGGAACTTGCTCTTCGACGGGTGGAATTGCCCACGTCAGGTGGTACAACCGCCTCTTCACCATGGTAAAACCGCTGCATCGGTTCCACCGGTTGAAGACCCGGTACAATCGGGTTCTCTGAACCATATTGCACTGTTTTACTTTCGCTGAATCACATGCAATATATTCTTCTGTTTTCGGGTGCAATCCTCTCATATTCTCTGGGTATCTTGTGTGCTTCTCATGTGTGAGTGCAGGTGGCTCTGGTTCTCGCTCTACTCCTCATGCCAAGACCAAGAAGCGAGCCCGTAGATGGAAGCGCCATGCTGAGTCTGAAGAGGAACATGAGGTAGTGATTCCCTCCAAACCAACTTGCCGTGAAAAGTCTGCCGCTGCCAAGCAACGGGTAGCCCTTCCAATGCACAAATGGAAGACAATGGAATGGGAAGCTTTTCGGAGGATGAATCCGTATGTGGTTCCCATTGCTCCAAGATGGACTACTATTTAGTTCTCGAATCACAAGAATCGGTATACCAAGCAGTGGACCATTGATCTTGACCATTAGAGGAGCAACATGTAGTACTTTTGAGAGGATTTGGCTCTCTGTTAGGAGTTTGATTTGGTCAAACTGATGTCTATCAACTATTACTTTGATGTTCAACTTATTCATTAGTTTTATGCAACCTTCCATTTTGGTGAAGACGATGCTCGCACTCTCACTTTCATGTGCCGTGATGAGTTATTTCAAGTGCCCTGGAGACCTTTCTGCAATGCTCTTGGCTATGATGATACATGTCTCGCCAGGAATGGCGGCATTCGTCCTCACGGCCGTGCCCAGTCCATGCCTAAGGAGAATCTTGCTCATTTGTACATTAGTTGACGAGGCACCATTGGTGAGTCTATGGATCTTGAGAAAGTATATGATATGATGCACCATGTGTTTCGTACTATGCTTCTACCCAGGTTGGGAACCAGTATGAGATTTATGGGTACCTCATTGACTTGTTGGTTGCTATGAAAACTCAAGTGGGCTCTGGTGCTACGTTTGATGTGTCCAAGTGGCTATGGGAGTAGATGTACAGCATGGTCATCTACAGTAAGGTTGCCATCTATGCTCCCTTTGTCATGTGCTTTCTGAACTCAGTTTGGGCTATTTGTCGTCCTAGAGGGCCTCTCACTTCGCCAGATAACCTCACCGTACATGAGGTCAAGCAACTTAAGAAGAAGAAGCATGTCAGCCCCGCTTTCCTGCTGATGATCTTGAGGATGTTTATCCTCTTCATATGATGAGGATTTCGAGATGGAGGCGGGTGCCAAGCCCTCTTTGGCGACTAAGCTCACTGCTAAGGTGAAGAAGACACTTTGCCTCCAGTCTCACATTCAGAAGGAGTTGTATGAGGCACATGTCAATGAGAAGCATGCTAAGCACAGATAGATTGGCATGATGAAGCACCTCACATGCCAGTGACTGGTGGATCCGAGAAGAGCTTCACTCCAGAGGACAAGTGGATATGCGATCATAGCACGTGGACTGATTATGAGGCCTCTGGCCATCCTGCTACCTCCACTTTTGCTACTACTGATGATATCATGGTGGAAAATGAGGAGTGTGAACATGGTGATCCAGATGAGTTCGAGAAGTCAGAGGAGGACTACTGAGCTCTGGGGTGTTAGCATCGCTCTTTTCCATTTTGCTGTCTTGATGCCCAAGGGGGAGAGAGTTCTAGTAGGTGTCGGGATTTGCATGGGTGTGTTTCATTTGCTTCGAGTTGAGAGTTGAACATCTATTAGTTTAACTTTCGTTTATGAACTTTGTGGTGTGAGACATGTGTTCCCTATCTATACTATCGTAGTTTCATTAATGTATGCTTATTGTCTATCTTCTTATTTGTTCGTATCGGTTGGTCTATAAAATCTAGGGAGAGCACTGATCCTAATGTGGGACTTTGTGCTCCGAAAGCAAATCAAAATAGTGGACACATCTAGGGGGGGCGTCTATATTTTGTAGACTTTCAATGCAAATCCTCTCGTTGTCATCATCCACCAAAATGGGGGAGATTTTTAGGGAGTTTCCCGCCTTTGTGTTTTGGTGATGATGAAAACTCACCTTGTGGTCTAATCGTGTGCCAAGTTATTTAGATACTCTATGTTGGGTACAAGATGATTAGGCATTCCCTCCGAACGGAAAAGATCAAAGATGGTGTTCTCTACATGTTTATTAATTTGGTCGTAGGAAATTCGTACTATTAAGAGGGAATCCACATCAGAAGGCATTGGGTGAATCAATGCACGTACACCTTTCTGTCCACCCACAGCTTGTCTCTGCGCGCTCCCAAGACACTAACGGTTTGGATATGTGATCCGAGTAGGCCTATCACCTTTTCGCACTGACCACTACGCGGGAATAAGTATGGGTACTCCACGTTGTACGTTTCTTCCAAAATCTCACTAATGTCAGCAAGTTAGCGGCGCGCGCCCGGTTGGACGGGAAACACATGCGCTTGTATTTGGGGGTGGGTCTGCTCCAGGCCACATTCGCAACATGCATGATTGCAAAGGATGATTGGCCCATGACCCCTTAGCATTTAGGATATAGACCGATGTGCTGGCCTCTTTGTTGAGCCTAGGTAGGACCACGATGTGTTGATCAACCGAGGTCGGGCATGAACCGGAAAAGTGTGTCCGGCCAAAGTTAATCGAGCGTGTTGGGTAAGTTGGTGCACCCCTGCGGGGAAGTTAATCTATTCGAATAGGCATGTCCATGGTAATGGGCACTCGTAGTTGTATCCCAATCTATACAACTAGAACTATATACTGGAGATACTAAATGGATATGATGGCTCCGGGATTGCTTTCTCGTAGGGAGTCGAGGAAGGATCTAGGCGTGACTTACACTACAAAAAAATACACTTCCATGATGATACGTGTTTGTCATAGTAGGTCACGTTTTTTGTCATGCATGTACATCCATGACAATTTAATGACAGAATCAAGATAGTCATACATGTGCTGTCGTAGAAGTGCTCCATGACATTACCAAAACTATCATCACGGAAGTGTCCACTTCCACGACAATAAATCGCGTGTCACAGAAGTGCTTTCGTCCAGGGTGACCGACACATGGCATCCACTGTAATGGAACGCCGTTAAGCTATCGGATCCGGTTTTGGATCCGATAACCCGTTAACAGCCCGAACCAATGGGGATTGTTCACGTGTAAAATTATAATTGGCTGATGGAAACACGTGTCAGCTCCGCGTTGGCACATGTGTCACTCATCCAATGGGCGAGATGTTCCTATGATATGTTGGCACGTGGACCGGCCCAAAAGTGGCCCATAAAGTTTAAATGGGCTTGCCCAACTAAAGGCCCGCAAGATTTAAGGACCATAATGGCCCGGCCCAGCTAAAGGCCCACGAGATTTTGCGGACCATAATGGGCTGGCCCAGCTAAAGGCCCACAAGATTTTGCGGGTCATAATGGGCCGGCCCAGGTAAAGGCCCACAAGATTTTTGCGGGCCATAATGGGCCGGCCTAGGTGAAGGCCCACAAGATTTTTGTGGACCATACTGGGCCGGCCCAGCTAAAGGCCCACGAGATTTCGCCGACATTAATGGGTCGGCCCAGCTATAGGCCCACTAGATTTTGAGGACCCTAGTAGGTCGGCCCATTAACTAGCTGCCATGTTTTGGGCCAAATGTCGGCCCATATTTGGTCCGGTCCATTAATGGTCTGCCACGTTCCGGGCCTAACAATGGCCCATATAAGATCCGACCCGTTAAAAGCCAACCACGTTCTGGGCCAAATTACGGCCCAGATCAGGTCCGGCCTTTAAGAGGCTTTGGGCTAAATTATGGCCCATATCAGATTCGGCCCGTCAACTGGGCGCTATGCTTTTGGGCCAACTTGCTAAAGGCCCATTTAGTAATTTGGCGTGATATTAGTTTCGTCTTGTTAAGGGAACGTTTAACATTTCGACCCTATATTTATTTCGGCCTATTAAAAGCCCGTCATATAGTTGGGCCTAACTACGGCCCGGTTTGCATCCGGCCTGCTCGTAGCCGATAATCTGATTGGGGCAAACAAGGACCGACCCAATATTGGCATGTTAAAAGCCCGTGATTTGATTGGCACAATCATGGGCCGGGTCCATTTCGGGCTTCTGCCGGCCCGTGAGCTATTCGGCATGTTTCAGGCCCAACCAATTTTTAGCCTCCTAAAAGCCCATTGAGTTTTCTTGTGAAAAGAGGGCCGTCGGATTACCCGGCCTATTAAAGGCCCGACTCTACTAGTGGGCCAGTTTACATTTAGGCCTTCTAACGGACCAAGATGACGGGGCCCATGATGCGGATCATACATCGTGATTGCATGACGGCCCGATTATGTACCGTAATTTTACGGTTTGGCCGGTTTACTGCGAATACATGATATATATATATATATACAGTAAAATAACCGCAGCACCGTGAATAAGAAAAAACCTAGACTATACAATAAAGAAATTACGGCATATTACGTCCACTGGGCATCAAAGTTTGCCACTATGATAATAAAGCACAAGCAGACAGCAGATTACTTACACGGGGCATCAAAGATCACCACCGGTGCAACTAAACATGCCGACAAAATAATATACAAAATCGACATCACATCAATAGAGTTCAAGAAAGGTTAGCCCTGCTGGGGAGCTGAAGCGCAAGCAGCTAAGCAAGCTGATGATACTGCGCTTGTTTAACACTTATATCCTCCTCACTCTGAAAGATAAACAAGCAGACAGATGACAGGTTTTGCACATAAAAGTATCAGTGCTGACAATTCATCACATTTCTTATTGACGAATAAAGTGACACGGTTTAAAATTGCATTAACACAATATGGTATTGTTCAGGTCAAGACATGGCAGGAAATGACATTGTGAAGGAGTTGGCAGCTTCACGACACCACTCGATTACAGATCAAGAACTCATAAGTATCAATGGTTAGTGTGTTGTCAATTTATCCCATTTCAGATTGGCAAATAAAGAGACGGTTTAAATAATAGTAGAATGATATGACATTGTTCATAGTTAAGACATTGCAGAATATGACACTGTGTTGTAGTGGGTAGGTTTACCACACCACTGGATTACGGATCAAGAACAGAAGCATACATGTAGTGCAAAAGAAGATCACTTGCTATGTACAGTTTAATTTACATGGTATGAAGAAGGAACTTGGTTGTACAACTGAAAACTTAAATTGAGAAGGACAAACTTTTGTTTATGAACTACATAATAAACTTTAAACATGCAATTTAATGCAAACATAAAAAATGAACAGCTGTTGCAGTCATGCCTAACCAAATATACACAACAAAGTTTGAAGGCTTGAGAAGGACAAACTTACATTATTGGTGAAGGCAGGCTCTATAAAGCCCTTGTCCATGCTGATGGGGGGGGGCAATACAAGAAGTTTACCACAGAATCTTCTTTATAAGCATTGCCTTTATTCTACATTTTGTTAAGAGTAAATATAGATGTGACAATATTAAAAAAATGGAGAATATTTAAGATAAGATGAAGAGTGATGCTACATAACGAAGTAGCTATAAATGTAAGTATAGCGATGCTGGCAAAAGGTACAGCCAAGAGCAATGCAGAGCTAAACTTCTTCAATACCATCGGTGTTATCCAACCTTATGGTAAGAGTAAATATAGATCTTATGTGTAGAAAATGGAGGGCAAAGAAAAATAAGCTGCAGAACGATGCTAGATAAACAACTACCTGTCAATATAAGTACACTTATAAAGGACAGTAGGTACTTACAAGAACAATGCAGAGCTAAAAATATTCATTGGCATTGGATGTATTCCACACTAATGTAACCATTCATACAGATCAGATAATTTGGAGAGAACAATTGATAAGCAAGCTATCATGTATACTGCTGTCATATAATGAACCAGGTATGTATGCAAGTACAGTGATACAGGACAACAGGTACTAACAAGAGCAAAGCAGCAGGCAGCATATTTGCGATATACTGTCGTTCTTTTCAAATCGGAATTCTTTTTTGAGCAGATTTCCTGCAAAAAAGATCTGTAAGGCACATGCGGAAAAGTAGAAGTTCAAATTGTCATGCGATATCATAGATAGTACCTCATCCTCAGAATGAGACCAGTGCATAACAAGGTTTTTCCATTCAATGTCTTCTAAATTTAGCACAGGAGACTTCACCAGAAATTCGTTTATAGACTTGCCATCAAAGTGTGATTTCCTCAGGTAACACCAATACTGCTACAATTATTCCTTGAAAAGCGGAAGCAAGCTTTGCTCGTCATGACTATCCAGATTGACCCTTGCCTACTTACAACAATGTAATGTAAATCATTGATGTGTTCAATAAGCAGAAAACAGGAAAATAATCACCATGAATAATAGCACTTACACGTAAGTGGGACAGGAAGATGTGAAAATGGTGTTTGTCTTCACTATAATCTTCCCATGATGGGAATATATGCACGTAGTCCCTAACAACATTGAAAGAATTGTCTTTTAAACTTGGAATAACTGGAATGGGGTTCCAATCTGCAGGAATTGGCCGTCTCTACAGTTAGGATAGGTCTTCGGCCGATGGACTTGCTGTACTTTTTGCTGGAGTGGGATTATTCCATGGTACGGCTGGTGCTATGGCAACTAAAATCGGCATACTTTTGCTGGAGTGCAGGTCCTGTGTGGTGCGGCTAGTGGTGTGGCCAGTGAAGTATGGGTATAGTCTGCTGGAGTCAGTCCTACGTTTTGTGTCACTGGTTGTACAGCCAATATAAGTGGGGTGATGTCTGATTTCTCCAGCACAACCATGTTTTCAAGGACTTTGCTGGTGCTCCTTCAGGTTCGGCAATCACCCTCTTCCTTTTTGATGTCTGATGCACAAGAACATCATTTGAGTGGAAAAACATGGTATGTTGATAGATGGAATATGTATTGATAATGGATGGGCATGGCATCTCGACATATATGATGAGTAAACTAAGCATGGCGGTGCAACAAAGTAGAATAAATGCAAGACAACATATGCACGATACGCGCAATCAATAAAACCTTGCCAAATTAGAACAGACACCTTGATAGGTGAACAGGACAGGCCATCTGCCTTTGACTCCTCGAGGTTAGAATAGTCATTAGGATCATATTCTGAACAAGATCAACAGGTGGGGAGCGTATGAGTTTCATTGCATCCAGAATGGCACTCAATGCCTTGGTGCCAATTTTGTAAGTCATTGTGGTGTTTAGCTTCAAGAGTGGACTGTTGCTAGTGTGACACAAAGCAGCTACACAGATCATAGTGTATATATAACAAGAAAACCTTAAGCATCAGAGTAAAATCAGCAAAGTGGAACTTGCTGGAATATATGTGCTAGTATTGCCGGTACGGCTAGAAAGGCTTCGGATACCAAAGGCAACACAGCTCCCCGCATTTCCTTGCTATTCTTATAGGATTCAAGTGGGCAGGCCACTATGAAAGCACATTTGCTCCCTGGGTGGTTTTGGTAATTAATGACAACATACTTTGTGGTTGGACTAATGCTTTTATCAAGTATGTTTCAGGAAACTCAATCACATTGGCATGGCAAGGACTGAAGAAGTGGACCCCTCAAAATGCTAAGACAAGCATTGGCAAAAGCTCAAGACTCCATTTTTGGTTTAGTGATCCAAGATCACATTGAGTCCATAGGAAAAGCCAATACTATTAAAAGGGGATGAGGTTATGTTGATGATCTGGTTGCTCAAGTGCTTAGTGATATATCTACTTTAACTATCAGCAACTTTCACTACAAAATACACTCATAAGTAATCTCGGTCCCACCGATTTTCCAAACTCAGTCACACCGAGATGAACCACCTCAGCCATAAGCCAAACCCTAGAAAAATCGGATATTCCGAGTTTAAAATCGGTTTCACCGAAACATGGGCTGCCAAGCTTCTGTAACCTTCTGTCATCAAATCGGACTAACCGAGATGATAAAGTCGGTCTTACCGAAACTGGCAAGCTCCTATCTTTGCTCAAATCGGACTAACCGAGATGGTATTTTCGGTCCCACCGAAAACCCCAACGTTCACATTATTTGAACCTTCGGTCTCACCGAGTTGTCCACTTCGGTCCCACTGAGATTGCTCAAATATGTGTGTAACGGTTGGATTTTTGTGTGGAGGCTATATATACCCCTCCACCCCCTCTTCATTCGTGGAGAGAGCCATCAGAAAGAACTACCACTCCTACCTTACATTTCTGAGAAGAGAACTACCTATCCTTGTGTTGAGATCAAGTTGCTCCACTCCCACCATATGAAACTTGATCTCTAACCTTCCCAAGTTGCTTTCCACTCAATCCTTTCTTCCACCACAGCCAAATCAGTGAGGAGAGTTGAGTGTTGGGGAGATTATCATTTGAAGCACAAGAGCAAGGAGTTCATCATCATCTACAACATCTATTACCTTTTGGGGGGTGGTGCCTCCTAGATTGGTTAGGTGTCGCTTGGGAGCCTCCGTCATCGAGATGTGGAGTTGAACCAAGAAGTTTGTAAGGGCAAGGAGATCGCCTACTTCGTGAAGATCTACCCCGAGTAAGGCTAGCCCTCCGTGGGCGTAGGCCATGATGGAATAGACAAGGTTGCTTCTTCGTGGACCCTTCGTGGGTGGAGCCCTCCGTGGACTCGCGCAGCCGTTACCCTCCGTGGGTTGAAGTCTCCATCAACGTGGATGTACGATAGCACCACCTATCGGAACCACGGGAAAAATCATTGCGTCTCCAAATTGCGTTTGATCTTCTCCACTTCTCTTTACTACTTGTGCAATTTACTTTCCGCTGCCCATACTCTAGAATTGCATGTGTAGTGTGCTACTTGACTTGTGTGTTATGCAAAATCTGCCAAAATCTGTCCTTGATAAAAGACAGAATTTTTATCTTGTCGAGTAGTCTAATCACCCCCCCCCCTCTAGACACTCTCACCTTCTTCGATCCCTCAATTGGTATCAGAGCTTTGGTCTCCATTGCTTTGGTTTACACACCATTGGAGGAAGATGGACATGTCTACGCTGGGGAGTGTTAGCCATAGAGTGCCTATTCTTAATGGAGGGTTCTATAACACGTGGAGGGTTGAAATGCTTAGTATCTTTAAGATGTACAATTTGTGCAAATATGTTGAGACCCCCTATGTGCCTCCTTTCGATCCCTTGCACCCTACCATGGATGAAGAGCTTGATTTGCTTCGTAACCTTAGGACTGTAAACCTTATCATTAGAGGGTTACCCGATGACTTGCTTAAGCTCGTTACAAACTTTGAGTGTGCCTATGCTATGTGGAAATTCTTGGAAGAACTTTATCCGGACTACTCTTTGAGAGGTCTTGATGAAATTCTACACAAGACTATTGAATTTGATAAGATGCGCCCCAATGATCCCAACTTTGATAAATGCTTCTTTGAGCTTCGTGATCTTATGAAAAAGAAGGGTGATCCCGGTCTTATCAATGTTTTAATTAGAAATGCGCTTGTATTGCATTCCGAAGATTATTGTCACATTGACAAGACTAATGCAAATAGTTATCAAATTGACCTAGGTGTTGATGATGAACAATCTATGGGTCAATATGATGATGAGCATGAGCATGATGATGATTACTCCGACACGGACACCGAGCTAGACAAGATCATGAAGAGTCTCAATCTTATGGCAAATCTGAGAGACTACATGTCCGGCGGAAAAGAGTGGATTCTTGATAGTGGATGCACCGACCACATGACCGGAGACAAAGACATGTTTCGAGAGCTTGCAAAGAACGATGGTCCATGCAAGTATGTGACTTTTGGAGACAACTCCAAGGGTAAGGTACTTGGCCTTGGTAAGGTGGCCATATCTCATGATAGCTCTATTCAAAATGTCATGCTTGTAGAATCTCTTGGATACAATTTACTTTCCGTGTCTAGATTAGCTGACTTTGGATTCAATGTGCTATTCACCAAAGTAGATTGCCAAGTCTTTCGTCGTGACAATCAAAACATGGCGTTTACCGGTATCCGTAGAGGTGATCTATATATTGTTGATTTCACTAAGAAAGCCCAACCTAGAGCTTGCTTCATTGCTAAATCCTCTAAAGGTTGGTTATGGCATAGAAGGCTTGGACATGTTGGTATGCGTAATCTAGACAAGCTGATCAAAGGTGATCATATTCTTGGTGTTAAAGATGTTTTCTTTGACAAAGATAGCCTTTGTAGTGCTTGTCAAGCAGGAAAACAAGTTGGTGGAAGTCATCCCGTGAAAAACATCATGACCACAAGGAGACCGCTTGAGCTTCTTCATATGGATCTCTTCGGTCCCAATGCTTACAAAAGCCTTGGTGGTAACTCCTTTGGTCTAGTTATAGTTGATGATTATTCCAGATTTAAGTGGGTATTTTTCCTTGATGACAAATCGCAGGTTCAGAGAATCTTCAAAACCTTTGCCAAAAAGGCCCAAAATCAATTTGAGGTGAAGATCAAGAGAGTTCGGAGTGACAATGGAACGGAGTTCAAGAACGCCAATGTAGATTCTTTTCTCGATGAGGAAGGAATTCTACATGAGTTCTCGGCTACGTACACTCCTCAACAAAATGGAGTTGTTGAGAGGAAGAACCGAACGCTCATAGAGATGGCGAGAACGATGCTTGATGAATACAAGACACCGAAGCATTTTTGGGGAGAAGCGGTCGAGACAGCTTGTCATGCTATCAACAGGCTTTATCTTCATAAACTCCTCGGCAAGACATCATACGAGCTCCTCACCAGTTTTCTTCTTGGTTATGGATCAAACTCCCACACCTACCGTGTCTGCAATAATTTCACCCGAAAGGTTGAAGAGACGGTAGACATGAAGTTTGATAAATCTAATGGCTCGCAAGTAGAGCAAATGCCTATTGATGTAGGAGACAAGGACCCATCGGAAGCTATCCAAGATTTATCTATTGGAAAGATCCGTCCCATGGAAGTGAAGGAGAGTACCTCATCTACATATGTGGATCCCCCTACCTCACGGCGAGATGAACCTCAAGGCAACATGGAGGCCTCCACAAGTGGAACTCACCAAGATGAGGAAGTGCAACAAGAAGATCCACCACAACCTCCTTCTCCACCGCCTCAAGACAACACCAACAACAATGAAGAAGAAGAAGAGGAAGATGAAGATGATGAGGAAGCTCAGCCACAACCTCAACAAAAGCTATCCCGAGTCTGAGCACGAGTCAAGAAGAATCATCCTGTGGAACAAATGATGAACGACATCAACTCCGGGAGAATTACTCGCTCTAAAACCCGCTTAGCTAACTTTTGTGAGCATTACTCAATTATCTCTAGTGTTGAACCTATGAAGGTAGAAGAAGCACTTGAAGACCCGGATTGGGTGAACGCTATGCACGAAGAACTACACAACTTCGAGAGGAACAAGGTATGGACTTTGGTAGAGAAGCCCAAGGATGATCAAAACATCATTGGAACCAAAGGGGTGTTTCGGAACAAGCAAGACGAAGATGGACAAGTCATCCGCAACAAGGCTCGTCTCGTAGCTCAAGGTTACACACAAGTCGAAGGTATGGACTATGGTCAGACCTATGCCCCCGTTGCTAGACTTGAGTCCATTCGCATTCTTCTTGCTTATGCCAACCACCATGATATTACTCTCTATCAAATGGATATCAAAAGTGCTTTCCTAAATGGTGAAATTGAGGAGGAAGTATTTGTAAAACAACCTCCCGGATTTGTGAATCCCAAAAAGCCTAATCATGTTTACAAGTTGCACAAAGCTCTTTATGGTCTTAAACAAGCTCCTAGAGCTTGGTACAAATGCTTGACTAGTTTTCTTCTTGAAAAAGGCTTTGAGATTGGAAAGATAGACTCAACGCTGTTCACAAAAAGGGTTAATGGTGAACTATTTGTGTGCCAAATATATGTTGATGATATTATCTTTGGTTCAACTAACCCTCATTTTAGCAAGAAGTTTGGACAGCTCATGTCGGAGAAGTATGAGATGTCCATGATGAGTGAACTCAAATTCTTCCTTGGGTTGCAAATCAAGCAATCTAAGGAGGGTACCTTTGTCTCACAAACAAAGTACACCAAAGATCTCTTCAAGAAGTTCAACATGCAAGAAAGCAAAGGTATGAGTACCCCCATGCCTACAAGTGGACATAATGACTTGACAAAAGATGGAGAACCCGTTGATCAAAGGGTTTACCGATCTATGATTGGTTCTCTACTATATCTTTGTGCTTCTCGTCCTGACATAATGTTGAGTGTATGCATGTGTGCGCGATATCAAGCAGCCCCTAAAGAATGTCATCTTAAAGCTGTTAAAAGGATAGTGAGATATTTGATACACACACCAAACTTTGGCATTTGGTATCCTAAGAGGGCCTCTTTCGACCTTGTTGGCTATTCCGACTCGGACTATGCCGGTGACAAGGTTGATAGAAAGTCAACTTCGGGTACGTGTCAATTCCTTGGTCGATCCCTTGTATCTTGGTCCTCCAAGAAACAAAATTCGGTATCATTATCCACTGCCGAAGCAGAATATATTGCTGCTGGTTCGTGTTGTGCTCAATTACTGTGGATGATACAAACGCTTAAGGATTATGGGATACATGTGAGACATGTTCCCTTGCTTTGTGACAATGAGAGTGCGATTAAAATTGGACACAATCCCGTGCAACACTCTCGAACGAAGCATATTGAAGTTCGTCACCATTTCATTCGTGATCATATTGCCAAGGGTGACATCAATCTTAAGCATGTTCGTACTGACAAACAACTCGCTGATATCTTTACAAAACCTCTTGATGAGAAAGTGTTTTGTCGCTTAAGGAGTGAGTTGAACATCATTGATGCTTCAAACTTGGAGTGAGAACTCCATTGATGCATGCAAGGCATAAGCCCACTTGACTAATCCTTGATATTTCTCTTATGATGGTGATCATATATCTTGGACACATTTGCCTCCTTGTATTGCATCTAACTCCTTGCAGGTACTTGGATGATCTACATTCCACAAGATTACCACACACTCAAATCATGAGTAATCTTGTCATTGACCAAGTATCTAGCCCTTTGGGATGTTGAGTTCAAGGAACAAAATTCCACATATCCTTTTTGACATCTTATACATCTAGTATTTCACTCTTGTCATCCTGGATATCCTTGAGTATTTCCTTGCTTGCCTAACCCATGTAGGAAGATGAACTACACAAGTGGAAATGGCGCTCCAACTTCACATTCAATGAGCACCTACATCAAGTTTACCTACATGAGCAAAGCAACAACAAGCCCAAGGTATGTTGTTCACATCTTTAAGGAGCTTTGCTCAAAGTCATGAGTACAAGCAGCTTCATAAGATGTGATCACATCAAATGCTTAATCGAAAAATGGCAACCCCATTTTGAGCTTAAATGATGAGTATGACCTATGATCAAATGTCCTCATTTGACTCCTAAGTCAATATACTCAAACATAGGTGACTTTGTCGCCGACCTTTATCTAGATAAAGTACATATGTTTTGAGTCCTTCTATTTTCTCTTATGTTCTCTCATTGAGTTTTTCATTTCAAAAAAAAAACTTCATCTAGGAATCTTTTTCAGTTCTATTCTTCTGTCTTTGTGAATATCCTTCTGGCTCTGATGAATTCCTCGAAAATCTTTCACACATTCATTGCAAATCCTTTGAAACATTCCTCGCAAAGTGAGCTGAATTATTTATGTATTTCCTTGGAATTAAACTCGGCGTCACCGATTTAAATGTTTCGGTCTAACCGAAAAGGATCTACCCTAACTCAATTCGGTGTCACCGATTTATTTCCTCCAGGATATCATCTTCTGCATGTTCCTATTTGCCCTGTTGTGATTCTTAAGGATCCCACTTCCTTCTTTCCATCTTCCCCGACCTTCCTAGTTTGTTGTCCTTTTCGGCACTTGATGTCAAAGGGGGAGAAGACTTAGGGGGAGAAGAGAAGATTTAGGGGGAGAAGAAGAGCAATCTTACCTTAAGGGGGAGAGAATCACATCAAAGCTTTGCCGTGTTTTACATTGGACATTACAATTGAATTCATTCTCATTTGGCATCATTCTTTTGATTTTGCTCTTTCCATCAAACCCCTTGTTCTGAGAGAACTCAAAGGGAGAGAAATCTTCACAATTGATATCTTATGGAAAGCAAAATCTCTCAGAAGTTCATTGAAAATCTTTAGTTTCGGAGACATGTTTGCTGATTCAAGCTTGTGCTCAATATGAGACACTCCTTATACATGTCATCCCTGGCTTGGTACTCTTGATGTTCTTATAGTTGGTTGAAGAAATACTCTTGTGTTATCTAACCTTGTTTTCCCAAGTTTATCTCTTCAGGTACAATGCCAAGGAACCTCAAGGTAAGTACATGCACTTTGCAGAATGTGCATGATGGTAACTTGCTAGTGAATACTTGTTTGCAAGAAATCACCATGCACATATGCATCATCACTCACTTCTTTTCATCTGCTCTGATGCATATAGCCAAGCTGCATGTAGCACATCTTGCCTATCTCTCTTGTGTGCTTGTGGTAGTCCAAAACCATAATTTATGAAAATCTTGCACACTTGTAGGGGGAGCCTGTGTACTACATGCTTGTCAAAGCTTTCGTGATAATTATGTCTTTCTTTCAATAAGCTTTGATGTCTTGTTTAGTGTGATTTTAGTGTGTTGCCATCAATTACCAAAAAGGGGGAGATTGAAAGCACATTTGCTCCCTGGGTGGTTTTGGTAATTAATGACAACATACTTTGTGGTTGGACTAATGCTTTTATCAAGTATGTTTTAGGAAACTCAATCACATTGGCATGGCAAGGACTGAAGAAGTGGACCCCTCAAAATGTTAAGACAAGCATTGGCAAAAGCTCAAGACTCCATTTTTGGTTTAGTGATCCAAGATCACATTGAGTCCATAGGAAAAGCCAATACTATTAAAAGGGGATGAGGTTATGTTGATGATCTGGTTGCTCAAGTGCTTAGTGATATATCACCTTTAACTATCAGCAACTTTCACTACAAAATACAATCATAAGTAATCTCGGTCCCACCGATTTTCCAAACTCAGTCACACCGAGATGAACCACCTCAGCCATAAGCCAAACCCTAGAAAAATCGGATATTCCGAGTTTAAAATCGGTTTCACCGAAACATGGGCTGCCAAGCTTCTGTAACCTTCTGTCATCAAATCGGACTAACCGAGATGATAAAGTCGGTCTTACCGAAACTGGCAAGCTCCTGTCTTTGCTCAAATCGGACTAACCGAGATGGTATTTTCGGTCCCACCGAAAACCCCAACGTTCACATTATTTGAACCTTCGGTCTCACCGAGTTGTCCACTTCGGTCCCACCGAGATTGCTCAAATATGTGTGTAACGGTTGGATTTTTGTGTGGAGGCTATATATACCCCTCCACCCCCTCTTCATTCGTGGAGAGAGCCATCAGAAAGAACTACCATTCCTACCTTACATTTCTGAGAAGAGAACTATCTATCCTTGTGTTGAGATCAAGTTGCTCCACTCCCACCATATGAAACTTGATCTCTAACCTTCCCAAGTTGCTTTCCACTCAATCCTTTCTTCCACCACAGCCAAATCAGTGAGGAGAGTTGAGTGTTGGGGAGATTATCATTTGAAGCACAAGAGCAAGGAGTTCATCATCATCTACAACATCTATTACCTTTTGGGGGGTGGTGCCTCCTAGATTGGTTAGGTGTCGCTTGGGAGCCTCCGTCATCGAGATGTGGAGTTGAACCAAGAAGTTTGTAAGGGCAAGGAGATCGCCTACTTCGTGAAGATCTACCCCGAGTAAGGCTAGCCCTCCGTGGGCGTAGGCCATGATGGAATAGACAAGGTTGCTTCTTCGTGGACCCTTCGTGGGTGGAGCCCTCCGTGGACTCGCGCAGCCGTTACCCTCTGTGGGTTGAAGTCTCCATCAACGTGGATGTATGATAGCACCACCTATCGGAACCACGGGAAAAATCATTGCGTCTCCAAATTGCGTTTGATCTTCTCCACTTCTCTTTACTACTTGTGCAATTTACTTTCCGCTGCCCATACTCTAGAATTGCATGTGTAGTGTGCTACTTGACTTGTGTGTTATGCAAAATCTGCCAAAATCTGTCCTTGATAAAAGACAGAATTTTTATCTTGTCGAGTAGTCTAATCACCCCCCCCTCTAGACACTCTCACCTTCTTCGATCCCTCACACTACAAATCATATTCCCATGTTTACAAAATCCTACGAATCAAAGAGGCTCGAAGAGTTCAAAGTGTCCATACCAACCTACCGTATAGACCTCTACACTACAAATGTCCCTTCTCATCTTCACTACAAGGAACATACTGTACTACTATCATACTCCCTTCGTTCAAAAATATAAGTCTTGGTAGAGATTTCCACTATGGATCAAATACAGATGTATCCAGATATATTTTAGAGTATAGATTCACTCATTTTGCTCCATATGTAGTCCATCGTGGAATCTATACAAAGACTTGTATTTAGGAACTGAGAGAGTACTTATTAAAGAAGAACGGAAGAGGAACATGCTAAAGAAGAGCAAGCAGATTTTGGATAATAAAATGTTTGTTGCGCAGTGCCCACACATGATTAACCAGAGCGCATTAAGAAAGCAACTCCCTGTTGTCTCTCTATATGTGGTGCATGTGCTTTTTTGAAAGTAAAGTAGGAACATTAGCGGACCAATTAAATGTTATCTGTTTTAGTAATATCAGCATCATATCAGATTCGTACTTGAGCAACAAGTTTGGAATTATGAGTGGCACGTTGTTTAGCTTGATGGATTCAGTAGTGCTAAGCAGGTACGATGATGGTACTGAATATAAAGGCATGTCTGCATGCAAGTCGCGTGACTTTTGTCATTTGGGTTAGTCGACCATTTCAGTCGGTTGGATGAAGATCCTACGTCTCCTAACCCTTCTTCTTCCTTGTCTCTGATTCGTCCCATACAGAACAACGCACGGGCCGCCGGCCAGACCATCGGCCCCCAT
>LR738714.1:168299542-168331807 GCA_902687465.1 Secale cereale | reverse complement strand
CGAGCCCCTTCGTTTGCACCGGCGAACTCCGACGAGCTCTGTAAAATCGACTGACCCAATTTTGAAATTTAGTCTACTGTGCTTTAACTAGTGTGGAATATAGAAGGCGAAAACCATAAGCATTGGGAGCATAGTGTTGAGCGTGCCATGGCGGATCTGAAGGTGCAAACCGGACAAAGGCAACTTTGCAACCAATGTTTGCTTTTAACTAGCAAGTAAGTGATGGACAAGAAATCAGAGTAAAGTAGTGGCGATCTATTTCCTTGCTGCGATAAATAAGTTGAGCAGATACGAAAGAGTATCGCCTCTGGTTCGGCGCCGTGTATGCATCTGCTGAGAATTTGATGGTGTGGCGGTAGCGATGGCTATCGGCGGTGTGGAAGCAGATCTAGGAGGGTAGACGGTGGCGGCGGGGCGCGGTGGACGAGACGGTCGTAGGAGCGGCGCCGGCAAGGTGGATGATGGCGGGGATGAAGCGAGAGGACGGGATGCAAGGATCCTGGTCCGAAGCCGTGGATGAGAGAGGTCGATCTCTTGTGATGGACGGCGGCGTTGGGGTATCAGCTCTGGCATGGTGGAGGAGTACGGCGGTGGATGGGGTGGCGGACGGAGGAGGCTGGGGTGGAGAGGGTGTATTGGCGCCCACGGAGTACGAATGGGGAAATGGAGGTGGAGAGGAAGGGGGAACCATGTCTTTAGGACGCGCTTGTCTCAAATGCGAGGAAATTTAGAAACTTAGCCCCCGTTTCAAATTTCCTATATCACAGCAATATTAGTCGGTTGGGGATAGGACGGTAATCTCGCATACACCGAATATTTGCCGACGAGAGTTTTTTTTGGCGCCCATCGTGTATGAATCGGGAAGGGAGTCGATTTCGGCCGAGGACACACTATGTTTTGGCGCCCACCGTGTATGAATCCGAGTGAGAGGCCTGTCACATCCCTAGTCAGCTTTTGCATTAGGACTAGCTAGAGTGTGCATCATGTTTACTTATCAAAGAAACTTGAAATGGGAATGACAGAAACCCCAGCACCCCTCTTCTAACAACTAGGGTTTGATAAAATCTTTTCCAATGTACCCAAAATGCCCTTCAAAAATGTTCATCATTTCTGCCTTGGTCTTAAACCTCTGCCAAAAATGGTGCACAATTTTCTAGGACAACCAAGGTCTCTGGATTAAATCATATGGTATTTGCATTTGGGCATTTTAATGCTATAAAATATTTCATGTGCCCAAATAATCATAAACTATAATGTTCCATGATGTTCATATTATATACAGTGGGCATGACAAGTTTTATGAGTTATAAAAATGTTCTGGCATTTTTATTAATTAAACAAAGTTGCAAAAGAAATGAAACAGAAAAGAAATAGGAAAAGGGAGAGAGAGAAAGGTTACCTGACGCCCAACCGGCCCACCTGCCGGCCCAGCCCAGCTGCCGCTCCAGCGAGCTGCTTGGCTCGGCCAGGCAGGCAGGCAGGTGCTCAACGGCGGCCGCAGCGCGCGCCATGCAGCTGTCCGCCGCCCTGCTTCCTCCCCTCACCGCCCTGGAGGCTTGGATCGATCGTCCACCTCGCCCCCGACCTCGCAGACACTCTCCACTCTCCCTAGCTCCTATCATTCGCCCTCCCCGCACCATGGCCGACGCCGCCGTGCTCGCACCGTCGTAGTAGCCGCGCCCACCGTCGTCCCTGAGCCCTGTCGCCGTGTCCGTCGTCTCCGCCGTCCTCGACTACATCGAGCAGGCCGAGCCCCGAGCGCTCGCCCGCCCCAAAGACGCCCCCGACCCCTTCTTCCCCAACTCCGGCCGCGGAGATCCCCCTCGCCGTCCCGCTCAGCTCCGCCCGCCCCCAAGCTCGCTCCGGCGTCTGCTGCAACCTCTGTGAGCCCAGCTTCGTCCTCCCCCTCTTCGTTGGCTCTTTCCTGCCTTGGAATGCACCGCACGTAGCTCACCTGCACACACCGCCGCGGAGCTCGTCGCCGACGAGGCTCCGGCCATCCAATGATTCGGCCACCGTGCCTATCAGCTTCACTGTCACGCGTAGGTGCTGTAGGACCACTCCACGCACCTCTACGAGCACCGCACCATCGTTTCGACTTCGCCGAACTCCGGAAGCCGCTGGACTCGTCGCCGGCGTCATCTCCGGCGACCCCGAGGCCAGCCACCACCTCCATTCGATGTGGTTTGCCTCCAGCTACCCGTTGGTGTGCTCCGCCGTCGTTTTGGCACCCGGAGCACGAAACCCGCACCTCGCCGCCGTGTTTGGCCTCGCCGGCGGCTAAACGCCGACGAGTTGGGTCTGTTTGACCACGGGTTTGACCCCCCAGGGTCACTGACATGTGGGCCCTGCCTGCTAGTCAAACCTAGTTTAAGTGTTAATTTAATTCTAATTAGCTAATTAGTTAACTGTGACACTGACCAGTGGGTCCCACTGGTCAGGTTTGACCTGGGCCGCCCTGTTGACTGACTGACGTCAGCATGATGTCATGCTAACGCAGTAAAGGATTTTCTGGGATTTTTAGATTTAAAAATAATTCAGGAAATTCCAGAAAATGCCTAAACTTCAAAAAATCATATAAATTCAACAGTAGCTCAGATGGAAAAGATTTATATATGAAAATTGATCAGAAAAATCCAATCTTTCCAATGGCACTGGTTTTATGCATGTTTGAGCAAGTTAACCTTGCTGTATACTTTAAAAAATGATAATGCTCTGAATTAAATAATAGCTAAAGTGCCAATTTGAATCTTTGATTCAAATAAGCTCAAACCCTTCTGGTTATAGTTGCATTAGCCCAAAACACATGCATCTTGCCATGTCATGAGCATGCATCATATTGTTGCATTTGTTTGTTTAACGATTGTATCACCGATATTCTCTGTGTTAGGTCCTGCTCCCGAGGATACTGCTGCGTATCCAGCTGAAGAGCAGTACCCGACAACCACTCTGTCAGGCAAGCAATCATTGATCATTTCGATACAAACCCATCTTCTCGCTCCTGCTCTCTTTTACTGCATTAAGGCAACAGCGTGTGAACTGCTACTTGCTGCGGTAGTTGAACCCTATTCCCTTGCATGACCTGTCATTGCCACAGTAAATAGTTGAAACCACTAGCATGTGTAGGAGTTGAATGAGCCATGTGATGTGTGATCCACCATGCTATTTGTTTATGTTGCCTGCTATGCTTAGAGTTGTGTCAGGTCTGGTTCATCTGGGTGATGGATCAGAGTGAAATGATCATCTCGATAAAGAGAAAGAAGTGTGGAACACGTTTGGTTAAGGTATCGATGAAAGGCCATGTAGGAGTATGTGGTGGGTTGTTTCATTGGAACCGTACATAGGACCCGAGATCTGTATGTGTGGTTCAAGTTCCAGTTACTACCATGCATTGGGCCCGAAACCAATGGACCCTCTCGGCTTATTAATTACCCTCGATCTCTGTCCGGGAGTTGCAACTAGTTTCTCGCGTTTATAGTTTACTGGAGGTCGTGCACAGCGCTGACCCTCGGGGTGGGTTGTGATGCGACAGGTACGTGGCATGGTGTACCGATTGCCCGTTTGGTGACTTGGGAACCCTGTACACATCGTTTGGGGCCGTGAGCGACACCCCGGCCAGATCTCCCCATGGATGGAACCCAAATAGGCGATAAACCTGGACGAGAGACTTGAGTAGTTAATCAGGTCGTGGCCGACACCCTCGCTGGGCTTCCGCTTGAAGGTTGCCGAGTACATGTCGAGTAAACGGTGATAAGTGGTGAAAGCGTGTGTGAAGAGGTACACCCCTGCAGGGTTATCAATCTATTTGAATAGCCGTTGTTTGCGGTACGGACTACTTGGTTAGTCTTACAGTTCATAGACAAGTTGATGGATACTACTAAAAGCCTCAAGATAAGTGTGAGTGCCGTGGATGGCCCTTCCGTAGGATGACGGAAGAGGATCCTCGGTAGTGTATTGTTGTGGTGAGTAGAGGACTCGTGTTCGTAATAACATCTTGCAATCCGTTGAGAGTTGTAGTATAGGTTAGCCAAGAGTCAAAGCTGGCTTTCTGCTATGAACTCCACTACCCCCTTTGATAATGTTGCATGTATGATAGGTTCTGTGGTAAGACTTGCTGAGTACCTTCGTACTCATGTTTGCTTAATAACTGTTGCAGAGGAGAACCATGCCCCTGCTGATGGGTTCTACATAGACGTTGACGTCGACGAGTAGCTTGACACCCAGACGGAGATCTGGAGCTTGTGAAGGGCCTTGTAGATAGTCAGGCTACACCAAGCCTGTTTTATTTTCTAAGTTGTCTATACTCAGACATGTAGCTTCCGCTTGTGCTTGTATGACTGTATGACTTGAGTGTTGGGTCATGTGACCCCTACCTGTATGGATATGTTATGTATGGCTCTTGGAGCCTCTTAAATAAAGTACTTTGAGTCATAGAGTTCTGTTGTGATGCAATGTTGTATTTGCACATATTGAGCATATTGTGTGTATGGTTGAAATGCTTGGTATGTGTGGGATCCGACACCTAGTTGTTTTCCTTTGGTAGCCTACCTTACAGGGAAATGCCTCCTAGTGATTCCAGTGAGCCTTGGTAGCTTGCTACTGCTCGGAACACGTAGGCTGGCCGGCATCTATCCTTCTTCGTTCCTGTGTCTGTCCCTTAGGGGAAATGTCACGTGTTGTTCCTTTAAGTCCATGTAGCTTGCTACGACTTGGGTTCATACGTTGATGACCGACACGTTCGTTGCTGGGTCATGGATGCCTGTCTCTGTAATCTAGTGCCACTTTTGGTTTATAACTAGACATGTCGGCCCGGGTTCTCTGACATATGGATGCTAGCGACACTATCTTATACGTGTGCCAAAATGCGCAAACGGTCCCGGGCCAGGTAAGGTGGCACCCGTGGGGTTACCGTGCGTGAGGCCACAAAGTGATATGACGTGTTACAGCTAGATCGGTGTGACTTAGGATCGGGGTCCTGACAGCGTTGGCATTAGAGCTGGACTGCCTGTAGGTTTCTCAAGCCAAACTGGTCGATGTTGAGTCTAGAAAAATTCTTAGTTATACGTAGGGGAATTGATTGTGGATGGGAACGTAAGGCTCTTTTTACTCCTTTACCTTATGCCCTTCTGATCTGAGTCAGTCTATTCTTCTACGGGGATTTAGGACTAGGCCTCTCATCCTTACTAGGTTCACGTGTTACTAATCCGTAGACTCTTAGGATTGTTGGTTTCAAGCCTCAATTCAGTTTCTATCCTTTTAGTATGATGATTGTTGGACCCGGAACCTGGATATGGAATTGTTGAGTGGCTATGCTATCATTTGTATGATGTCTCAAATCTTTGTTTGAGCATTTACAGTTGTTATGCTGCCCGATTTCTTCCAGAAACACTAATGCCTTTGCATTACTTCGTGTTTCAGATGTCTGGCCGCACCCCTCACAAAGTGGTTCGTTTGACTCGGTGCATTAATGTGCCCGGTCACACGGCCATGCTAGTCCGTGTGCTGACTGAGACCGGTTATCGCTGGTATCCTGAGTACACCGCGGAGGAACAGTACCGGGATTTCAATCAGAGTCAGTATTTCTGCACAGTCCGGATATACCCCTCATATCCCGGAGCTAACGACCCCATCCATTGGTCTTATGGACTCGGGGTTACCATCGAGATGGCAGTACAGGATGCCGCCTATTCGATGATGACCATTCTCCGGGCTAGGCATGCCCTGTTGCTGAACACTGAGTTCTGTTACATGCCAGCCTCACTTCCCGGAGAAGAAGGCTACTACACTGGTCTGTATACTGATGCTGCTCATGAAGAGCCACTGCTTCAGACTACTGTTCAGATGCTAGAGGATAGGGACCGTGAGGTCCGTGCCCTCCGAATGGAGCTGTATAACACTCGAGCCGCCCACTGGACTAGTTTGACACGGCTTGCACCTGCTGTGCACGCCGGATATCTGGACATGCGGGATTTGTACCCCGTGCGGACTCGTTTGCCTGATCGCATGGATTGGCGTGACATTGGGGGTATTACACCTCCACGTGGGCGTCGGTTACCACCAGCATCGGGACCAAGGCCACACCCATGTCCCTATGGTCCACAGCCTTCGAGTGCTCGCGAGTTTCAAGATCCGTCTGTTCCACTTCCAGGCTAAAGTGGTAATATTTACGAACATTACTACGGGAATGTCTGAGCTAGACCGTGGCAGTAGTAGTATTGTAGTAGTTGTATTCCCACAGTCCTGCGCGTCTTGTGGAATATGACTTAGTGTGTACTGAGTTTCGGAGGTGTAGTTAAATAATGTATAGGAGCTTGGAATGCCTCTGATGGGATGTATCGTCTTTCACCGCAGTTGTACTTTAGCATTGGCTTGTACTAAACTATGTATGGTGTCTATGACCACTGGTGTATATATAGCAGTTTCTATATTACCATGTCGTACGGATGAACATCTCTGCATTCCGTGTCATCCATTACATTCTGCACTCCTATGTCAAATTTTGCCATCCTTGTCTAAACCGTTGCTTTGTTTTCTTAGGATGGTCAACACTCGCAACACTCCTGCTGCTCAGGAGCAGGGTGAGGCTAGTGGGGCTAGAGATGGGAATCTGCCCCAGCCACCCTCCTTGGCTGAAGTTATGCTCGAAGCAGAACGGAACAAGAGAGAGACCAACCGTCTGCTGGAACGCATAGAGCAGAACACTGGGTTCCGTCAGAGGAATGACCTGGTGTCAATCAATGACTTTATCAAGATGTGCCCACCGAAGTTCCATCACTCCACTGAACCTCTGGATGCGGATGACTGGCTACGTAGTATCACCCACAAGCTACACTCTGCCCGTGTGGCCGAACCTGACAAGGTTACCTATGCCGCCTACCATCTGGAGGGCCCTGCCAGTCTTTGGTGGGAGAACTTTGAAGCTATGCGTCCTCCTGACCAAATCACTACTTGGGTTGAGTTCAGTGAGGCATTCCGTGAACATCACATTCCGGAAGGTCTCATGGATCGCAAGCGGGAGGAATTCTGCAATTTCACCCAGGGCCGGTTAACTGTGGATGGCTATAGTCGCGAGTTTGGCAACTTGGCACGCTATGCACCTGAGGAAGTATCCACCGATGCCAAGAAGCAGGCAAGGTTCCGCAAGGGACTCAGCCCTGAACTCCGCCGAGATCTACGTCTGCACGAGTGCACTTCCTTCCAGAAGTTGGTAAACAAGGCTAGCAGTGCTGAAACGGGCCAGACCGACTTCGAGGCCACACGCAAGCATACTCGAGACTTTGGTTCCTCATCCGGCTCTAGCTCTCACAAGCGCCGTGTGTGGGTTCCTAACACTGCTCTGCCACCCAAGTACACACCGAGGCCATCCTATGAGGCGCCTCACCCAACTCAACAGTATGCACCTGCTAAGACCTATGGAGGACCACCTTCCAACTTTGCTCCAAGCACTAGCACTGTGACATGCTTCAAGTGTGGAGAACCGGGACACTACATGCGTGAGTGTCCTCAGAACCAACCAGGAAAACCCGTTGGCCGTGGTAAGCCAACCGGCAAGGTGAATTATGTCAAGCCAATCCCCACTGCACGTGGTCATGTCAACTATGTCTCTGCTGAGGAAGCTTATGAGGATCCTAACGTCGTCCTTGGTACGCTTCTTATTAACTGCCATCCGGCATCTGTTCTTTTCGATACTGGAGCATCCCATTCGTTCATATCTGAGAGCTATGCTCGAATGCACAACATGACTTTTTGTGACATGCCTACTTCCATGGTTATTCAAACTCCTGGTTCAAAGAGGCAAACCTCTAGGGTAAGCCATGGAAATGAAATCATTGTCAATAGACTTGTTTTCCTAGCATCTCTAATCGCTCTCAAGTCCTCGGACATAAACATCATTTTGGGTATGGATTGGATGAAAACTCATTACGCCAAGATTGATTGCTATACTAGGACCGTTCAACTTACACACCCATCCGGCAAGATAGTCAATGTCTTGACCCGAATGGCTGAGCGTCAGCTCTACTCTCTTAATGCCAGCCCTCTACCAGAACTCGAAGATATCCCGGTAGTCCGTGACTTTCCGGATGTTTTTTCAGAAGAACTGCCAGGAATTCCACCTGACAGAGATGTCGAGTTCGTGATAGATCTTATTCCAGGAACTGTCCCAATCTCTAGGAGACCTTATAAGATGGCACCCCTAGAATTAGTTGAGCTTAAGAAACAACTCGATGAGTCCTTGCAGAAAGGTTTCATCCGTCCTAGTTCCTCCCCTTGGGCTTGTCCCGTCCTCTTCGTCAAGAACAAGGATGGAACGGAGCGGATGGTTGTAGATTACCGACCTGTCAATCTGGTCACCATAAAGAACAAGTATCCGCTCCCCAGGATCAACGACCTGTTTGATCAGCTCGCTGGATCCTCAGTCTTCTCGAAGATGGATTTGAGGTTGGGTTACCATCAAATCAAAATCAAGAACGGGGACATCCCTAAAACGGCTTTTGTTACTCGTTATGGCCAATATGAGTACACCGTCATGTCCTTCGGGTTAACCAATGCCCCAACCACCTTCTCCCGGCTAATGAATTCTATATTCATGGAGTACTTGGATAAATTCGTCGTGGTATACCTCGATGATATACTCATCTATTCCAAGAACAAGGAAGATCATGCCGAGCATTTAAGGCTGGTATTGACGAAACTTCGAGAGCACCGCCTTTATGCCAAATTCTCTAAATGTGAATTTTGGTTGCCGGAAGTAACCTATCTAGGGCATGTGATCTCTGGCAAGGGCATTGCTATCAATCCCGAGCGAGTTCAAGCCGTCCTTGATTGGACTCCCCCTGAATCGGTCAAGCAAGTTAGAAGTTTTCTTGGCTTAGCAAGCTATTGTCGACGCTTCGTCGAGAATTTCTCCAAGGTTGCTAAACCTCTAACTGAGCTCCTCAAGAAAGATAAAAAGTTTGAGTGGACCCCACAGTGCGAGTCCAGTTTTCAGGAACTGAAAATACGCCTGACATCTACACCTGTACTGGTACCACCAGACTTTTCCAAGGATTTTATTATCTACTGCGACGCCTCGCGACACGGACTAGGTTGCATACTCATGCAAGATCATCAAGTGATTGCTTACGCATCCCGACAGTTGCGTCCACATGAGGATAACTATCCTACTCATGATCTAGAGCTTGCAGCTGTAGTCCATGCACTCAAAACATGGCGACATTACCTCCTAGGTAATCGCTGTGAAATCTTCATTGATCATCAAAGTTTGAAGTACATCTTCACCCAACCGTATCTAAATCTCAGGCAAAGACGTTGGGTTGAGTTGCTCATAGATTACGATTTAGGAATCACTTACACCCCTGGGAAGGCCAATGTCATGGCTGATGCACTAAGTCGTAAATCTTATTGTAACAACTTGATGTTACAACAAGGACAACCACTTCTCCACGAGGAATTTCGTAAGCTTAACCTTCACATTGTTCCTCGAGGATTCCTTTCCACCTTGGTGGCGGAACCTACCCTTACGGATCAGGTCATCAAAGCACAGAAGGTTGACCCGGGAATTTCCCGTATTAAGAGGAACATCAAGAAAGGAGTCACGGGATGTTTCTCAATTGATAATCAAGGAGTTGTATTCTTTAGCAACTGTTTAGTGGTTCCTAAAGTACGAAACCTAAGACGTTTGATCCTTAAGGAGGCTCATGAATCTCCTCTCACAATTCATCCCAGTAGTACCAAAATGTATCAGGACCTACGTCAGAGATTCTGGTGGACTAGGATGAAGAGAGAAATCGCTCAATTCATTGCTAACTGCGACATTGTCGTCGAGTCAAAGCAGAGCATCAACGGCCTGCTGGCACCCTTCAACCTTTAGCTATTCCTGAATGGAAATGGGACAAGGTCGGTATGGACTTCATTACCGGGTTTCCCAGGACCAGGAAAGGGAATAATGCTATCTTCGTCGTTATCGACCGCCTCTCTAAAGTAGGTCATTTCTTGCCTGTTCGAGAGAGTATTACCGCTAGCCAGTTAGCAGACTTGTATGTCTCTCGGATAGTATCACTGGTGTGTCGTTGGAGATTAACTCAGACCGTGGAAGTCTTTTCACTTCACGATTTTGGGAAAGTTTCCAGAATGCTATGGGAACTCATCTCTCTGTCAGTACTGCCTTCCATCCCCAGTCAAGTGGTCAAGTGGAACGAGTCAATCAAATTATGGAAGACATGCTTCGAGCCTCTGTCATCTCTTTTGGTATGGATTGGGAGAAGTGTCTTCCATTTGCCGAATTTGCTTATAACAATAGTTATCAAGCCAGCCTGGGTAAAGCCCCCTTTGAAGTTCTGTATGGACGAAGGTGTCGAACACCTCTTAACTGGTCAGAAACCGGGGAAAGACAACTCTTTGGCCCGGATATGATCCAGGAAGCAGAAGAGCAAGTTCGCATCGTTCGTGAGAAATTGAAAACAGCCCAGTCTCGCCAGAAGAGCCAATATGATAGTCATCATAAGGCTGTGACTTTTGAAGTCGGCGGTAAGGCTTACCTTCGGGTTACTCCTCTTAAGGGAACCCATCGCTTCGGTATCAAAGGCAAGTTGGCCCCTCGTTACATCGGTCCTTTTCGCATTCTTGCCAAACGAGGAGAAGTTGCCTACCAACTGGAACTACCTCCGCACCTATCCAGAGTTCATGACGTGTTCCACGTTTCTCAACTCAGGTGTTGCTTCTCGGATCTTGTCCCCGGAGTGGACCATGAAACGCTTGATCTCCCGGACAATCTCACATATCGAGAATACCCCGTTCGTATTCTTGATCAAACCGAGCACACCACTCGACGCCACAATATCAAGTTTCTCAAGGTTCAGTGGTCACATCATTCCGAGAGTGAAGCTACTTGGGAAAGGGAGGATCGTCTTCGACTTGAGTACCCCACCCTCTTTCCGGAGGAACCTGAATCTCGGGACGCGATTCTTTTAAGTGGGGGTGAGTTGTCACATCCCTAGTCAGCTTTTGCATTAGGACTAGCTAGAGTGTGCATCATGTTTACTTATCAAAGAAACTTGAAATGGGAATGACAGAAACCCCAGCACCCCTCTTCTAACAACTAGGGTTTGATAAAATCTTTTCCAATGTACCCAAAATGCCCTTCAAAAATGTTTGTCATTTCTGCCTTGGTCTTAAACCTCTGCCAAAAATGGTGCACAATTTTCTTGGACAACCAAGGTCTCTGGATTAAATCATATGGTATTTGCATTTGGGCATTTTAATGCTATAAAATATTTTATGTGCCCAAATAATCATAAACTATAATGTTCCATGCTGTTCATATTATATACAGTGGGCATGACAAGTTTTATGAGTTATAAAAATGTTCTGGCATTTTTATTAATTAAACAAAGTTGCAAAAGAAATGAAACAGAAAAGAAATAGGAAAAGGGAGAGAGAGAAAGGTTACCTGACGCCCAACTGGCCCACCTACCGGCCCAGCCCAGCTGCCGCTCCAGCGAGCTGCTTGGCTCGGCCAGGCAGGCACGCAGGTGCTCGACGGCGACCGCAGCGCGCGCCACGCAGCTGTCCGCCACCCTACTTCCTCCCCTAGCCGCCCTGGAGGCTTGGATCGATCGTCCACCTCGCCCCCGACCTCGCAGACACTCTCCACTCTCCCCAGCTCCTCTCCTTCGCCCTCCCCGCACCATGGCCGACGCCGCCGTGCTCGCACCGTCGTAGTAGCCGCGCCCACCATCGTCCCTGAGCCCTGTCGCCGTGTCCGTCTTCTCCGCCGTCCTCGACTACATCGAGCAAGCCGAGCCCCGAGCGCTCGCCCGCCCCCGAGACGCCCCCGACCCCTTCTTCCCCAACTCCGGCCGCGGAGATCCCCCTCGTCGTCCCGCTCAGCTCCGACCGCCCCCAAGCTCGCTCCGGCGTCTGCTGCAACCTCTGTGAGCCCGGCTTCATCCTTCCCCTCTCCGTTGGCTCTTTCCTGCCCTGGAATGCACCGCACGTAGCTCACCTGCACACACCGCCGCGGAGCTCGTCGCCGACGAGGCTCCGGCCATCCAATGGTCCGGTCACCGTGCCTATCAGCTTCACTGTCACGCGTAGGTGTTGTAGGACCACTCCACGCACCTCTACGAGCACCGCACCGTCGTTTCGACTTCGCCGAACTCCGGCAGCCGCTGGACTCATCGCCGACGTCATCTCCGGCGACCCCGAGGCCAGCCACCACCTCCATTCGATGCGGTTTGCCTCCAGCTACTCGTAGGTGTGCTCCGCCGTCGTTTTGGCACCCGGAGCATGAAACCCGCACCTCACCGCCGTGGTTGGCCTCACCGGCAGCTAAATGCTGGCGAGTTGGGCCTGTTTGACCACGGGTTTGACCCCCCAGGGTCACTGACATGTGGGCTGTAACGCCCGGATAATTAAGCTACAGTAATACTCTGCTAATGATGCCACATCATCGTTTTTACTGTTGCTAAAAGTCACTTTGGTTCAAACCGATTTGAAGTCAAATTAAAATAAAGCAAAACAAATAAAGTTTTCAAAGTGTCAAAACTAAAATGTTCAAAGTGTGGCAAATAATCTTTCGATATTTGTCATGTTGAAACCTATATCTTAAAAGGTGTTTTAATGCCTTTAATAATTAAAACAGTGCATAAAACATTTGTGTAAATGCTTTTTAAATAATGGACAAATATAAACTAAATTATTTGGTGCCAAAATAATTGTGGCAATGACATAATTGATATTACTAATTTAGGGGCTAGTGCTATATTTTATAGAAGCTAAAATTAAATAAAACAGAATATGTAAATAGATAAAGAAAACACAAAATAAAATACAAACTAAAAAGGAAATGTCCCCTGGGCCACTTGGCCCAGTCGGCCCAAGCAACTCCTCCCACCAGGCCAACCCACCGCGCCCCTGTTTCCCCCTCCTCTGTTTACAGAGGAGGCGTGGACAGCACCGATGGCCGCCACGGCCCCGACCATCGCCGTGGCGACCATCCGGCGACTACCCCGGCGACCTCGAAGCCTATAAGACCCCCCTCCCCGGCGAACCCTAACACCCCTGCTTTTCCCACTTCGCCCCTCCCTCTCACCCTCTCGTCGATCTGGAAGAAGCCCGCGCCGCCATCGCAATGGCTCTCCTGGACCGCGCGCTCCTTGTCGTCTCTGCCGGCTGAAGACGTGTCCAGGCGACTTGTCCACTCCTCCTACGACATCTACGTGGGCGGGCTCGAGCTGGGTGTCCCTGCGTCGAGCGGACCGACGGCGTCCTCCTCCTTCGCCTTCTTCTTCTTCAAGTCCCGTCGTCGTCGTGAGCTCTCGGCCTCCCCGAGCCTCCTCTACAACGATGTGAGCCCCCCACGTCTTTCCCCTCTTTCGTGGCTCGTATTCAGGCCCCAAACTAGCCGCCCCGTAGCCTGTCGCACCACGCCGCCCGTTCCTGACGAGGCCGCAGCCGTCGTACGCCCTCACCGCGGTCGTCGCGGCGGTTGACGCGCCCCCACGCGCCCGTGGTCCCGCTTGCCGCACGCCGGCTAGGCCCGGGCTGCGCCCCGTGCGTGCGCCCGCGCCCCTGCCTCGCGTGGCTGCGCCCGGCGGCGACCCACGCCGTCCGCCTTGGCCCATGGCCGCCTGCGCCGCTGCGCGCCACCCCTGCGCCCCACGGCTCCCCCCACCTGCCGCCCGCTGCTGCTCAGCTCTGTCGCGCCCCGCCCCGCACCGGCCACTGCTGCCGCCGACCCGCGCGACGGCCGTGCGCCCAGGGCCTCCCATGGTCGCGCCTTCCGATGCCAGCCCCTCCCGCGCCGCAGCGCCCGCGCCCCGCCGTTGCCTGGACGCCACCGCAGCCGCGGCTCCGACCGGCCGGCCTCGCCCCCCTACCTCGCCGGCCGGCGCCCCGGTCCGGCGCCCCGCCGACCTCGCCCCGCGCCCAGGCGCCCGTTTGGGCGGGCGCCCGCCCCCTTTACCTCGCGCGCCCAAAGCCCCGTCGCCCGCTATGGCCCCTGTGCCTATGGCATGTGGGGCCCGCCCCTTTAAAAAAGAAAGAAATAAAAAAAGGAAAAGATAAAAAGGGAATAATTAATTAATTAATTAATTAATCTAGCTTAATTAGCTAATTAACTCCTGATTAACCTAATGTGCCTATGACAGGGGGGCCCACCCCCTGTTGACCAGTCAGCGTTGACTGGTCAACTGGGACCCCCTGGACCCACTGTCATTTGCTGATGCACTACTGGGTGCACTACACCGGGTGCACCTAGCGAGTTCCAATTCATTTTCGAATTAATAATAATTTCAAAATATTAATAAAACTTTGAAAAATCATATCAAATAATCCGTAACTCGGATGAAAAAGTTTTATATATGAAAGTCGCTCAGAATTTCGAGACGAATCCGAATACGTGGTCCGTTCATCCACCACACATCCCTAGCATACCGAACATGGAACTTTTCCCCTCTGGTTCGCCTGTCCGAAAATGCCTAACTCCGGGAAAACATTCCCGGATGTTATCCCCCTCCGCCGACATCGTGTAGTACTGCGTTAGAACACCCCTAGCACCGTTTATTGTCATGGCGTGCATCTGTATTGCATCTGTGTGCTATGTATTTATTGTTTCTTCCCCCTTCTTCTCTCCAGTAGACCCCGAGACTCCTGTTGATGCCCTGGTGATCGACTACGTCGACAACGACATTCCTTCCGTTTCAGCAGAGCTACCAGGCAAGCCCCCCCCCCTTTGATCATCCCGATATCACCCATTACATTCTCTCTTATGCTTGCATTAGAATTTTGCTACTGTTATTGTTTGATCCTATTCTGATGCATAGCCTACTTTTGTACCTGCTATTGTTACCTACATGCTATGCTAAACTGCTTAGTATAGGTTGGCTAGTGATCCATCAGTGACCCCACCTTGTCCTTGTTGCCCCTGCTTCATCATCGACTACCCGAGCAACGTGATCGAAGACCGAAGCCTGACTATCCTTGTTGCCCCTGCTTCATCATCGACGACTCAAGCAACATGATCGAAGATCAGAGACCGACACATCACATCACATCACACCCCCTTTGTTGCTCGACTCTGCAGAGGTACTATCGGGTGCTGAGGGTGAAACCTCGTAACGCACTCATGATGATAACATTGTAGTGTAGCTATTCGGTCGTGGTCATCGAGGGTGATTCCTCTTTCTCCATTCCCGATACGACTCTGTCGTGCAACCCCTCAAGTGTGAACCTCGGGGGTGATTCCTCATAGTTCACCTTGACGGACACATCGAGTGGAATTCGTCGGGGGTGATTCCTCGGGTTTTCCACCTTGATGTTTTGGACACACGGTTACATGAACTTTACTTGAGACCTTTGTGAAAGGCGGGCGGGCCCAGTGAGCACCCGCGGGAGTTCTTACGGTGGCGGCTGGCTGTTTAGCGGTATCACCCAGGAGGGGTGATAGCTCCTTTACGCACTTGTCCCGATAGCCGTCACTTCTGTCAATAATGCACTAACAGATTTGGGTATTTGTTCTGAGTTGGCCTCTGGCCTTTACGCACTAACCGCCACGCGAGAATAGTTATGGGCCTCGGTGTCGTGGTATCAGCCGAAGCTTTGTCAGACGTTCAGTTCAGCATTGCGGCATGGCCTGGTCGGCGCCCCAGTGGAGGTGGCCTGGATCGCCCTGCGCGCAACGATCCGGAGTGCAACGGGCGATGGCCCATGACCCCGGAGCGCTTAGGATGTAGACCGGCGGGGACCTCTCTGCTGAGCCTAGGTAGGGCTGTGACGTGTTGATCTTCCGAGGCCGGGCATTGACACAGAAAGGTGTGTCCGGCCAGAGATGATCGAGCGTGAGGGTAACGTGGTGCACCCCTGCAGGGAAGTTATCTATTCGAATAGCCGTGTCCACGGTAACGGACGTTCAGTCTTATATCCTGATCTACTATAACTAGAAATGGATACTTGAGATATGTGATGGATATGTGGCTGCGAGATTACTTTCACGCAGGGAGTCGAGGAAGGATCTCTAGGCCGTTAATACTACAACATGCTTGTTAATTACAAAATGCTATTCTGTATTTCCTTCTACTGCTGCAAGATGGTGCTTCCCAGAAGATGCTTGAAGATGCTAGTCTTCGATAGGTAGGCTTTTCCCCTCCTCTTCTGGCATTCTGCAGTTCAGTCCACATATACAGCTTTTCCTTTGATACCGATGCATACTTAGTATAGATCTGATGCTTGCGAGTACTTTGGATGAGTACTCACGGTTGCTTTGCTCCCCCTTTCATCCCTTCTTTCTTCTTTCTGGTTGTTGCAACCAGATGGCGGATCCCAGGAGCCAGATGCCACCCCAGTCGACTACTACTACTACTACTACTACTACTACTACTACTACTACTACTACTACTACTACTACTACTACTACTACTACTACTACTACTACTACTACCCCGATGGAGCCTACTACTACGTGGAGACAGCTGACGACCAGGAGTAGTTAGGAGGTCCCAGGCAGGAGGCCTTGCCTCTTCGATCGTTGATGTTTGTGTTGGCCTTCTTAAGGCAAAACTTGTTTAACTTATGTCTGTACTCAGATATTGTTGCTTCCGCTAACTCTGTTGCTTTCGAGCTTCTGTATTCGAGCCCTCGAGGCCCCTGGCTTGTATATGAAGCTTGTTTTATTTTATTTGTGTCTAGAGTTGTGTTGTGATATCTTCCCGTGAGTCCCTGATCTTGGTCGTACACATTTGCGTGCATGATTAGTGTACGGACAAATCGGGGGCGTCACATGGGCCCTGCCTGCTAGTCAAACCCAGTTTAAGTGTTAATTTAGTTCTAATTAGCTAATTAGTTAACTGTGACACTGACCAGTGGGTCCCACTGGTCAGGTTTGACCTGGGCCGCCCTGTTTACTGACTGACGTCAGCATGATGTCATGCTAACGCAGTAAAGGATTTTCTGGGATTTTTAGATTTAAAAATAATTCAGGAAATTCCAGAAAATGCCTAAACTTCAAAAAATCATATAAATTCAACAGTAGCTCAGATGGAAAAGATTTATATATGAAAATTGATCAGAAAAATCCAATCTTTCCAATGGCACTGGTTTTATGCATGTTTGAGCAAGTTAACCTTGCTGTATAATTTAAAACATGATAATGCACTTAATTAAATAATAGCTAAAGTGCCAATTTGAATCTTTGATTCAAATAAGCTCAAACCCTTCTGGTTATAGTTGCATTAGCCCAAAACACATGCATCTTGCCATGTCATGAGCATGCGTCATATTGTTGCATTTGTTCGTTTAATGATTGTATCACCGATATTCTCCGTGTTAGGTCCTGCTCCCGAGGATACTGCTGCATATCCAGCTGAAGAGCAGTACCCGACAACCACTCTGTCAGGCAAGCAATCATTGATCATTCCGATACAAACCCATATTCTCGCTCCTGCTCTCTTTTACTGCATTAAGGCAACAACGTGTGAACTGCTACTTGCTGCGGTAGTTGAACCCTATTCCCTTGCATGACTTGTCATTGCCACAGTAAATAGTTGAAACCACTAGCATGTGTAGGAGTTGAATGAGCCATGTGATGTGTGATCCACCATGCTATTTGTTTATGTTGCCTGCTATGCTTAGAGTTGTGTCAGGTCTGGTTCATCTGGGTGATGGATCAGAATGAAATGATCATCTCGATAAAGAGAAAGAAGTGTGGAACACGTTTGGTTAAGGTATCGATGAAAGGCCATGTAGGAGTACGTGGTGGGTTGTTTCATTGGAACCGTACATAGGACCCGATATCTGTATGTGTGGTTCAAGTTCCAGTTACTACCATGCATTGGGCCCGAAACCAATGGACCCTCTCGGCTTATTAATTACCCTCGATCTCTGTCCGGGAGTTGCAACTAGTTTCTGGTGTTTATAGTTTACTGGAGGTCGTGCACAGCGCTGACCCTCGGGGTGGGTTGTGATGCGACATGTACGTGGCATAGTGTACCGATTGCCTGTTTAGTGACTCGGGAACCCTGTACACATCGTTTGGGGCCGTGAGCAACACCCCAGCCGGATCTCCCCACGGATGGAACCCAAATAGGCGATAAACCTGGACGAGAGACTTGAGTAGTTAATCAGGTCGCGGCCGACACCCTCGCTGGTCTTTCGCTTGAAGGTTGACGAGTACATGTCGAGTAAACGGCGATAAGTGGTGAAAGCGTGTGTGAAGAGGTACACCCCTGCAGGGTTATCAATCTATTCGAATAGCCGTTGTTCGCGGTACAGACTACTTGGTTACTCTTATAGTTCATAAACAAGTTGATGGATACTACTAAAAGCCTCAAGATAAGTGTGAGTGCCGTGGATGGCCCTTCCGTAGGATGACGGAAGAGGATCCTCGGTAGTGTATTGTTGTGGTGAGTAGAGGACTCGTGTTCGTAATAACATCTTGCAATCCGTTGAGAGTTGTAGTATAGGTTAGCCAAGAGTCAAAGCTGGCTTTCTGCTATGAACTCCACTACCCCCTTTGATAATGTTGCATGTATGATAGGTTCTCTGGTAAGACTTGTTGAGTACCTTTGTACTCATGTTTGCTTAATAACTGTTGCAGAGGAGAACCCTGCCCCTGATGATGGGTTCTACATAGACGTTGACGTCGACGAGTAGCTTGACACCTAGACGGAGATCTGGAGCTTGCGAAGGGCCTTGTAGATAGTCAGGCTACACCAAGCCTGTTTTATTTTCTAAGTTGTCTATACTCAGACATGTAGCTTCCGCTTGTGCTTGTATGACTGTATGACTTGAGTGTTGGGTCATGTGACCCCTACCTGTATGGATATGTTATGTATGGCTCTTGGAGCCTCTTAAATAAAGTACTTTGAGTCATAGAGTTCTGTTGTGATGCAATGTTGTATTTGCACATATTGAGCATATTGTGTGTATGGTTGAAATGCTTGGTATGTGTGGGATCCGACACCTAGTTGTTTTCCTTTGGTAGCCTACCTTACAGGGAAATGCCTCCTAGTGATTCTAATGAGCCTTGGTAGCTTGCTACTGCTCGGAACACGTAGGCTGGCCGGCATGTGTCCTTCTTCGTTCCTGTGTCTGTCCCTTAGGGGAAATGTCACGCGTTGTTCCTTTAAGTCCATGTAGCTTGCTACGACTTGGGTTCATACGTTGATGACAGACACGTTCGTTGCTGGGTCATGGATGGCTGTCTCTGTAATCTAGTGCCACTTTTGGTTTATAACTAGCCATGTCGGCCCGGGTTCTCTGTCATATGGATCCTAGCGACACTGTCTTATACGTGTGCCAAAATGCGCAAACGGTCCCGGGCCAGGTAAGGTGGCACCCGTGGGGTTACCGTGCGTGAGGCCGCAAAGTGATATGACGTGTTCTAGCTAGATCGGTGTGACTTAGGATCGGGGTCCTGACAAGGCCGTTATGTCACGTTTGAGTGAAATTACAAACCTACCCCTATCGAAACCTATAGAAATCGAGCAGATAGGCTTTGCGTGGCAGGGATAGGCAGTAGTAATTTCCATCTCGCAGATTTTGGTTTCTGGCGGTTACTGCGACTTTCCCCGCTGCGTTCAAATTTTGCAGCCTGCACGTTTACCGTGCCAACTCAATTCGAATCCCGTTTGTATTCTATTTTTTCGGGCGAGGTTCATTTTCGATTGGAATAAGATTCTATATACATCATTTATATATATATATATACTTTCAAAAGCACAACAAAGAATTATGCTCCTTTATATGTATAATATGATTTACAAATACAATGATCTCAAAATCATAAGGTTGAAATCAAATCAAATTATGTTCTACTAAAATGTATGAATCAGTAATATCTACATATTAAATAACATAGATGCGCGTGAATTCATATGAGTATGCATGTTTGATAGATCAATTTTGGTTCGAGTATGGATTACATGTATCATCATCTCGAATTCAAATATTTGAATCCCTTTTATGTTCACTCCTTTCATGCCCATCTCTCTCGCATGCATGCTCCTTCATGTAGCTATCACTCTCTTTTCTCCAGCTCACCTGCACGCTCACTTCATGTTTCTCCTATCCTTGCAAACATGGTCTCTCGACGAATCCCTTGAGAAGTGTCGCACTCTCCCAATCATTATACATTACACAGTTTTCATTATCTCTCACATCTCTACCGTTCTCTTGTATCACTAGGTACCTAAGCTTTCTTTTTCACCGCCACACACACAGTCTCTACTCGTCTTTCACTTTGTCTTCCTCTCTATGGGATTCTCTCACACACCCTATATGTCTCTAGATATGAATCATACCACTAAAATTACTCTCTCTCTCTCTCCTGTAGACACAACATTTGTTGCGGTCTCCTTTTCGTCTCCATCCCAGACTGATATTATTCATTTGTTTACCGATCAGACAAACTCCCCCCACCCCTCTCTCTCTCTCTCTCACACACACACAACTCCTGCTTCCACTCCCCTTCTCGACTACCGTCTCTCTCTCACACACACAAAACTCTCGCTTTCGCACCCCCGACTCGTATTTCTCACACAAACATTTATCGACTAGCCTCTAGATAGGTTTATACACCCGCACAATCATGCTTCCACTATCGCATACATGTCTCTCTCTTGCTCCTTGTATTTATTTAGATTTTTCTTCCCTTCTTGAGACACACCCTCGCGGTCGGCACACACACACACTATCGCCTCATTTTAAGTTGATACCTCTCGCACACACACTCTTTGTGTCTTTGTCACACATGCACTCCGTCCTCCTCCTCTCTCCCTCTCTCTCTCACACACACACATGGGCTTTTTGCAACAACTAGCAAGATGCCCATGCGTTGCACGGAACATCAAGATGGATTTGTATGAGTAGTTTATCTTGTGGGAGAAAAGGATGAACAAGGGAAGGCCTTATTTGCAAGTGTGGAGAGGGGTGTGGGTGTCTTTTTGCAAAATTGCCATAGTTTCCTTATTATCCGTCGGATATAGATCGGGCGGCCAATATTGCAGGATGGCAGGCACACGATCATCACCGACTATGCTTTTTATAAGAGTAGGGATAAAAAACAGAGTTGGTGATGAATGTGGGCCTGCCATCCTGCAATATAGGCCGTTCGATTTATATCTGACAGATAGGAAAGAAACTATGGCAATTTACCCGCACTCCTCTCCACATTTGCATATAAGGCCTTCCCTCATTCATCCTTTTCTCCCACAAGATCTTGATGTTCCGTGCAACGCACGGGCATCTTGCTAGTAAGAGTAGAAGTTAGACATATACCACTTCTCGAATCTTGAAACCAACAACATTCCTCCCTTATCTCATCAAAACCGCCAAAGGAATATATTTTGAGTGAAACATAACAATTTTTTAGTGATATACGTATTTGAAAACTAGACTTTTTTTCTATCAAATCGGTGAATATGTATTAATGTACTCAGATCGTGTGGCAACGCATTGGCACATTGCTAGTAGATACTATAATTTTTTGGACACAAGACAAATGGTGGAGTATATATACGAAGAAAAGAGGCACACGCACGCAGTCGGTCTCTCGTTGTCTCACACACGTGACTGTTACATAAAGGCAACGTTAACGAATAAACCCTAAAAACCTAGGTGCACGATTGCTGCATTCGCGGGTACCGAGTACGTGGTGGAGCGCACCTTTGTAGGAATAGTCAGCTCGCGTGATAATTTGATCCGTAGGAGTTGATGGTCGGGACCACAGGTGAACGACAAGGAGGCGGTGGCTCGCCAGTTGCCACAGATCGAGTAGCCATGTTTAAAATATCATTTTTAGCGGGGTTAAGAGTTCCGATTTTCAATGGCGCGTTATAAGTACTAAGTAGTTTTTAGAACGATTGGTATGGAGCGAAAATGGAATTCATAGTACTACGTACCTCCTTGGCGTATGGTTGTATGGGTTTATGTTGCGAGATGTTGCACCTGGTAGTTCTAGGGAAAATACTATGTTTAGATTTAGATGTTGGTTTTCAGTAATGAAAATCGGAAGCAGGAAACACTTCTTTGATTAAAACAAACTACTACCTCTGTTCTGGTTTACTAGTCCCCATCCTATTTTGGGTCAAAGTTTGTCCATGAATTTTACTTGTAAAATGTGAATGGAAAACGAGATTTTTTTTATACGCAAATGAAAAAGGACTGAAGGGAGTGATTGCTCTAACACGGACACGGCCTCTCATAGCACAGGCATTGAACCGGCGCGCCGGCCAAGAGGGCCCCACTCACTGCAGACCCGGCTGAACACGCCTCCTCGCCGCATGCAACCAGCTTCAGACTGCCCCGCATGCCTTCATTGAATCCGCGCGTGTGCCAGCAACACGTCCTTCCGCGAGCCGGCCGGCATTTTAGAACACAAAAAATGACCAAAATATAATTAATTACGCATGGGCTTGACTTGTTGTGCTCGCACTGGTAGCATGAACTAGAGGTTTTTCTTTATTCATAACTCTCCTCAACTTTTTTTGGCTTTGAAGTGAATCATGTTGTGGACATTATTTATGAATGTGGAGATATCTGTGAACATGAGTTTGATATGGAAGTTGAACTTGGAATGTCGGGCTTGCGCATGAACTATACCATGTCCAATGCTTCGTCTGTTATTGTTTCGAAAGTAATTGTTGTTATTACATGACCCAAAAAAATATTTTGTGCCATATTAGTAGATGCACGGACATCACAACAGGCATGCTGATTGGATAAACATTTGAACCTACCTACCGTAAAGGAAATTTTGTATTGACAACAGTTTTAGATAGCAGGAGACGCCTAGCCTGCTCTGCCTCTGCTAGCTTATTTTTGGCTTCTTCCATCTCTTATTTGGCATGGGTGAAGAGAGCATCTGATTGCTCTTTTCGCTTCTTCAGGAACTCGGCTACATTCTCAAGGGCTGATGCATGCTTTCTTTCAGCCTTTACTGGAGCCACGAGGACACAAACAACTGTCGACTCCACCTGGCTTGTGTGTAATCCAGCATCATCTGGGAATTTGCACCTTGTGTCTCCAGCATCATTAGGGAACTGGCACCTTGTGTGTAATCCAGCCTCATTCTGGAAACATGATCTCGAGGTTGACCATACTTCCCTCCTCGCAGGAACTGCATGCTAACATGAAGTTACTTCTTTTTTAGATAATTACTCAGAGCAACCCAGGTCCATTTAGTAGAAGCCAGATAAACAGAACTGGAAGAAGTGAATTCAAAAGGAAAAAATATAAAAATAGACTACAAATTGAGACCACCCACTTCCTACATCAAGCTAAAAAATCAAAGCATTAGGACGATTAAGACTCTTCTTATGACACATCGAAGAACATGAGGCTTAAGAGAAACATAAACTACAACATATACACATCGAAGAACACGAGGCTAAACGAAAGTAATTGAAAGGGTGTTACTTACCAAAGCTCATTTTACAGGTTTGGTGCAGCTCCTCTTTAACTTGCCACGCTCCTTGAAGATGTCCCCAATATCCTATGTTTGGTCTTCATTACTCCTCTACATGTTGGCACTCGTGGTTTTAAAATCTCAACATGGCAAGAAAAATATACTACTAGTAATACTCGCACATCTTGTGGGCAACATTAAAGCACTCGTCTGCCATGTTAGAGCATCTCCAACAGAATCGCAACGCACGGCGCTTTAAAAAAGCATTTACAGTGCTGAGATCGAGAAGTAGAGATAGAGAGTAGAGGATAGTTCTCAGCATAGACAGATAAAAATAGATTATTCAACTACTCCTCGTCGTCCGACTCCTCCTCGGTGATGTCCTCCTCCGACGCCTGACTGTAGGCCTGAAGATACCGATCGTCGCCGGATTCCCAGGGGGACGCTGCTCCTAGCCTCATGTTGAATTGAGCGTCTGCTTTTCGCCTACGCTTGTCCTCACAATAGGCGGCTCGATCCGCCCTCCTCTTATCCCTCTCCGCCCTCCTTTGCTCATAGAACTCGCGCTCGTTGATGATGTCCTGCAGGAAGCGTTGGCGCCACAGCGCCATGGCTTCCTCATCCATCTCGGCGATGCCAAGATGGTGCTCCAGCCTCCGGTTGTCACGACTATCCTCGTCGATGATAAGTCGCGGAAGAGGCGCGAGCTCCTGTGCCCGCTCCCGCGTCGGCACGTTGGGGAAGTTCAATGTTCTATGAGGCCATCGGAGGCGCCACGCCGCCATGTCATACGCGCGGGCAGTCTCGTTGGCAGTGTCAAAATTTCCGAGGCCTAGGCGCATCCCGCGGAACCGGATTTCGGCGGGGAAGATGCCGGAGGGGCGCGCGCGGACGCCGCCGTATCCCCAAGTTTCCCCGCGACGCGGCGGCATGGTGGCGCGGCGGCGGCAAGACGAGAAAGAGCGAGGAGAGAGCGGTGGCGAGGCACAGAGCAGGGAGAGAGCGGTGGCAAGGCACAGAGCAGTGGGAGGGTATTGGATTTTATAAAGCGCGTCGGACGCCGCGCGCCAAAACTAGCGCACGCCTGGCCGCTTTTTCCCGCGCGTGCGCAATCCTTTCCCGACGTCTCTGCTATCTCTACTCTCTTCTCTACTATTATATTTATTTAATATTTAATATTTATCTCTACTTCTCTACTCTCTATTTTTCTCTCTGCTTTTTCCCTAATCTTATAAAAAACAGAGTTGGTGATGATGGTGTTCCTGCCATCCTGCAATATAGGCCATCCGATTTATATCCGACGGATAGGAAGGAAATTGTGGCAATTTTGCAAAAAGATACCCACACCCCTCTCCTCATTTGCAAATAAGGCATTCCCTCGTTCATCCTTTTCCCCCACAATATAAAATACTCATACAAATGCATCTTGATGCGTGCAACGCATGGGCATCTTGCTACTTCTAAAAAACTATCCATCATTTGCCACACTACTGGTTGCAGATGAAATACCTACCCAAGCACAGCATGACACAAGAGCGACGCACAATTACAAGTTGATATTCTGTTCGACAACGGAGGCTATAACCAATTACTTTTACGGGAACAATAGCACCCAGGAAATTTGAAGGGTAGGTATGAACAAAATTGGAACTGCACATGTACTGCTAAGTGATTCAATACACACATTACCAATCGAGGAGGAGAACGATGGTTGTGGCGGCCTCTGTGAGTCATGGTCGGCAACGGGAGTCAGTTCATTGTCCATGACGGTGGTGCTTCTGCGCTTGGCGTCGGCTTCCGGGAAGCTGATCCAAGACCGTGGAAGACGGTGCTGGGGAAGAGGCTCCATGTACAATGACGACGGTGGACCGGCTCCAGTGTGGCGTACAAGGTCGTCGATGAGGCAGATGCGCTGAGGTGGATGTGTGCGCCGATGTAGAAGGGGAGGAGCACGAAGGCTGCGGTGCCGTGGAGAAGTCTATTTCACGGTGGGGATAGAAAATGGGGAGTATTCAGGTGTACTACTCTAGGTGCCGGGGTGGGGTTGGCTGGGTAGGGTGAACCTGAAGTTACGAAAACAGACCCCTACCAATCGTCATCTGTAGGCCTATTCCGAAGGCTATGATGGTAACTTCCCACTGCTCGAATCAGGGTCGCGGGAGATTTTCCCGCAGACCTCAAAATTTTGTGACAGTGAACTCCCCATGTGGCGTGTTGGGTGATTCGGCTAAGCAACTAGTGACTAGTACTAGTAAAGTCTACATATTAGGTTTGACAGAAGTCAAACTTCCTAAAGTTTGACCAAGTTAATAGAAAAATATAAACATTTACCATAACAGATATGTATGATGTGAAAGTACATTCAATAATGAATCTAATGGTGTTTATTTGTTATTGTATATGTTAATATTTTTTGTTATAAACTTTCAGAGAGTTTACAAAACTTGACTTTGACCAATGCTAATACGCAGACTTAAATAAAAACGGAGGGTGTACACATTTGTTTTCTTAGTATGTAGTGAATTAATCATTTGTTGAAATTGTGAAATAAATATATTAGGCTACTGACTCCGAATGTAATGGTCAATACAATTCAATAGTTACAATCATTGTCGAATTCCAAGATGTATACGAGGTCTATAGTACTTCACAACATGCTCAAACTCGCATAATCCCAGTCAAATGACAATCAAAATGCATTTCATAGTTATTACTTTGTAGGATGCAACAAAACCAACAATGACTCTACATCAGCCATTATAAAAGCAACATTTTGAACATATCCAAATGTGTGAATGAAACGTGCAGAGAGAGTTTGCGAAGATGGAGCAGATAGGGTGGGAAATATTGTATGTATGTGGACAAGAGAGTAGGAGACAAACCTAACGAAACAGATAGAGGGGGATAGAGAGAGAGAAAGAGAGAGGAAGAAGTTAGGTCTGTGAGAAAGATGGAGACATGTAATATACATGAGATGCATGTGCATCCGGATTCTGTACACGTGGAAGGAGAAGAGACAACAGGTTTGATGAGAGAGCTGGAAAACATGGACGAGAGGGGAAGGATCTCGTGGGATGAGGGATTGATAAATTTGTGCGGGGGAGAGAGGGATTGGTAATTTTGTGCGAGAGAGAGGGTGGGGGGAGGAGTCAGTCAGCCGTCGTCACATCATCCTGCTTCCAAATGGACCCGCATTCTCTAGCGCAGTGTGGTCACCGTCTTCGATCTCCTCGATGCCCTCTTTGAAGATTGAGGTGTTGTGCATGTTGGGGTGCAGAGAAGCACAAGCGAGAGTGGTCGCCATATAACCTTGGATGGGGATGAATTTTGTGCTCGGGGGAGGGGGTGTGTGTGTGTTGTGTGCTGTGTGTGTGTGTGTGTGTGTCAGATATTGAGAGAAAACAAATCAAAGGAGAGAAATGTGTGTGTATGTGACGGAGAACTACTTCCTAAACAGGGTATTCACGAACAGATTGTGCGTGCGAGATAGAGAGCGATGTGCGGGCCTTGAGGTGGGCAGGGGCCGGGTGAGGGTGTCAAAATGTGCGCGTTGATGCATGTGTTACATGTCGTGGTTCCAATCCTGACAGTACGAGTAGGGGGTATGAATGAGGAGGCAAGGACCTAGCTATGGTGGAGTTGTACACGAGGTGTTTTACGAGTTCAGGCCCTTCTCGGAGGAAGTAACAGCCCTACGTCTCGGTGCCCGGAGGCGGCCGACTGATGTGTGTATAGGTGTGAGTTACAGGGATGCGAACCCTTGTACAGGAGGAGGGGTGGCTTATATAGTGTGCCAGGACCCCAACCATGCTCCACCTTACCAAGGGTTCAATGTACATTAAGGCAGACGTTACTGATAACGTCTACAGTAAAGAGTAATAAAGGCATTCACTATGGCAAGTAAATACCAAACCGTTATTGTCCTAAGGGACCTTTGACCTTTGGGGGTCGAGTGCCTTGGATTGGTCAAGTAGAGTTGGGTCGTCTTGTAGGTGATGTCCAGTCGAGTGGGATGTCCTCTTGCGCCGTCTCACTCGACTATCTTCGTCGTCATAGATTTTGTCTTTTGATCTTCTGGGGTAGCGACCTTGGGTGGGGTACCTTGGTCAGGCCTATGACCCTACCTTAGGTCTGTAACCTCGTCAGTAGCCCCCGAATGGATTGAGGCTTGAGCAGGAGAGAGTGCTGAGGAAAGCTCTGGTTCTGGCTCGACGCCCTTGGGGTAGTCTTCTCTGAGCTCACGGACTAGGCTGTCCTCCTCAATCTTGTCTTGGTCGCCTTGATCAATTCTGGAACCGTCGAGTGCGTTGGTTGCGTCTTCCGTCGACTGAACTTTGCACTAGGCGTCGGGTGCCGTTGGCATGCGCAGTTTTCGGCGGGGTTGGTTGCTCTTTGGTCGCCGGATTCCACGGAGTTTTGAAATTTGGGGAAGCGAGCGAGACGTGTCGCAGCAATCAGACGGATATGCTCGGGACGCCTCGATCCTCGCGCCACCTTTTTTGCCACGTATCGCGTCCGCGCCTGTCGCGGGTTTGATAAGATCGCTCGGGATCACCGGTCAGCCACTCGACCGGGGTGCAATAAGTGCACGCCGAGCCCGAAGCGGGGGCACTGTGCGCCCATTCCCTGCTCTTTCGCCCCTGCCTCTCCTCCGTGCCTCTGCTCCCTCTCGCTTTCTCCATAGCAACCGTCGGCTTGCGTGCCATGGGCAAGGACAAGACCGCGGTGATGGAGCATTCGAAGAAGGCGGCAACGGGGAATGGGAGGTGGTCCGGTCGTAGCGGATCGTCGTCAAGGTCCGGGCTCCCTCCTGGTTGGATCCAGGGGGATTGGATCCGGTCCACTATCACGGCAGATGATTTGGAGGAGTTGGAGGAGGAGGGACTGGTCGCTCACAGCTCCTGGCGGGTGCCGGAGGGCGAGCTCGAGCCCCGGCCGCGGTAGGGCGAGTGCGTCCTTCTTGCGACCCACGTCGATCGAGGTTTCTCCATGCCTCAGCACCCCTTTTTTCATGCTTTCTTGATATTCTTCGGCGCCCAGCTACATTACTTCACGCCCAATTACTTTCCTTGCCGCATTTGTCTCCATGTGCGAGAACTTCCTCGACTGCCGGCCGCACTGGGGTTTGTTCAAACACATCTTTACTTGCTGCTCGCAAACCGTCAAGAAGGCGAACCAGAGTGACGAAAAGACGCACGTCCTCCAGGCGTGCGGCGGGCTCGGCATCCAGCTTAGGAATAGGAGCGCTTTTCCCCCCATGATTCTTCCGGAGTCGATTCGGGGTTGGCAGTCGACTTGGTTCTATTACAAGGACTGTCCGACTCCTGGTCAGTCGACCGGACTCCCCCCTTTCTCTCTTGGTCGAGCCAGCCAGCCTCCTTCATCGTGGGTCGAGCCGAGAGGGCTGAACTGAACATGTTGGTGGAACGGGTCATCCAGTTGGTCCGTGAGGGGGTAACAGGGTTGGACCTGCTCGAGGTGTACCTCATGCGGAGGATCCAGCCGCTCCAGGCTCGGGACCACCCGATGTTGATGTACTCTGGCACCGACGACTCGTCGCGAGTCCACCCGGAGGCGGCCGACGTGAAGTATGTGGCGCAGTGCCTGAAGTGCGTCACGAGGAACAAAGACAACCCTAGGGGGTCCGGGAGGGTCCTCCCATTCGACGCTGACCATCTGCCTGACAAGGTCTGTCCTCGGCTCCCGAGTGGTGTTCCTGTTGTTGGCTTGTAATTGTCTTGACGAGTCCGACTGACGTTTGGCTAATCTTCCTTTTCTGCAGATCTATACTGAAATGTACTCGCTGCCCAATGGGGATCTGGTCCAGGAAGGCGAAGAGGGCATGGGCGACGTCTCCGAGTGGAAGTCGGAGGAGGAGACCGAAGAGGAGAGCGGGGATTACAGCATCGGGGAGGAGGTCGAGTCACCTCCCCATGATGAGAAGCGTTCCAAGGGGAAGCACGACCCAGGGGTTGTGCGCCCTCGGACGGGTCCCTCCAGCTCCCAAGCGCCCAAGCGAGCTCGCACGGCCGCTCCGGATCCATCTGAGAAGGCGCCCAAGCACCCCAACGTTATCACCGCCAAGCCCCGGAAAGCCCTGCCCAAGATTAAGGTGGATGTTCCCATCGCCTCTACGTAAGTGCTATTCTGTTTTGTTCTTTTCTGCCTTTCGGAGGTCGACTATGTCTTCGTCGACTCATCTTCAAGGAAATTCTTCAGTGCTGCTGCCTCCACGACCTTGATGGACATCGACAAGGGCCGGGACGACGGGGAGACCGCAGATGCCGCAACATCCCGCGCAGGTGCGAGTTGGAGATCGTGTCTTACTTTTCGTCGGTTAGGGCTGACGGTCGACTGAACCTCACAATTATTTGTTTTGAAGTGCCGCACCACGTCATAGAGCTCCCAGACGATGATGATGTCGATGAGGAACGCTTGGGAGGGGCTCGACGACGCACGGGGAAGAAGGGCCAGAAGGTGCCTTCTGGCCCGGAGGCCCAGCAACAGGAAGACGCGGTCCGAGCCACGGTCTCCTTCGCCATCCCCGTGTCGACCGAACGCCTTGCTTCGTTAGCTGGAGGGGCCGTCGACCCAGCGCCCGCTCCGGCCATCGACCTAGCGCCCGCTCCGGCCGTCGACCCAGCGCCTGCTCTGTCATCTGTTCTCTTCTCCTCCTATCGCCTCCCGGAGGATCCCGTAGGCGCAGCTCAAGAAGCCGTTCGTCAGGCGGGGTTGATGATGGAGAAGACGAAGGCGGCGTACGAGGCCAGCATCGCTGCTTACGACGCTAGTTCTGCCCTTCGGACCAACGTCCAGGTTTTTTTTCTCCAACTGATTGGCTTGCTGCGCTGGAATAGTCTTCGGTTTGAAAAAATCTACTGCTTTGTTCGTAAGATGATGCCACGCCCACTGGGTGAGAGTCTTGATGTGTAGTCTTTTAGCATTTGCTTTCAACTTCCCTTGAGCTCGAGCCAGACTGATCTTGGCCGAGTGAGAACCGGTGGGGGCACGCTCAGTGCACCCACTGGGTGTAGTCCCCGAGACCGTGGTCGACTGCTGGTAGTCGGCCATGGTCTGATGATAGAACTTTCCTCCTTGTTGTTGTTTTTTTTTATATCGAGCCAGACTGATCTTGGCCGAGTGAGAACCAGTGGGGGCATGCTTAGTGCACCCACTGGGTGTAGTCCCCGAGACTGTGGTTGGGTGTTCGACTCGACTGCAGTCTTAGAATTCTGTTTTGTTGTGTTGATGCAGAAATCTTGCGAGTTTGGAGCTAAATTTGCGGATCTTGAGAAGAAGCAAATCCAGCTCAATCTCGACTTGCAGCTGGCTCGGGACCACCCGAAGAAGATGCAGGACGATGCAGCTGGTAACTGACGCGAGCAATTCGTCGACTGGCCTTTGATAAGTATGCTCTGTGTCTCCTCATGTTCATCTATGCAGTGATGTCTTTTGCAGGTCAACTGAAAGCGGCCTTGGAGTAGAAAGACCTCGACTTGGCGGCGGCGCAGCAGGCGTCTCAAGAGAAGGCAGAACTGGCAGCGCAGAAGCTGGCTTCCGTAGGTGCGCTTGAGGCGGAGATCACCAGGCTGAAGGGTTCACTCGACGCAGCTAACCAAGAGGAGAATGCCAAGAGTGTTCTGAATGACAAATATGATGCCCTCTTCCAGAAGAGGATTGATCTGGAGGCTTATCTGGGCAACCTTACCAAGAAGTGGTACATCGTGCTCGAAGGTATGTCCCTTTGTCTCAGGCTAAGTTGGATCGGTCGACCCGTATTTCGCTTGCTGACTCGACTTGTTTCTTGTGGTGTAGAATTCTGCCGCAACTTTGACGAAGAGACTGGGCGGGTCGAGCCCGGCCTGGACCCTGCCAATTCTATCGTCAAGGACGAAGCTGCCATGAATATCTTGATGCTGGAGTCCCGTCTTACTGCTGCCACGGACTACTCGGGACGGCTGAAAGCGGTGATGGCGAGGATCAATACGGCGCTCTGGAGGGGGGTCGTGCAGGAGAATGACCTGGAGTCTCTGATGACTCGACTCAATGAGATCCCCGGTCGAGTGCAGGAGTGGAAGAAGTCGTCCGCCCGGAGTGGAGCCGACGTGGAACTATCCTTGGTCCGTGTGCACTGCAAGGAGGTGAAGGAGAGAAGGCTCGTGGCGCTCAAGGTCGCCAATACGAAGGAGCTCCAGTTCCAGTCGTTCATGGAGACTTTCTTGGAAGTCGCCACCCGCATCGCCGATGGGATCGACGTGGACCAGTTCATTGCACCTGCGAGCCCGCATCCTCCTGAGGAGTGAGTGAACTTTGATACTTTAATTCAATTTTCCTCGGAATGCCGAGTGATCCTATAATCGTTAAACTCTGGTGGGCCCGTGGCCCAGGTACTCTTGCCCGAATCTTGCAGGACTTTATCTGGATTTGCTTCCTTTGTTTGTGACTTTTTTTGATCTCTTGGATTTTGAGTCGACGCCTTGATAGTGACGTTGTGCTTGCGGCGGAGCTCGGAGGACCGCGGCTGAGCCTCCGAGTGAGAGGATTGCTCTTCACTCGGAGTCGTTTTTGTAACTTAGGCGAGCCACGGGGTCGCAGCTAAGCCCCCGAGTGAGAGGATTGCTCTTCACTCGGAGTAGTTTTTGTAACTTAAGCGATTCCAAGCTATGTTGTATTTGTGGCGGAGCTCGAAATACAGAGCCACATTATACTTATGACCCAGCTCGGAGGACCGCAGGTAAGCCCCCGAGTGAGAGGATCACTCTTCACTCGGAGTGGGTGTTTGTAACTTAGGCGAGTCATGGGGTCGCAGCTAAGCCCCCGAGTGAGAGGATTGCTCTTCACTCAGAGTAGTGTTTGTAACTTAG
>LR738714.1:168243333-168299036 GCA_902687465.1 Secale cereale | reverse complement strand
GCTCTTTACTCGGAGTGGTTTTTGTAACTTAGGCGATTCCAAGCTACGTTGTATTTGTGGCGGAGCTTGGAAGACAGAGCCACATTATACTTATGACGCAGCTCGGAGGACCGCGGCTAAGCCCCCGAGTGAGAGGATTGCTCTTCACTCGGAGTGGTTTTTGTAACTTAGGCGATTCCAAGCTACGTTGTATTTGTGGCGGAGCTCGGAAGACAGAGCCACATTATACTTATGACGCAGCTCGGAGGACCGCGGCTAAGCCCCCGAGTGAGAGGATTGCTCTTCACTCGGGGTAATTTTTGTAACTTAGGCGAATCGGGTTCACGGCTAAGCCCCCGAGTGAGAGGGTTGCTCTTCACTCGGAGTAATTTTTCTAACTTAGGCGAATCGGGTTCGCGGCTAAGCCCCCGAGTGAGAGGGTTGCTCTTCACTCGGAGTAATTTTTTGAAACTTAGGCGAATCGGGTTCGCGGCTAAGCACCCACTGGGGGATTTTGAAGACCTGCATTTTAGAAAACAACAATCATTAAAGGATCGCTGCAAACTTGTCTTTGAAATAAATCGGAAAATATGTATTACAACTCGACTGTCGAGTGTCTCAACTGTAGAAGCGACGGAGCAGGTCCGCGTTCCACGAACGAGGTTCGTCTTTCTTCTTGGCGACGTTGTAAAGGTGGTATGCTCTGTTGTGCAACACCTTGGTGATGATGAATGGGCCTTCCCAGGCCGGGGCGAGCTTGTGCGGTCGTTTCTGATGCACTCGAAAGACCAGGTCTCCTTCCTAAATGCTCGGCTTCGGACGTTGCGAGCATGGAATCGACGCGGGTCTTGCTGATAGATGGCCGACCGGATCAAGGCCATCTCTCGTTCCTCCTCCAAAAGGTCGACTGCATCCTGACGAGCCTGCTCTACCTCGGCTTCGGAGAAGAGTTCCACTTTGGGGGTGTTATGCAACAAGTCGCTTGGCAACACAGCTTCAGCTCCATAGACCATGAAGAAAGGGGTACAGCCAGTCGACCGGTTTGGAGTTGACCTCAGACCCCATAGGACAGACGGTAGTTCGGTTGCCCAAGCCCCAACGGCATGCTTAAGATCACGCATGAGCCGTGCCTTTAGGCCTTGGAGAATCAAAACATTTGCTCTTTCTGCATGTCCATTCGACTGTGGATGTGCCACGGAGGCGTAGTCGACTCGTGTTCCTTGAGAAGCACAGAAAGCTCTGAATTCATCTGAGTCAAAGTTGGAGCCATTGTCCATGATGATGGTGTGGGGAACTCCATATATGAATATCAATTCCCTGATGAAGCTGATGGAGGTGCTCGACTCGAGGTTCTTGATGGGCTTTGCCTCAATCCATTTGGTGAATTTATCGACTACCGCGAGAAGGTGAGTGAATCCGCTTCTGCCCGTTCTGAAGGGGCCGACCATGTCCAAGCCCCAAACGGCAAAGGGCAAGACTAGCGGAATGGTCTTCAAAGCAGACGCCGGCTTGTGGGACATGTTGGAGTAGAACTGGCAACCTGCGCAGTTGTCCACAATATCCTTGGCCATCTCGTTGGCACGGGGCCAATAAAACCCGGCTCGGTACGCTTTGGCCACTATAGTCCGAGAGGAGGAATGGTGGCCACAAGTTCCCGAGTGAATCTCATCCAGGATCAATCGACCTTCCTCTGGGGTGATGCAGTGCTGAGCGACTCCAGTGACGCTTTCTCTGTAGAGTTGACCATGAATGACAGTGAACGCCTTGGATCGACGGATGATCTGGCGCGCTTCTTCCTCATCTTCCGGGAGTTCTTGCCTGAGCAGATATGATATGTATGGCACAGTCTAGTCCGGCGTAATCACTAAAACCTCCATGATCAGGTTGACCACTGCAGGCACTTCGACTTCAGTCGGATCTGACGCACTGACTAGATGCGGGGGTTCTTCCGTGAAGGGGTCTTCTTTGACAGAAGGGGTGTGCAGATGCTCTAGAAACACATTCTTGGGTATAGGCTTCCGAGTCGACCCAATTTTTTTTACCATGAAGACTGCAAGGCTTACACCTCACAGCATTTTATTGAAAATAAGTGCAAGTATATACAACCTACAAAGAAGGGAAGGGGGAGGGGCTAAACTGTAAGCAAAGAGAAAAAACCTACTACTTACATAGCTAAAGGTAGAAATAAAGTTCAAGGGGGAAGAAAATCTATCCATTTGAGGAGTACATCCCTGAATATGGCTTTGATCCTATGAGAGATCATGGTGATGTCATGGGTGAAGCCAGCTCTCCACTGTCTTAAGGTTGGGGGAATGTGTGTGAAAGCTTTATCATTTCTGACTTTCCAAATATTCCACCATGCCAAGAAGACTACTTCTGTACAGAAAGGCTGACCGAAATCTCTTCTAGCTTGCTTAGCAATTTGATACATATCTGAACTGTCAGTCCATTCAATCTGCAAGTAATTCCAAACTCTCATACTAAAGTTGCATTGGAAGAACAGGTGATTCTTGTCCTCAAGTGCTGCTGTAGGGCAAAGCACACACTGTGGTCCATCATTGATCTTCCAGTGCCTGCGCTGTAACATGTCTTTGGTATTGATCCTGTCCATGATGACCAACCAGGCAAACATCTTTATAGACAAGGTACAAGAGCTCTTCCAAATCCAACCCAGGAGTGGGTTAGCCACCATTGGTTGATGCACATGTAAGTAGAACTTCTTGGCTGTATAATCAGAGGGCTTTCCATGCTTTCAGAGCCATGTATCTAGAATCTCCTAGTTCAGATGCACAGTGGATAACAGTGTGGAAAGAGCCAGCATTTCATCATGGGCCATCTGAGAAAGAGGAAGGGGAGAACAACTCTTGAATGTCCTCAGTCATAAAGTAATCCCTGACTGAAATAGATTTATTAGAGCAGTAAGAGTGCAGTCTTGGAAATCTATCCCTCAAAGGTATAACCTTATTATCCAATTCCCAGCTATCATACCAGAACAGGGCAGTGTCTCCTTAGTTCACCTTTATCATTGTTACTGCTCTGAACTTGTCCATTAGCTTGGACACATCCTTCCACCAAAAATATCCACATAGAGTAGTGTCATGTGGTATCCTGTGAAAGTAATAAGAGTCCCCGATCAAGTTTACCCAGGGTACATCTGCTTTAATGTAAAATTTGCTCAGGTGTTTCATGAGGAGGGCTTCATTCTGCAATCCAAGATTCAGGATACCAAGTCCCCCCTTGGATTTGGGCCTATAGACTAAAGGCCAAGCAGCCAGAGAAGGGCCCTTCTCTTGGCCATACTTTCTCCATAGGCATTGCCTCTGTATTCTCTCCAATTGTTTCAGAATGCCAGCAGGTAATGAGAGGCTGCATAGGAAATATATTGGCAAAGAGGAGATAACAGAGTTAACCAGTTGTAACCTGCTACCTTGTGGTAAGAACTAGGAGCTAGCAGTGAGCCATCTCTCCATGCAATCAACTAGAGGCATTAAGTCAACAATCTTAGGCCTGGTGGTGCCTACTGGTAGCCCTAGGTATGTGAATGGCATTGATCCTAACTTACATCCAAGCAGATTTGCCAAAGCAGATGATGTGTTGACATAAGTATTAATAGGGTACATTGAAGACTTGTGGTAGTTGATCTGCAGGCCAGTAGATGTGGCAAATGAGTCCAAAACCCTTCTTAGTGCAAGCAGTTGTGATTCCTCTGCTGGAATAAACAGTAGGGTGTCATCAGCATACTGCACTATGGGAAAATCAGGATCTTGAGTTGGAATGGGCAGATTGATGTCTCCTTGGCACAAAAGATTATTTATCATTGTTTGCAGAAGGTCAGCAGCTATAACAAAGAGCAATGGGGACATTGGATCACCTTGCTTAACCCCACACTTGCATTTAAAGTGCTTACCTGGCACTCCATTAAGTAAGATTGTGGATGTGCCAGAAGATAAGAGCTCCTTAACCCAACCAATCCACTTTTGAGTGAAACCTTTAGCCCGCAGGATTCTGATCATTGCCTCATGTTGTATTGAGTCAAAATCATTTTCAAAGTCCAATTTGAGCAGAATAATTGACCTCCTAGACTGATTACATTGATGGATGTATTCAAAAGTCCAGGCCAAACAATCCTGGAGTGTTCTAGTTTTTATAAAGCCATATTGGTTCTTGTGGATGCAGCCCATAATCATTTCCTGAAACCTGTTGGCAGCCAATTTGGTTAAGAATTTTAGGCCCACACTAGTGAGAGAAATAGGCCTAAAATCACTAGTAGTCTCAGGTGAGTTCTTCTTGGGAACTAGAGTGATGAAAGCATCATTGAGATTCTCCAACCTGACTGTACCTGCATGGAATTCATGAACCAGAGTGATGAAATCCTGAGAGATAATTGGCCAACAACGCTTGAGGAAGAGTCCATTGAAACCATCAGGTCCAGGCGCCTTATCAATGGGCATTTCTTTGATAACCTTTTCAATCTCTATGGCAGTGAAAGGTTTAGTCAAAACCTCTAGACCAGGAACATGCTTAATAAGAGACAAGATTTCCTCACCCAACACTATGGGTTTGACTGTTCCCATTCTGTTCTTGAACACCTGCAAGAATTCAGCTGCCATGTCATCATGATTAGCCGTTGATGTCCCATCTTGTAACACTAGATTTTCTATGGCATTTTTCCTGTGCCTCTCAGTTGCCATAGCTTGAAAAAAAATTGTGTTGTCTTCTCCCACCTTTATATATCTGATAGTGCACCTGATTCTTGGCTCTGGGCACGTGATGGAGCTCTAAACCTTCAAACTTCTTTTCAAGCTTCCATACTGCACTACAATAACTGGTCATTGCCGGGCTCCTGACGTCCCAATCCTTCATCACTTGGTTCACCACTAAGTGTGAGTCGCCATAAACCATCAGGCGACGAACGCCGAGTGAGATGGCCATGCGCAACCCGTACAAAAGTGCTTCATACTCAGCTTCGTTGTTCGATGAGTCAAAGTGGATCTGAAGGACGTAACTGAGATTGTCGCCCCTGGGAGATACCAGGACCATGACTGTGCCGGATCCGTTCAGAATCTTGGATCCATCGAAGAACATAGTCCAGTGATCCGACTGAACTTGAGTCGGCAGCTCTTGTTCTATCCACTCGGCCACAAAATCTGCTATAACCTGAGACTTGATGGCTTTCTTCGCTTCAAACTTGATATCTAACGGAAGAAGTTCAATCGCCCATTTTGCTACTCGACCGGTTGCGTCTCGGTTGTTCAGGACCTCTGACAGTGGGGAATCGCTGACGACTGAGATTGTATGGTCCGAGAAGTAATGGGCAACTTTTTTGCAGTCAAGTAAATCCCGTACACGAGCTTCTAGTAATGCGGGTACCTTTGCTTGGAGGGACTCAAAACTTCGGATATGTAGTAGATCGGGCGCTGGACCTTGTATGCCTTGCCCTCTTCTTCCCGCTCGACCGTGAGTACAATGCTGACAACTTGTCCGGTGGCTGCAATGTATAGTAGGAGAGGCTCTTTGCTGACTGGGGCAGCAAGCACCGGCTGGGTGGACAGCAGGGCTTTGAGCTCTTCAAACGCTACTTCGGCTTCGGAATTCCACTCGAACTTGTCTGATTTCTTCATGAGTCGGTAGTGAGGCAATGCCTTCTCACCGAGACGAGAAATGAATCGACTCAATGCGGCCAAGCAACCAGTAAGCTTCTGGACGTCGTGTATACGCTCGGGGCGTTTCATTCGGAGGATGGTGCTGACCTTTTCTAGATTGGCGTCGATTCCCCGTTCGGAAACGAGAAAACTGAGCAACTTGCCACCAGGAACTCCAAATGTACACTTCGACGGATTGAGCTTGATATCATAGCTTCTTAAGTTTGCGAATGTCTCAGCGAGGTCGGTCAGCAGGTCGGAACCTTTCCGTGACTTGACCACAATGTCTTCCATGTATGCCTCGACGTTCCGACTGATTTGCTTTATCAAGCACTTCTGGATCATGTGCATGAAGGTAGCGCCGGCATTTTTGAGACCGAAAGGCATGGTGACATAACAGAAACACCCGAAGGGAGTGATGAAATATGTCTTGATTTCATCGGGTCCGAACAGACGGATCTGATGGTACCCGGAATACGCGTCCAGAAAGGACAAATGCTCGCACCCCGTAGTCGAGTCAACTATCTGATCGATGCGGGGGATAGGAAATGATCTTTTGGGCAGGCCCGATTGATGTGCTTGAAATCGATGCACATGCGGAGAGACTTGTCCTTCTTGGGGACCATGACGACGTTGGCGAGCCACTCGGAGTGGTAGATCTCGCGAATAAACTTAGCTGCCAGGAGCCGAGCCACTTCCTCGCCAATTGCCTTTCTCTTCTCCGCAGCGGACCGACGGAGATGTTCCTTCACATGCTTCACTTTTGGGTAGACTCGCAAATGGTGCTCAGCCAGTCCCCTGGGCACACCTGGCATGACTGATGGTTTCCATGCGAAGATGTCCCAGTTCTCACGGAGGAACTGGATGAGCGCTTCTTCCTATTTGCTGTCGAGCATAGTGGAAATGTGGGTCGGTGCTGCATTGGGGTCGGTGGGGTGGATGTGTACGGGTTTCATGTCCCCGACCGACTAGAAAGCTGACTCGGAAGCCGGCTTCTTTTTCCTCAGCAGATCACTCGGATCCACGCTCTTTTGGTACTCCTCCATCTCTACTGCTGCCATCTGCTCGTCGGCGATCTTCGAGCCTTTCTGGAAGCACTCTTCCACTTTCTGACGGTTCCCAGTGACGGTTATAACGCCGTTGGGTCCTGGCATCTTCAGCTTGAGGTAAACGTAACACGGTCGAGCCATGAACTTGCGTAGGCGGGCCTACCCAGAATGGCGTGATAAGCGATGTTGAAGTCCACCACTTCGAACGTCAGCTTCTCTTTGCGATAATTCTTCGACTTGCCAAAGACCACGTCGAGTGTGATTTGGCCAAGTGAGTCGGCCTTCTTCCCGGGGATGACCCCGTGGAACCTCATGTTACTTTCGCTCAGCTTGGACATTGGAATGCCCATATCCCGGAGGGTTGCTGCATACAAAATATTCAAGCCACTGCCTCCATCCATCAGGACTCTGGTCAGACACATGCCCGCGACCACTGGGTCGACCACCAGTGTCTGCCGCCCGGGGGTGGCAATGTGCGCAGAGTGATCAGACTGATCGAATCTGATGGGGGTCTTGGACCATTTCAAAAATGTGGTGGTCGCCGAGGCAACCATGTTGACTTCTCTATTGATGACTTTCAGTCGACTTTTGCTCTCGACGTCTGCGAAGATCACCAAAGTGGAGTTGATCTGGGGGTATCCTCCATCCCCTTCCCTGTCTTCGGACTCCTCCGATTCCTTTTCCTTCTCAGCCGACTGATCTTTCAAGAAGTTCTGGATCAGGAGCCGGCACTGTCGAGTGGTGTGCTTGGGATATACAAAGTTTCCCTCTTCATCTTTCTTCGTGTGAATGGGACACGGCTGATCGAGTACGTCATTCCCAGCTTGATCTTTCACTTTCTTGGGGGCCCAGGGCCCCTTCGGCTTTCCTTTGCCCTTTCCTTGATTGACCACTGCAGCTTCGCCCTGAGCAGCCGGCTCGGCCTTGCGCTTGATCTTCCGATTGGAATTCTGATCATCCTGCCCGACTGGTTTCTTGCCACTGCGGAGCCGATTGGCCTCTTCGCCATTGGCGTACCTACTGGCAATCTCCATCATCCGTGACAGGGACATATCGCCTGTTTGACCAAACTTCAAATTCAGCTCTCGGTTACGTACGCCTTCCTTGAAGGCGCAAACTGCCGGGTGCTCAGACACATTTTCCACCGTGTGATGCAAGGTGGTCCATCACTGGATGTAATCTCTCAAAGTTTCATTCGACTTCTGCGCGCAGTGCTGAAGCTCTGCGAGGCCAGCAGGCCGCTTGCAGGTGCCTTCGAAGGTCCGAATGAACACTCGAGCTAGCTCTTCCCAGATGTAAATACTCCCGGGGGCCAACTGATTGAGCCACGCCCGAGTCAAACCGCCCAGCATCAGAGGAAGGTGCTTCATGGCCACGTCGTCTGTACAGCCACTCGGTAGTCTTCTAGCCAGGTGTCTGGTTTTGACTCGCCGGTGAACTTACGTACCCCGCCGCCAACCTGAAGTTCGGGGGGATGTCAGCGGCCCTGATGGCGCTGCAGAAACACTCGGGTCCAGAGACAGGCGCTCGGCTTCCACTCGTATGATCTCTGCCTTGCCCTTCTCTGAACGCCCTGTTCCGGTAGACCCGTCCCTGCACAAGGATAGACCTTGCATTGAAACCTGGCCTCCAGGTGTCTGGGGGAACCCTCCGCTCGTCGTCGTGCAGGCGCCTGCCCTCGTGCCGCCGGGGCGATAACGATCCGCTTCCCCGAGGAGGCGTAGGCACTCGACGGCGGTCATGATGACCGGGTCGATGGTCGCGTTGCTCGCCATTCCGATCCAGATGCCAGTCTTGCCGCGGGCCACGTTCCTCACGACTTGGGGCGATCTTGGACTATGGGCTGACCAAACGGTGTCTGCAGCCACCGATATGATTGTGGATCCTATTGCGCGACTGAGAAACAGCCGTGTTTTGCTCTTCAGCTGTTCGGAGCAAAGCTCAGATCTGCTGAAGGCCTCTCCCAGCCTCCGACCGAGATGGTTGAATCGACTCCGCAATGCAAGCCGCGGCTTCGAGGTTCTGTACTGGTGTGCGGAACACCTGAGTCTCGCGCGGGTGCGATTGCCGCGGTCGTCGACTGGACTCGGGGACCAGTCGGTGGGCATGTTCATCAAGTGTGTGCTGGATATTTTCCAAGCGCGTGCGCTCAGCCATGGTGGCCAAGCGCGTGGCTTCTAGGGCCAGAGCCTTTGGGGAATCTCCCATGATGGGAGTGAAGAGCGCGTCTTCGTTGCGGCGACAGAGCTCATCCCTCTGCTCGGCAGTGAGGGGTTGAGGAATGTATCTATCGTTGTCGTATGAACGGCCGCCACCGCTGCCGCCATCACCACCACGAGGAGAACCCGGCGGGCTGCGACGTGCGTCGACCATGAGGACCTCTGCTGCGGGGTCGCTGCTCCTGCATTCAGAAACAGAATCTACGAGCTCGATCGACAGATCGACCGGCCCGTAGAGGTAACCGTCGGCCTCGATGACGGCGACTTGAGGGGTGGTCGTCTGGCAGGTCACCGTGTGTTTCACCCACCGCTGGAGCCGTGAGCGACCGGATCGCTTGCGACGACGTCCGGCGGGGATGGGGGCGATGTTGGGATCGACAAATACCGAGTCGACGGCTGCCGAAGGAGGACGCCGCAGGCGCTGGCACGGAAGTGCGCAGCCCACGGACAGGCAGAGCCTCGATGTCGAGAGGGGCCTCCTGGAGCCATGCGGAGTCGTCGACGATGAAGACGAGCGTGCCGAGCCGGATCTCGCGGCCCAACGCCAGACAGCTACCTGACACCATGATGAAGGAGGTCGGAGAAAAGGATGCAACCTCACCAAAAGTCGCTAAGACGCCTTGCCCATGGTGGGCGCCAACTGTCGTGGTTCCAAGCCTGACAGTACGAGTAGGGGGTACGAATGAGGAGGCAAGGCCCTAGCTATGGTGGAGTTGTACACGAGGTGTTTTACGAGTTCAGGCCCTTCTCAGAGGAAGTAACAGCCCTACATCTCGGTGCCCGGAGGCGGTCGACTGATGTGTGTATAGGTGTGAGTTACAGGGATGCGAACCCTTTTACAAGAGGAGGGGGTTGCTTATATAGTGTGCTAGGACCCCAGCCATGCTCCACGTTACCAAGGGTTCAATGTACATTAAGGCAGACGTTACTGATAACGTCTACAGTAAAGAGTAATAAAGGCATTCACTATGGCAAGTAAATACCAGACCGTTATTGTCCTAAGGGACCTTTGACCTTCGGGGGTCGAGTGCCTTGGATTGGTCGAGTAGAGTTGGGTCGTCTTGTAGGTGATGTCCAATCGAGTGGGATGTCCTCTTGGGCCGTCTCACTCGACTGTCTTCGTCATCGTAGGTTTTGTCTTTTGATCTTCTCAGGTAGCGACCTTGGGTGGGGTACCTTGGTCAGGCCTGTGACCCTACCCTACGTCTGTAACATCATCATTACATGCGATCGTGCGAGGGACGAACGAATCGAGAGAGATGGTTGTTGTGTTACGGATGCTCCTCTCTCTCTCTCCCCCCTCTCTCTCTCACACACACACAAGTAAAATGGAAGACCGTTCTCTCATGTATACACAACATATCAGCATCTGTCTATGTCTCACTCATGCATGATCATTTGCACACTCACACCTCTCGATGTCTCTATCACACGCACACAGTCTCCACATTGCCCTTCTGCCACAACACACATATGGACACATACACACGTTCTCTCTCAGTCACACACACAAAATCAATATTAAAAAAGACTAGGGCACACCTAAAATGTCCAAATCCAAATAAACACGAACTGGTGCTAAATTCAAATATATGGAAATATTTTAGCATCAAGAAATTTTCTCGGAAAAAAAAGTTGAGTAATATTTGGGGATTGGTTTCACACACATAAAAAGGTTCGGTGGATGTCCTTCAAGCGTGACACGGTGATGCACCGTTGGCCACGCCGCATCCCTTCAGTAGCCAATCCTTTTTCTCAACGATGCAGTTCGCTTGGAACATGGCACAAGGTGTGACGTTCCGAGCGGTGGAGGACAACCTGTTTGTTGTTCCAGTTTTCTGCCTTGGCGACTGGCAGAAGCTCATGGAAGAAGGGTCGTGGCTGTTCCGCGATCGACCGCGCGGCCGCAGTTCATGCGCTTGCACATGATTCCGTATCGCGGATGTGGTAACTAATAAAAGTGCTAGCTAAGTCTAATGTTTACGTGTACAAGTACGGTTTCTTTTGAGTTTGACCAACCCTATATACAACTAAACTAAGCTCCCATACGCGCACTCATCAATATGTCGTCGCCGCCGTTGCGCATGCCGGCGCCCGCCTGCTCCGGCCAACAATTTCTCGCCCATCACCGCCGTGTCTCCCCCAAGCCGAAGGCTCACCCACTCACGTCATCTGCAGTCCCTCCTCGCGATGCCGCCGCGCTGCCAAGCACGCGAGCAGCTGGTGGAGCCGCATCTATGCACGCAGTGTACTAAGAGGAGGACGAGCGCGTGCTCCAGCACGCCGGCGAGGAGGAACAAGCGTGTCATTGTCGTCTCCACCCCACACGGAGGAGGCACGCATGATGGCTGTCGCACGGAAGCCGATCGCGCGCGCGTCGAGCTCGCAAACCAGGTGCGGACGAAGAATCTACCTTCGAGACCTTGAATACCACGTGGATCCTGCAATCTGAAGGAGCAATTTGGGTCAGTCGACTCTTGTGAGCCGTTTGATGCAACATGGATGGCTAGAAGGGCTTCTTCAACCTCCGAAATAGATGCACGGTTCATCTTCTCAGCCCGCCACACGCCTAACCGCCAGCCATCGTCGCTGCGCCTTCCCCTGAACCGCCTGCCATCGCCATGCTCCCCCCACCCCCTCCATCCGTTTAACCCCGGGCACGATCATTTTTTTCGGCGAACTGCATTCCACACCCAACACTCATAAGATAAATCATGGGCACCCTGCCGTCTTCTTCCTTGACTCTGTCGAACTTCTTTCACAAATCGACTGACCCAAATTACACTACAAGTACGAATGTATTAACTACAGTAGGAACACAAAGATACGAGCAGTAGTACCAACTGCAAGAAGAACAGTAGTAAGACATAGTACTAGTACTATTGTATGTACTAAAGAGTTCAAATAACGATAAAGAACATAAACATAGTTCTGCTGGGGCCTCAACATAACACACCCTTGAAAATAAACTAAGCAACTAGTCTGCTTGACACTGCAGTAGAACCAGCATGAGCGAAGGCACTGCCACCTACTCGGAGTCCGAGTCCACATCCTTGACTTCGTCCTCGTCCCTCTTCCTCTTCGCCGACACTTCTTTGCTTGAATCGGACACTGGGCTCTGCTTATTCATCCAACCCTTGTAGATATTTAAACAAAGGTAGGCATCCATTGCTGCGTACATGATGTGATCTTCATCTAATGTCTTCGACTCCCATGCATGATGAAACTCGTGGTGAGGTTTCTTCAGTTTAGCGTATGAATGATCAATCACGGCTGCTGCCAGGGTCAGCATTGAAGGCTGAGAGGAGGACACCAGGCTTGCCTTCTGGAGATCGAAGGGCTGGCCTACAACGAGGCCTATCCGACCCAGGATTTCCTTGTCGTTCCTAAAGTCTACAGTAACGAATTTGACTCAGCCGCCCTTGAGGAACTTCTTAAATTCCTCGCACTCAACATCGGCATGGCATATCTGGTAGACCAAGCATAAGTCCTGCACACAAAACTAGATCACGGCGGGCTTCTTCTTCTCTTCCTCCTTTAGTTTCTTCTCGTTTCCAAGGACTGTGGTGTACTCAACATCTAGCCCAGCGACACACTCATCATTTGAGTTTTCGAACATGCGTTTGAAGCGAGCAAGGCATTCTTTCAACGTTGAGGAAGAACGGGCATATATGACATCGAACTCATCGCCGGTGATAGTTCTAACCTTGTACTCACCGCCGATCATGGAGATTTGGGACGCCATGGATTTGGGAGGAGGGTTAGGATTAGTGGAACTGCTGTAATGTGAAAGGATGGGGCGACTAGGAGCGAACTGTTGTAAGGTATTGTACTAGCAGAAGACGGGGACGAGTAGGGCATGCGAACGGCGTGGGGTTGCTGGCTTGCCCAGTGGATAAACGATTGCAAGCCCCCAAAGAGTTATCGAGAACTATGCGGGACCCACTAGATGTCATGTCTACTAGACCCATATCGTAGGCCTGACGGTATAGCATCTGCCTGTTCGCACGCCATGCCGGATTGTGTGTAACTTCAATTAATTTCGTCAACCGTTGCGCCTCCCACGACCTTCGGCCTGTTCGCACGCCATGCCGGCTTGTTTGCTATTCCCGTGTGCATGATACCAGCTAAGATACCACCATTATGGCCAGCCTTAACCATCACATGCAATAATTTAGTGCACCTTGAAATATGAACATGTGTGGGGCGTGTATGTTTGTAATGACTTGAGACTATACCTAGCCCGGCATGCAAGAAGAGACTTTATGCACCGTTCCCCATACCTGCAGGAAGCCCGTTCGTCTCCAAATCTTTTCCTCTCCATGTGTGGAAACAATATGCCTGCCAGACTCTCCTTCTCCCTCCGGCGGTCCCACCACACCACCCGGGACGCTGCTTCAGTTACTTAAATTCATGTGCATTGGGTCACTGACATATGGGCCCAACAGGGGTCTGGCCTACATGTCAGTGATGCAACTGGACCTGCAATTAAGTCAGGGTAGCTCAGTCCATATCTTACGTAGGTGTGCCATTGCTCGCTATAAATACTGCGTCTCCCACGACATTCGCAAGAACGCTCATGTTCATCGCTATCTCCTCCAACTCCCTCTCATGTCGACCACCATGGCATCGCCCCTCCCAAGCCCTAGGCGCCCCTCGTTGCACCACGCAGACAATCACGCGTCGCCGTTCTGTTCCTCGCCGCCACTAGTCGAGGAGGACGCGTCGGCATTCCGCTCCTAGCCGCGACGCGTCGAGGTGGACGCGTCGGCGTTCTGCTCCTCACCGCCACTAGTCTTTGGTTGCGCACTGTGACCAAGAAGAGGGAAGACTTATACACCTAGACGGATGGAGTACTACTATTACATATGTACGTGCAAATGCACGTTTTAACACTACGATGCGGTTTTTGTATAAGTAGAAAAACAACACTATTCAAGCTTGTGAAACGATTCAATGCAAAACAAATGCAAAAGTGCTCGTTTGATTGTTTACTTTTAGCTTCCTTCTCTGTGGTTATTTCTCTATCGTACTTTGTACGGAGTATCTCACTGGTCGGAAAGGCATGCAAATTCCTAAACCGCTTCCCACCCTGTATCGAATTTTTTGCCTAACAAGTTGGGCCGTGCAATTGGAATTCCAACTTGTGTACTACTAGTAGTAGGTGTACCAGGGGCCGGTTCTTTTAGGCTTCTAGATTAGTAATCCCATAACTACTACCTCCGTCCTGGTTTATTGGTCCCCATTGTAATATGTGTCAAATTTTGCTCATAAATTTAACTAATAAAATGTTAGTGCATGTCACATGCACTAACATTTTATCAGTAAAATCTTTGGTCAAAATTTATCACAAATTACAATGGTGAGGAATAAACCAAGACGGAGGTACGACTAGTAGTAGTTTAGAAGCCCAAATAAATGAGTGAGGCGCCTTAATGTTACTCTCCACTGTGACTAGTCTTATGGGAAAAGCTGGGGAAGCGGCCAAAAGAACTGGCCCTAGGAGTAGTACCTAGGGATCGAGTGTGCGAGATGAACCGGAGAAAGTAAATGCAGACATATAAATGCAAAAAAGACGGAGGGATGTGATGGTTGCTTGTCTGTTTATTTTACCAAGCCACTTATTACTGGGGGTGGTTGGGTTTTGTGATATGACGGCTTTACTGTCGCGCCTCGAGCGGGGTGAGACTCACGTGCACCGCTGCCCTCTACACTAGTACTACTGCATCGTTCGTGGTTTATCCCCCATTGAATTTGACTGAAGATTTAACTGACAAAATGTTAGTGCATGTCAACAAAAACTATATCATTCGATTTGTATTTGAACATAGTTTTCAATGATATAATTTTAGGTGACATGCATCATCATTTATCATACTATATGTAATGTTACTTCAATTTTTGGTCGTACTAATCTATAGTAAGGTGCCCGTGCGTTGCACGGAAGAGTGAAATGCATTGATCGGGAAGTTGTTTATTTTGACAAAGGATGTGGGGGTCATCTCATGTGTAATGGGTATCGATAGGTTTGCTCGAATATTATTTCATCTCTAAAACTCGCAAACATCCGGGTGAAATAGATAAAAAAAAAGTACCTTTTGCAAACAAAAGCATTCAACTGTTCAACCTGCATCCAAAACTTGTGAAGAAATAACTCTTATTGTGCTTTGCAGGAAATAATCTTCAAGAATTAGTTTTTGAGTATCCATTGTTATACATGTTGGCTACAGATGACATGGCACTTTTTTATAGTGAACAGTTGGATATACTATTTAAGTATTAACCATGTCCTTATACACCTAGACGAAGGGATTAAATCAGGATGGCTTGGAAGGGGGCAGAGGATATGTAAGAAATGGTTCATCATAAGTCTTCCACCAGTACTGTAGTAAAAATTCATACATGGAAGATTCTAGACTAAACCATAAATGGATACACTTTTATTCTTGCGTGATACTCCAATAGAGGAAGATCATGCATGGAAGTCTCCACATGCTTAGACAGCGGATTACATTGAGCAAAGACTAATGATCAACATTTAACTTCATAATGCAGATGTCTAGGTGAACCTCCTTGGAGTCCCCGTGCACATTGTTGGGGATCAAATAATATTGTGCGTCTTCCATGTCCACATCGGCGGGAAGGTCCTAGCTCGGCAGAGTCTAAGTCAGCTTGACGTAGCTAGTGTCGCGCCCACGTACCTCTGAGGGGTAGTAATAGTGAGCACGCACCCGTACATCGGCCTCGTGTCAGTATCAGCATCAGCGGCGTCGCCCCTGACACACACTACAGAGATGTGGCGGCGGCCTGCGCGGGCCTCGCTCGTGCCCACGATCAAGAGGAAGACGCTGCCGTCCTCCTCCGAGACTAGCAGGCGGCGCTGATCCTCCAGCGACTCCGGCACGGTGAATGGGTACTACGTCTCATACTTGATGTTCTTCGCCAAGGGCCAGTAGTGATCTGCGAATTATAAAGACTTCGGGATAATTGCGTTCGTCAACCGCGGTCTCGCCTATCTGACAGGTCACTGCGGTAAGTGGATAAATCTTCACATCCATCGTAGGATCATACATCCTCCATGGTTCTCTGATGCCATTGAACAAAAGGGCTTCATTTACGCTGTCAACTCCTTCTATGGTTGGACGTATTGCTGGCCTACTCCAGTCATCGCTACAAACGGCTGTTACAGCAGTATGTTACTTTCATATGATATCATGATGGCTTGCTTATATTACTGTCAACATTTACTGAAAAAATATTCATGCTCATAACATGCTGTTCTTAAAATTGACTACATCAAGAGCCCTTTTTTATTTGACTCCAACTTTTTTTAGGATTATTTGACTCCAACTTCATATGATGTTGTAGGCCGCCTGGTGTCCCTACCCTTTCTAATCCCAGAACCGTTCAAAGAAAAGCGGCATGGCAGTTGCAGGTGGTTCCTAACTCGATCAGACGATAGCGAACGATTGATGATCGTTCGCACGTACCGGACGTGTTGTTTCGCGAAATACAATCACAGTCACTGCAAGGTCTTTGAGCAGGATCCCAGCTTCTCTAGGCCTTCAGGAATTTTTGACTAGAGGTTGGTAAGTAGCCTTGGTACACGCTCTCTGTTTGTCGGACTGAATTATCCGATTAACCAGGATATAACCGACGGCAAGGATCATGATGGCAGTGCGATTTCGTTCATCAGGAAAAAGTGCGTGTACACAGCGTACCATGCGTCTCTGCATGCACCATACCCTGATAAGTGCCGCCATGCTCTGCAGCCCAAAGTAGGAGAGAGGGTCGCAAGTATCAGACTTCGACCTGCTGGCTGGAGTTTCCCCCGTCAGGCACCCATCTGGTTCAAGCTGTCAGTCAATCTCCACAGCTTAATAAATAGTAACGTCTAACTAGGCCAGTTAGTTAAATGTGTACACTTGTGTAGTAGGATCTTTATTTAGTTTGATGCATACACTTGTTCTTTTTTGGTAGCCCTTTTGTAATGATGGCTGATGTTTGGTTTGGAAGAGAGAGCTGCGCCTTCACTCTTCTGGCCTGCTTACTGCTTCTGTTGCACCCCCAGACCTGGTTGCTACTGCTGTTGTTTTCAATGTACAATCAGTAGTATATTTCGTCTGTTGGTTGAATAAATGTGTTGTTAGAATGACAAACACAATTTTTTGGAAGTCGTTGCCTGGTTCGATCCTTTAGTGCCACGTACCGTACGTAGCGCATACTATTTTTCGTACGGAACACATTTTCCACTTGTTGTTAACATGTAGCCCACTGATGAAGGCCCAATAGAGAAGCCCATAATTAACTGGAAGGGAGGCTCTCACATGAATCCGGCCCAGGTACATGCTCATTGTCCCCTAAACATAAATAAGTAAATAAATAAATAAAGCTAAATGCTCATGCACCAGTTCTTTAAATTCATGATTTAACATGAGGATATTATTTCCTGTGATAATGTTGTTACATTCAGTCGATATTATTCTTCAGCAAAGATAGCGACCGGTCTTCTTTCTCCCAGCATTTTCTTCCTGCAACCAGCGGACCCATGCAAATCGTAGTCAACGTCGTAAATAGATCCAGTCCATTTTTATTTTTCAATAAGAATGTCCAACCCAGCCCAGCATATTGGCGACAGCACTTTATCCTCCGCCTTGGTGCGCTCGCCGCGGCGCCGCCGTCCGGCCCTGTCAACATAGTTTTTTTTTCGAAATGGTCCCTGTCAATATAGTGAATCGGGAGAGGACTGTAGTTGTGAGTATGACAGTACGGACCCACCAGGTCCACTCCCGAACACAAGCTAGGCCTATTTGTTTTCTCCGACTTACTGGGCCGCAAGTCTTTCAAGACGAGGAGGGATGCATTCCGGCCTGGCCAAAGAGTATGGTAAGTGTGTGTTAAAATTAATACCAAAAGGGGTTGAAGATTACAAAAAAATTATAGCAAATGGGATATTAGTTTCTTTTTTGTTTTTGTTCTTCACTGATATCTTATATGTATTTCATTGGATTTAACATGACATAGTACTAATTTATTTTTAATTTTGTTTTAGTATGGCTACTAATTTTTGGATTAAGAATATTTTGTTCCCCGGCAAAAATTTGTGAATTTTCAAAAATTCCCACATATTTAGTTAATTTTTTTAACCCTCGTACTGGCCAGAAAATGGGCAGCAAATCTAAAAATGAAAAACGGGCTGCAATAAATTCCATATGAATTAGAAAATGAGTAAAAAACATAAAAATAATAGCAAATGGGCTGTACATGCCACAGATTTCGAGGCTGACTTGTTTACGCAAGGCTTTGTCAGTCAACACACGATTCTAGCAGCAGTGACTGTTGGATGTCCATCCAACGGCTGACGTGCTTCTTCAATCTCTGATCTTCCTGCTCCAGCCGCCTAAACTAGCGCCGGCGGGACTACCTGCTCCCTCCTCTTGTGGCCCGCTGTGATGCCGCGTTGGCCTCCCCGGCCCACCCTACTCCCTCCGCTGGCCTGGCCGGACGCAATCAACTGCCTCCTTATTACGCGAAAAAAATGATTCCTCCCACTGACATCTGGGCCGCACCGGTTAGGAGGCTGACCAGTGGGCCTACTAAGTTGACGCATACGCAGGGCTTGTCAAATTAGTCAACAAACGATTCTAGCAGCAGTAACTGTTGGATTTGAATCGAACGGTCCTGCTGCTTCTTCAATCGCTGCTCTTCTTGCACCAGCCACCCAAGCGCTGGCGAGACCGCCTGCTCCTGCCTCCAGTGGCCGGTGGTGCTACCGTTGAGGCCTCATCGCCCCCTACTACTCCCAATGCTAGCCAGGCCCTGCGGCGACGGCAACCTCACACCGCAATCGAACCAGTGAACCCTCGTACTCCTCTCTGCATGGGCATCCACTACCGCGTCTTCCCCGGCTCCGCATAGTCCCCTTCCTAGGCCTCGCCGTCGTCCACCGCCTTGGTGCTCTCGGCGCGACGTGGTCAATGTGGTCAACGATCAACTTCCATCGGAAGAGTACTGTACGTGGAGAGGCTGACAGCTGGGTCCACGACCACAACCCAGTTTTTTTGTGATTTGCCAAGTAAGCCGCTTTGTCAGGCCTGTTGGGCTGCAAATCTTTCAAGACGAGAAGAGTTTTCATTCGACTGGCCGAGAAAATGGCCTATCAGTAATGAGAAATGGGTTGTACATTTTTAAAACACATCAAACTGGCAATTAGTTTCAAATTTCTTTTTTTTTCATTTCGAGATTTTAAATTGCATTGATTTTTATGCATGGACAATTTGTTGGATTTTATATTGATATATATTTATTTTTAAAATCAGTTTGAACGTGACTCGAAATTTCAGGATTAAAAACAGTTCGGACCGCACAGAAATATGCAAAATTTCGTATAATTTTTTAACCGTGGCCACAATATGGGCTGTAATGCTAACAAAAAGAATATAGGCTCCAAAAAAACCTTAAGAATTAGCAAATGGGCTGTAAATTATTAGAAACAATGGCAGATGGGTTGTATGATGTTTTCCACATATTTGAGGCTTTCCTAAAAAAAGGTTGACGCACAAGCAGTGACTGTTGGATGTCCATCCAACGGCCGTCGTGCTTCTTCAATCTCTGGTCTTCCTGCTCCAGCCACTCAAACAAGCGCCGGCAGGACTACTTGCTCTCTCCTCCCCGCGGCCGGCTGTGCTGCCGCGCAGGCCTCACCGCCCCACCGTATTCCCATCGCTGGCCTAGCCATCCCTCAACTCACACACACCTGCTGTTATTCTCCGGCGACGGCAGACAAACTAGTAAACCCTCGTACAGTCGTACTCCCCTCCGCGTGGGAAACGACTGCCGAGTCTTCCCTGGCTCCGTATTGTTCCCTTCCTAGGCCTCGCCGTCGTCCACCGCCCTGGTGCTCTCGGCGCGGCCTGGTCAACATGGTCAACAGCCGACATGCATATGAAGTGGACTGTACGTGGAGAGGCTGACAACTGGGTCCACGGCCGCACGCACGGAAATGCCTCCTCATTACATGCAAAATAATGATTCCTCCACCTGACATCTGGGACCCATTGAAAGGGCCTCTGTATTTCGCGAAAAAAACGTTACCGCCACTGACAGCTCGAACCCACCAGCTATATCTTCGCACGCAAGGAAGTGCCTCCTTATTACGCACAAAAAATGAATACTCCCTCTGCTAGCTAGGACCCAGTATAGTGGGAGGCTGACTTGTGGTCCTACTAAGTTGACGGGGACGAAGGGCTTTGTCAACTTAGTCAATATGCACAATTATAGCACCAGTGATCGTACGATGTCCATCCAACGGCCGTAGTGCATCTTCAACATCTGGTCTTCTTGCTCCAGCCGCCCAAACCAGCGCCGGTCGTGCCTCGTGCTCCTGCCTACCGTGGCCGGATGCAATGCCGCGGAGGCCTCACCCCCCTTCTACTCCCACCACTGACCAGGACATCCCTCTGCTCACCCACACCCCCTGTTATTCTACGGCAACGGTAGCCTCACACCGCAGCCGAACCAGTGAACCCTCATACTCCTCTCCGTGTGGGAATCCACTGCCGCGTCTTCCCTGGCTCCACATCGTCCTCTTCCTAGGCCTCGCCGTCATCCACCGCCTTGGTGCTCTCGGCGCGGCGTGGTCAATGTGGTCAACGACCGACTTCCATCGGAAGAGTACTGTACATGGAGAGGCTGACAGCTGGGTCCACGGCCGCAGCAAGGAAGTGCCTCCTTATTACGCGCAAAATAATTATTCCTCCACCTGACAACGTGGACCCACCGGACAGGCCACCGTATTTTGCGAAAAAATGTTTCCCCCTGACTGCTGGGACCCACCAGCTACATCTTTGCATGCAAGGAAGTGCGTCCGGGCAAAAAAACGATTCGCCCCTGACTGCTGGGACCCACCAGCTACTTCTTCGCAGGCAAGGAAGTGCCTGACAGTCGGGACCCACCTGGTCGAAGCGTACGTAGCATTGTCATTCTGGTCGTGAACGTGTACGTACATACTGGTCGATGTAGAGGCGCGCATGTGTCGTAGTAGAGGTGCGCACGTAGCATGTACACGTACGTACAACGGCCAGTGTGCAAGAAAGAAAATACGGCCACGTACGTACATACGGGCAGGGTCTCGAACGCCTACTCGTGCATACGTACGGCCAGGGCTCGTGTACATGGCTGGGTCGAAATGGAGAAACAGCGTCGTCATCGTGTTCATGGGGAGCCAACCAGCTGGGTCACAATGGAATGTGTCGTTGTGTTCATCGGGAGGGCTTGGACGGATTAGCCGATGGAAACGAGACCTGACGTACCGCAGAATGGAGGAAACGGCCTTGTGTTTGACCGGCCACAGTGGAAACAGGATCGTGTTCATCGGGAGGGGTGTGGTGTACCGCAAAGCGGGACTCCACGGGATACTGTTAATCTCCACCGTCGACCCCCTCCAGCCTCCACGGGCTACTGTTCATCCACCGTCGACCTCCTCCAGCCTCCACATGCGACTGTTCATCCACGGGCTCCTGTTCATCCAGCCTCCACCGCACGCTACTCCATCGGCTACTGTTCAACCAGCCCTATCCACGGGCTCTTGTTCAACCACCCCTCCACGGGCTACTGTTCATCCAGCCCTCCAGCGTCTACTGTTCATCCAGCCCTCCACGGGGTGGTCTTGTTCATCCTGCCCTCCGCGGGGTCCTGTTCATCCAGCCCCAACCGGCTCGGTCGATCGGGGTCCTGTTCATCCAGAGGCAACACCATGGGGTCCTGTTCATCAACCCTTACCAGGAACTGTTCATCCAAACCCCCCAGCAACGCTCACTGTTCATCCAGAGGCAGCATCGATCGGCTTCAGTTAGCAGCAGTAGCGAAGGAATCTCTTGATCAGGTTTAGTTAACAGCCATTGATCGATTGCTCGGGTTCAGTAACGCATAGCCTGTAGTGCAATCGCTCGGGTTCAGTTAAAGCCTAATGCCTCGCTCGGGTTCAGTTAGAGCCCAATGCCTCGCACCCACACGCGTGCGTGTACAACAGAAACGTGCATCGCTCGTCCCCGACCACCCACCGTAACCGGGAACACCCCGATATTTTTCTCGCCCTCGCTTCTACCATGGTTGTTTCCGTCATGGGCGGCCCAAAGAATGTCATGCAGCTGCGTCTCCGGCCCGCCCAGGACGAAGAGCCCATTTTTTGTCATGATTTTTTGTCATATAAGTAGGACCCCACCACATCTATGATGATATCGGGTTTTGTCACAATTATTGTCATAGAAGTGTCATAAGTATGACAAAAAAAAATCGTTCGGCCAAAATGTCACGGATGTGTCTTTTTTTGTAGTGTTAAATATAGTTGTTACTATATGCTATGATACTCTACTCTCTTTTGTTATTGTAGGATACTGCAAGATGCTAGTCTTGGATAGGCTAGGCCTTCCCCTCTGTTCTCGCTATTCTGTAGTATAGTCCACATATACATCTCTCTCCCATTGATACCGATGCATACTTAGCATAGATCTCATGTAAGTCTTGCGAGTATTTGAGATGAGTACTCACGGATGCTTTGCTTCCCCCGCCCCACTTTCTTCTTCCGGATGTTGCGATCATATGATGGAGCCTAGGAGGTAGCTAATCCCGCCGAAGACTACTACTACCCTGACGGTGCCTACTACTACGTGGAGACCGCCGACGTCTAGGAGTATATAGGAGGCTCCCAGGCAGGAGGCCTTGCCTTTTCGATTGACGTTGTTGTTTTTGCTAGCCTTCTTAAGGAAGATTTGTTTACCTTATGTCTGTACGCAGATATTATTGCTTCCGCTGACTCGTTTGTATTCGAGCTTATGTATTTGAGCCCTCGAGGACCCCCTGGCTTGTAATATAAAGCTTCTATGACTTTAATTTGTGTCTAGAGTTGTGTTGTGATATCTTCCAGTGAGTCTCTGATCTTGATAGTGCACATTTGTGTGTATGATTAGTGCACGATTAAGTAGGGGCGTCACATCCTATGTGATCGCACAGATTTGAATTTCCAATTAACCATACTGGTGGACATTTAGGGGCTACCGTTGGATCGCCGGCTCTTGCAACCGTGTCCGCAGACTGGTCCCCTGATTCGTGGACGGGTGCGGTGTAGGGTTTGGGGCTTGGCGTTGGACTCCAACACCGACCCGAAAACCACTGCAGCCGTCTAGACTGTGTGGTTCGGACGTGTTGTGTCATCCAATGCGGACTTGTATCGGTCCACTCGGCGGTCCAAACACACTTTTCCCTGCAAACCCGAGACAAAAGGGGCTTTGCGAGCGTTCGGACTGCTGCCACATCCGCTTCTGACTGCTCTGGTCGGCCGTTAACCCTCCACGCCTGGCACCAGCTTCTCGCATTTATGCCGATGCAGAGCGCCGCTCAACATTAACGCCGGGGTAGAATGGGTGTGGCATCTCACTGTCGGCATTGAAGCAACGGTCGAGAGAGCGTCACCCGCTACACACCGGCTAAACACGTCTCCTCGTCTCATTGAAACGGCTCCAAATTGCCTACCTTCCTCCACTAAACCCGCGCATACGCCAAGGAGCCTACTCCGAAACCACCTGTCCGCCCATCTACCGCCCACCATTAACCACCCGCCGCGGTGCATTGCCATCCGCCCGCTATATAAACTCTAGCCCCGGCCATAGCCGTAGTCATCCTCTTTCGATCCCTTTCTCCTCTCTGTACCACGCCCGTGATGGCCTCCTCGTGCTCCAAAGCCCTCTGTGACACCCTCTCCTCGGAGCAAAAGAAGGAGATCACAGCCATTGTTGCCGGCTAGCAGGCCGACCAGCAGAAGGATGCGGACGACGCCCGGTGTAATGCCCAGGATGGGACAATACCTCCTACGTGTCGAGGCACGACTTAAAGGTATAAGCCCATTCTGGAATGATCTCAAGTTCGGTACATTTGCACATCTCCTGTAAAAATAGGGATGAAAAGGAAAAGAGATAGTTGGCTTACACTCGCCACGTCACACAATTCATTACATAGCCAAAAATCATTCAAAACATCACAACCCGTCTACGGGTGAAGATCCAAATGAAAGATACCAAATACATAACCACAGGTTCGGATCGCCCCTAGTAGAAACCACTACTGATCATCGGGATTGTGCACATAGTAATGGCTACGTTCCTCATCGTACTCCCAGTATAGCTCTGTGTCGTCACCTGAATAGTTCACCTAAGTACCTGCATCTGGTGTGGGGTAGAATCTGTGAGCCACGGAGGACTCAGCAATCCCGTTCCCGGGTAACAAAACTATCTAAGCCTTGGGTATGGAACAAGGCTGAAGAAAGAATAAAAGGCTGCAGCTGCACTAGCACTAGCTTACGTGATAAGAGCGAGAAGAGAAGTGCCACGAGCGACGAAATGATCACGAAGTGATCCTATCTAAGCACGTCAAACATAACACCACCGTGTTCACTTCCCGAACCCCTTTCGGAAAATGACCGTCACGGTACTCACGCTGGTAGTGTGTTTAGAACATGGTGTCAAGTTTCCTACAACCGGATATTAACAAATTCCCATCTGCCACATAACCGCGGGTAGGGCTTCTGAAAGTTCAAAACCCAGCAGGGGTGTTCCAACTTGGCCCATTACAAGCCCACGGTTCGCGGAGTCGCAGCTCCAAGGTGGGAAGGCCCGAGTATCCTCGGAATCCCGTGCTCAAGATACTCCGACTAAGGTAAGACTAATCCAGCAAATCCTCCCAGCGTGCCGACACCCTGACAGTAGCCGCGCGTATCTAGTCTCAGGCCACGACCGGATGAGACAACCTACAGGAAAATACCAAATACCTCGGGTTTCCCCAAGGCGGCCCTGCAGTCTGCTCGGTTGGACCAACACTCATGTGGAGCACTGGCCCAGGGGTTGATTAATAAAAGGGGATAGCTAGTCCCTATGCAAGTTTTTAGTTATAAGGCAAATGGAGTACCAATGTTGGGACTTTCTGGAAAAGACTTAGCGCTAAGCAGTTTATCGAGGGGGTCCCATAACCCCAACCGTGTGAGGAACGCAAAATCAAGGAACATAACACCGGTTTATACGGTTCCGAGGGCGGCATGAGTGGAACAAATCACCAAGCAAGAGGCTTAGCCTTCCACCCATTACCAATATATAGATGATTTCATTTAAGAGTTTATATAGTGTGACATCCCAACAAGCTTCAACATGAAGCAAGAATCTTCAAATCTTCACCTGCAACTACCAATGCTATAAGAGGGGCTGAGCGAAGCTTACTTAGCGAATCAAAGGTTTGCATAGGTTGGGTGGTTAAACAGATTCATGGTTACAATAGGAGGCTGACAGACAAACATGGGCATCGAGGCAATAAGCTAAAGAGCGAGACTTCTAGCAATAGGCAAAGATAGCAATGATATCTGGGTCAGGTCATCTTGCCTGTCGAGTCATCGATGGGATCGTAAGAGGGCTCCTCGTTCTCAACCTCGGTAGTAACCTCGTTCTCGTACTCGATCTCGGCTTCTGACTCTACTCAACACAAGAACACACGAGGCATGAAATCAAACAAGATGCAATGCGCGAACTACAGAATGCATGGCTGATGCACTAAGGAAGCACTGCAGATGCACTTTGGATGCACGGCATGACAACATAGGAAGCACAGAGAAATAGCACAAGAAACATGACAATATGCTCAAGCAAGTAGGATGCAAGACAAGTCTATTTAGGATGCAAAACATGGCAAGGTAGGAAGCACAGAGAAACAACACAAGAAACAGCAGGTTTAAATGAGGCCGGAAACTACTTAAGACTAATCCGGTAAGTCCTCATATGCATAGTTTGAAATTAGTTCAGATCTGAACAAACCTTAAGTTAAAGTTGTTAAACAGCAATTTAACATGCACCATGACAATCTACACAAAATTCTAGTCAAGTTTCATATAAAGTTTGTTTAAAACGGAACTACGGTCTAGAAGATATGATCAAAACAAGATAAGCATGGCAACGGTGCAAGATGCACCCAAACATTAAGCAAACATACTTCAAACATATTAACAAGATTATATTACGAATCTACATGCAAAATCACACAAGTTTCATGTAGGGCACGCTCAAAACGGAGCAACGGGCTAAAAGATACGCCCGAAACAATAAACAATGCAAAGCTGAAATTAACAACCACATAGCAACTTTGGAGCAAGAAATATATACTCTACAGCACTCAAACATGGTGACACGAAGCATGGACATGAAGTAGAGATATCCTACAGCAAATAACTCCATTGGAGCATCTCCATAGGAGGCATGGATCAATAGCAACAAGCTACAACATTTTGATCATGACAATAAAAACCTGACAGTAATATTTTATAGCAACTTGGGAGCAAGAATTAAATATGCTACAGCCACCCAAATGAGCATGTGAGGGCATGGATGGATAGAAAACAACATATACAACAAGGAATGATCAATGGCCACCCCAAAACTAACATGGATTTGCCTAGAACAACAAGCAAACATAGCATCAGGATATTACAGATTCCAGACTTAGTGAAATTTCACTAAGTGTTAAAACAGCAATATTATCATGGCATGTTTGTGAGCATGTTTAAGTCACCTCAAAGCATAACATGGTAAGTGGTTTGCACCACAGCAAAGATCACATGATGGGGAATCTAAAACATATGAGCATGCAACATGGGGACAAACACAACAATAGCAACGAGCTCCTCAACTAGGCATCTCGTAACAAGTTGCAAAACCTAACAGCCATATGCACATTTGCAATAGGGATAAACATGGCAATATGAACTCTAACAAGCATGCTATAGCAACCAACATGTAGAGCATCTCATGATGAACATTTTGACATATCATTTGCTTCATTTGGATAAACATGCACCATGTTATCAGATCTCAAACATGGCATGAAAACAACTAATAGCAGCAGTTTATAACAAGTAGCACTCTTCTCATGAAGATTTAGACATCTAGATGATCTCAAACATGCATGACACAATGGAACAAAACATAGTACACATCACCACGATCATTTTGACATATTATATGCACAAATCGGACAAGCACAGTAGAAGTTATCATCATCACAAAAAGCCACATTATTATGCCAAAAACTAGGACTTAGCAGAAAATAAAGAACACTAGGAAAAAAACAACGGGCGCAGTTTAATAAATGGCACTTGGGCGAGATATAGGCGGCCTCACCTATTGGGCTTGGCCCAGAGGGGAAGTCAGAGGCGGGCTGGAGGCTGAAGGCTGAAGGGAGGCGGACTGGGCCTCCCGTGGCCCACGAGGCCGGGGCGAGCTGAGGCCGGCCCAGAGGGGAAGTCAACGGCGCGATCAGATCGGGGCTCCTCCCCGATCGATCTACAGGCGGCGCGGCGCGGGGTTGCTGGCGACAACCGATGCCGGCGGCGGTTGGCGGCGAGGGGAGGCCGGGGCTCCGCCGGATCCGGCTAGCTGGAGCCCGGGGCGGCCAGATCCGGAGGAAGGCGGGCGCGGCGGAGGAAGGCACCTCGCGGCGGGACAGGTCGCGGCGTCGAGCCCTGCGGCGGCCGGCGGCGAACCTCGCGGAGGCGCGGCGGCGGCGGATCCGCCGGAGGCGGCGGGGACGGAGGAAGGCGCTGCGACGCGGGCGCGGAGGAAGACGGGCCGCGGGGGGGCCCGATCCGGGCCGGCAGGCTCGGACAGCGGGGAAGTGGGCACCGCGGGCGGAGGAATGGGGAGCTGCCACGTGCCACGGCGGGGCAAGTCGGACACGTCTGGCGGCGTACGGACGTGTCCGACGCGGCGGGGAGGAGTTTAGCTAGGGTTTTTTGGACGAAAATGGACAAGGGGGACGTTTTTATAGGCACAAGGAGCTAGGAGACTCCAAATGGGGAGCGATTTTCGGCCACGCGATCACAATTCAACGACCGAGATGATGGGAAGGGTTGTGCTGGGTTGATGGGCTGTTGTGGAGGGGGTCTTGGGCCTCAAAGAGGAGGTACTTTTAGCCCACGAGGTTAACTGTTGGAGTACCAAACGAACTCCAAACGCGACGAAACTTGACAGGCGGCCTACACGTACCAAAACAACATCGCACGACAAGTCTCACGCCATTCCGGAAACGTTACACAGACAAACACGAAAGAAGGACTCCGGGATGCCACTGGCATGTGTGAGAGCGTCGGAACTCGAAACGGACAACGGGAAGAGACGAGTGGGATCGGATGCAAATGACAACACAAATGCAATGCAATGCACATGACAACATGACATGGATGAAAATGCACACACGCACACGACAAAACGAAGAAACCCGAAAATAAGAAGAACCCGGAATGGAAATGATGAAGCCAAAGTTTATATATTGCCATATAGGGAAAGTGTTACATCCGGGGCATTACACTCGGGGCTCGTGACGCAGAGGTTACAAAGGCGGAACTGGAGATGGCGAAGGAAGTAGTCGGAGATTCAGTTCTCGGGGCTCATGGACGGACATGGGGAATAAACGTTGGCGATCATTTAGATTAGGTTTGGAGTAAGGTTTAGTCTAGTTTATATGAGAAGTGTAATGAATTTGGTTCTATTATATAAAAATATTCGAAATGTTATGAATTTTGTCAGAATTTTATGAAAGCATGATTGGTTCGATGCTAAAAGTTGACATGCCAATATATTTGTAAATACCAAATGTTGGTTAGTGATTGATTGCCTACCAACTTTTTTATCAACCTCACAAAAATTTGTCAATATTTGACAACTTTTGATTTTGCCAAATGTTGGTGTGCCAAATATTGGCAATGCCAAATGTTGGTATCAAACCAATTATGCTTGAAATTTGCTGTCTTTGCATGAATTTTGCCCGGTTAGTTTAAACAGTGGTTGAAATGTATGCAAGCAGCGTTGGATGACCGGCTCTTGTATTCATATCCGCGGACCGATGCTGCAGCAAACTTGTGGGTCAGCGGTGAAGATGCCTTCGATGATGGCGGCGCGCCTTCGGCTCGCTTCAGTGCTTGTAGTCGTCGCTAGATGGTCTACGGATCTGGATGTATCTTTTTTTATGTTCGTTGTACCGTCATGATTAAACATGAATAGATCGGAAGATTATTTTTCTAAAGAACGAAGATGCCCTTAGGCCAACTCGAACGCATGACCCCAAACGGACGTTCGTTTTGTCCGGATTTCGCTTGTTTGGGGATGGCAATGTGTGACACCCCGAGACCAGTGCACCAGGTGTCAGCCAGCTATTCGTCATCGTTGCCATGTCATCTGCTTGCATGTTGCATCTTGCCATGTCTTCATGTGTGTTGCATCCTCATGTTTTCAAAAACTTGCATCCGCCCGTAGTTGCCCCGTCCTCTCCGTTGTCCGTTCTGAGCCCAAACACACTCGCACGCGCTCGCGGCATCTCCGAATATTTATTTTATGAGTGTCTAGAAAATGTTCTCAGAATGGGATGAAACTTGGCGTGTGGTCTTATTATAGTGTAGACAGGCCGCCTGCCAAATTTCATCGCATTCGGAGTCCGTTTGATATCCCAACGGTTAACCGTGTTAACCGCCGGAAGTCCTTTTCTCTTTTGACACAGCACCCCTCCACAACAGCCCACTAGCCCATCCCAACCACCTCCATGCTCTCGGTCGTTGGATCGTGATCGCGTGGCCGAAAACCACACCTCATTTGGACACTCCTAACTCCCTCTACCTATAAAAAAACACCCACCCCCAAAATTCCAGATCAAACCCTAAAAATATTCCTTCCCGCGCCGCCGGACATGTCTGCGGAGCAGCTGGACACGTCCACCCTGCCCGGCCACGTCGCCCGGCCAATCCGGAGACGCCACCTCACCATCGTCGCCTCCCGCGCCCAATCGGGGGACGCCACGTCACCCGCGCCCCGCCTCTCTCTCATCCCTCCTCCGCGCTGCCCGTAGGGGCCCGCGCCTGGCCCGCGCACCCCCGGCTACGGCTCGCGCCTGCCCGAGAAGTTCCCCGCCGCTGGCCCCACACCATCGTCGACCAACCACCGCGCCATGCCCCGCCAACTCGCCGAAATCCACCGCCGCCTCGCGCCGGACCTCCCCCGCCTCGAGAAGCATCGCTGGCATCGTTCTCCGCCACCATACCTTCCCTCGTCGGCGACCAACGCTACTCGCCAGAGTCCCTGCCTCTCGGGTCAGATCGAGGCTGGATCCGGCATCCCCGAGGGCGCCGCCACCAGATACGGCGTCCGCGACCTCGTCCCGGCCTTCCTCCGGCCTCCGTTCTCGCCGGCCACCTCCTCCCTTCGCCAGAGCGCCGTTCGCGCTGCCGCCTCGCCTGTCTTCTCCGATCCAGGAGGGATCGGGCGGAAACACCCTGTGTTGGCCTCGTCGGCCGCGAGGCCCAGCAGCCCCAAGGCCCGACCCGCCTCCCAGGCCCACCTGCATCCACCGCCGTCCTGCCTCAATTCTCCTTCGTCCTGGGCCGAGCCCATGGTGAGCCGCCCACTAACCCTTGCCCCGTGCGCATTTTAGTATTTAGCGCCCACCTGTTTTTTTTTGAAAAAATGACTAAGTCCCTAGATTTACAGCATCATCATGGCATCTTGTGGTGAGAGTAACTTTATGCATGTTGCTCCGTTTTGCACGTATGATATGTCAAAGTGTTCGTCTCGTGATGCACTTCATTTTGTTCCATTGTGGCATGTTTGTTTGAGGTCATCTTGATGTCTTAATCTTCGTTGCAAAACTGCTATGTGATGTTAGTGCTCAGACCTTGTTGTCTGTCAACAATATGTTAACATGTTTGTGAGGTTGTAACTTTGAGCATGTTCGTCCAAATGGAGTGTATGATATGTCAAAATGTTCATTTTGGTTGTTGTAGCATTCATGTTAGGTGCCATATTGCCATGTTTATCTCTGTTGCAAAAGTGCATGTGGCTGTTAGGTGCTGAAAATTGTTATGAGATGTTGATTTGTCTTTTTCATATCTTTATGTGTGATTTTTGTATGAGCTACATGTCAATATGTTTTAGAAGCACAATCATATCATCTTTGTTGTGGTGTAATTAGTTTTCCATGTTATGCCTTGTGGTGATTGCAACAAGCTTGCAAAGTGACCTACTCGATGTTGGTTGTTTTCTTACACTTGTTAAAAACTCCTAAGTCTGAAACTGTTATATCCTGATGCCATGTTTGCTTGATGCCCCACTCAAATCCATGAATGTTTTTGGTTGTCCATTGATCATGTCTTGTTGTCCATGTTATGCTCTATCCATCCATGACCTTGTTTGCATATATGGCCTGCTGTAGCTTGTTGTTTTCATGCTCTCAAGTTGCTATAAAATGTTTCTGTCAGCCAATTATCAGCAAGTTCAGTTTTGACATGTGAATAACTAGTGTTCTATGCATCCTATGACCATGTTCTTGCCATGAGTAGCTTCATAAAAATGTCTTATTTCTGTTGGTTATATTCACATGCCATGATATACTTTGAGATGAGTTGCACAAGCTTGCAAACATGCCTACTTGTCGTTGTTGCTGCCATGTTTTGTTTATTTTCACTAAGTCCGAAAATCTGTTATCTTTTGCAATCTTGCCATGATGTTTTGAGCATGTTCTAGTGGTGTTTGGTAGTAGCTCAGTGATCATGCTTGTACTTCTTGACATGTACATGTTTGCCATACCCTTTGTTGCTATGAAATGTTATTGTATCATGTTGTTTCGATGTCAACAATATGCCTACTTGCTGTTTTGGGCTGATTGTGTTCCAAACTTGTTCTATGCGTATGTGATGAACCGTTGCTCCGTTTTGAGCGCGTCCTATATGAAACTTGTGTGTTTTTGCATGTAGATGCATAATAACATATTGTATACCTGTTTGGAATGTGTTTTCTTGATGTTTGGATGTGTTTTGCATCAATGCCATGTTCATCTTGTTTTGCTCATATCTTCTAGGCCATAACTCCGAATTAAAAGAACTTTATATGTAACTTGACTAGAATTTCGATTAGATAATCATGGTGCATGTTAAATTGATGTTTAACAACTTGAACTTAAGGTTTGTTCAGATCTGGACCAATTTCGAAAATTGCATATGAGGACTTACCGGAATTGTTGTATGTTGTTTCTGGCCTCATTTAAACTTGCTTTGTGTGATGTTCTTGCATGCTTCATCCCTTGCCATGCTTTGCATCATATAGACTTGTCTTGCATCATACTTGGTTGAGCATTATGTCATGTTCTTGTGTGGTATGTTTACCGTGTTGCTTGCTTCTTCTCGTTAGCGTTTGTTTCATTGCGATCGTGAGGATTCGTTTGACTACACTCAGTTCCAGGGCCGACCCTGAGGGGGTGGCAGGGGGCGGCCGCCTAGGGCCCCCGAAATCTAGGGGGCCCTCCAGGTGGTTCACAAGGAGCCCATGGCCCAGACCATAAGGAGGCAGTGACCTAAACTCACGGAGAATTCCATGTTTTCCTTCTTTCCATCACGAGTTCGCCGCTTCACGGCGATCCTATTCCCCCGAGGGCCCCGATCGAGAGTCGCAACGCTGATATAGATCGCTCTCTGCCATGTGGCCAGCTGGTCTTCCTCCAGGTCCCCGGTCCCATTGTGTTATCCCCCGTTCGTGAGATGCCTCTCATGTGCAAGACGAAGCCACCTCACTTATAAGGTCATCCCTAACCTCCCCTTTCTAGTTGGCCACGTTCACATGGTGCAGAAGCAGTCATATCTTAGAAGGTCTCGCATATGACGCAGTACAAAATTTTGATTTCGTGTGCCCATTGCTCTATTTCTTATTTCAATCTGGACTTTGATCTTTATAGTAGGGGCCCCGGGTTGTAATTTCGCCCTGGGCCCCCGAAATATCAGGACCGGCCCTGCTCGATTCGTCTTCGTGGCTTCTTCTTCGTCTTCTTCATGGACTCGTTCTTCTTCCTTGCGGGATTCTAGGCAAGATGACCGTCTCCTTGGATACCTTTACTATCATTGCCATGCTAGTTGTCACGATGCTATCGCTATATGTCACGATACCTATCTTTGGATGTCAGCATCTCCTTGTTGCCATGAAACCTCTAACCTTTGACACCTTCCAAGAAAACCGTTGTTTGGCTATGTTACCCGCTTGCTCAGCCCCTCTTATAGCGTTGTTAGTTGTAGGTGAAGATGAAGATTGCTCAATGTTGGAGTTGGACGTTGTAGGAATATCACAATATCTGTTAATTAAATTAATGCACCTATATACTTGGCAATGGGTGGAAGGCTTGGCCTTTTGCTCGGTGTTTTGTTCCACTCATTCTACCTTAAGAACCGATAAACCGGCGTTATGTTCCTTGATTTTGCGTTCCTAACACGGTTGGGGTTTATGCCCCCCCCCCTTGATAATTCGCACTTCTTAAAGCTTTTCCAGAAGACCCAACTTTTCCAGCTAGCACCCGAGGACTCTTAATCAACCCACGGGCCAATGCTCCTCATGAGTGTTGGTCCAAACTGGGCAGACTGCAGGCCACCTTGGGGAAACCCGATGGCTGGTATTTTCCTCTAGGCTGACCTATTCGGTCGTGGCCTGAGACGAGATACGCGCGGCTACTATCAGGGTGTCGGCACGCCGGGAGGTCTTGCTGGATTAGTTTTACCTTTGTCGAAATATCTTGAGCACGGGATTCCGAGAATACTCGGGTCTTCCCAACATGGAGTTGCGACTCCGCAGATCGTGAGCTTGTGATGGGCTAAGTTGGGACACCCCTGCAGGGTTATGATCTTTCGAAAGCCGTGCCCGCGATTATGTGGCAGATGGGAATTTGTTAATGCCCGGTTGTAGAAAACTTGACAGAGGATCCGAAATTAAAATACACAACCGTGTGAGTAACCGTGACTGTCTCTTTTCATTTTGAGAAGAGAACACGGTGGGGTTATGTTTGACTCGTAGGTAGTTCAGGATCTTTAGTGATCATTACTAGTTTATGACCGTTTGCGTAGAGGCTCATCTTATTCTTGTACTCGTAAGTTAGCCACCATACTTTTGCTTAGCCACTGCTGCAACCTCACCACTATCCTTTCCATACCCAATAAAGCTTTTCTAGTCTGGATACCCATGGTTATGGGATTGATGAGTCCTCGTGGCTCACAGATACTACAACAACAGTTGCAGGTGCAGGTTACCGATGACTTGACGTGAGAGCGATGTTATGTTGTGTTGGAGTTCTTCTTCCTCGTTAGTCTTGGGTTAGGTTCCTGGTCGGCAGCCTGGGATAGCAGGATGGATGTCGTTGTGCTTTTCATATTTGCATACGTAGTGGGATGTCTTGTACTGATGTTGTTGTATTCATGTGAATTATATGAATTGTTGTATCCCCATATATGTATGTAATGGTACGATGTAATGATATCCATCTTGCTAAGCGCCTGAAATGCGGTTGTGACCCAATCACGAGTGTATCACGTGATCGGGATAGAATCGCATCTTGCGCGTGACAAGTTGGTATCAGAGCCTCGACCGACCATAGGAGCCCCCTTAATTGATCATAGCTTGGCCGTTGTTGAGTCTAGAAGAAAACTTTTTTGGAGTCTAGTTATATCGGAGAGTAGGAATTCTTTTTACTCTCTAGTCCCTTCGTCGCTCTAGTGAGGAATCTTGACGTAGGTGTTTTGAATTACTCCTCTTCCCCTTTCAAATTTATTTAGGATCGCGCGGTTAGCTTTTGTTCGTTGTGATGTTAGCTCTTTCATCCTGTGCATTTCTCGTCCAAGTTGATTCGATCCTCTTCTCTTTTGCTAGTTTAATCCTCAGTTCTTTCCAACCGGCGTCGTTTTCCCCGTCCGATGTGGTCTTTCTTTTTCCCACCCGCCCACCTTTTTTTCTTCTTCTCGGAGCCAGACTCCTCTAATCGAGTATCCATCCTACTCGCGCAAATGCTTTGCTTTCTTTCCTCAATTATTCCAACTCGTGAATTCTCGTCTAGTTCGGCCTTCTTCATCTCTTTTCTTTCCGGTGGATTCAATTCAAGTTTTTGGTGTTGATCTTATTCTTTTCCATTGCTCAAGTGTTTTCCTCTTCTCTCGTTCGCCTCTCGCCATTTAATTGTTCCGGTGTTCCAAAGACATTTCAGGAGATTCGAACTGTGTTCTAATTTATTCGAGGTCGTCACCTCATTCGAGTCTTTCAGTCGTTCCAGAGCATCATCTCCTTTTCAATCCTTTCCAACGGTGGTTTTCTTTCAGTGGGCTCATAACCCACAGGTCTTTTCCCAGGATCATACCTGACTCTTCTAATTTCCCGGAGTGTTCCGAAATTATTTTCAAGTGTGACGTAAGTATGGATTCCATCCGTCATGTGCCTTCTCCAAGATCGTTTGCAAATTCTTTTCATCATTGCTTCAACCTTTCTTCTTTTCATTCTTCCGGAGTATTTCATGAATTCTTTTCTTTGTGTTCCTCTGAAGGCCATCATTCCAGAAGATTTCTTCATTTTCAGTTTTCAACTTCGTCCTCAAAATATTCTTCATTGATGCCCCTTCGTTCGTCTCAAATTCTTCTGGTGCTTCGTTCAAGCATTCTTTAAACCGTTCGCGATCTCTTCGTTCTCTTGCATCTAAATTTCCTCAGGTGCTTATCCTTCCTGGCGATTCATTCTCTTGTATTCACTCAATTTCAATTCTTAGGGTCCTTCGTTCTTGTTCTTTACTCGACTTCAATTCTTATGGTGGTTTGCTCAAGAGTTCTTTTCCGGTGTTATCATATCAATCCATTCATTTTTATTAAAATCCTACCGGTGTTTCATGAAGATTTTCGCAAGTTCGCGATATATCCCTCTTTAATCATTTCAATGCGAATAAGTGGTATGCGAATCCATTGCTTCACATCAATTTAATTGATGGAGGACAAGCATAACATAATTCTTATTCTTTTCATCAAGTTGATTAAATCTTTTCCTTCGGAGTTTGTTCATGTTGAATAAATTCTAATCCCAAGTATTTTTCATATTTTCTTTTCCGGAGTTCAAAGTTTTCTCGGCAATCTCGTCGGAGCTCTATCGAAATCATCGCAAAGCTTTAATCTTGTTCGTGCATCCTTCACTTCTATCTCATTATCCTTTTGTTACTGGAGTTCTTCATGGTGGTTCTTCAGGATTTAATTCATTCTTCAAACGTTCATCTAATTCTTGTGGAGCAGCTCAAGCATTATTCTTTCATGTCTCGAGATGCAAATAATTCTCCGTATTCTCTTGAAGTGGAGTTTTGCATTCTTCGCTCTTCTCAGCTCACCAATACTTTGGTTGCGGCATGATATCACCTCAAGTTTCCGGATGATTTCCATAAGTCCTCAGCAAGCTTATTCTTTTGTTGTTGATTTTCTCAACAACTCCATTCAATCCTTCATTCTAAGGATGCCTTCAAATTCATTGTGCTAGAAGATGTGTTCTTTTCGCTTTTCTTCTCATTCGATTCTTTAATTCTTCTGGAGGCATTTCTTGTTCATCTCGTCATGAATCGTTCCATCTTGTCAAGTTCATGTTCTATTCCATTCTCGCGCAACCGGATCGCTACCTAATTTTTCTTGTTCTTATTCCTTGTTTATCTCGCTTAACCAGAGTGGTTCCGAATTCAGTCTTGTTCCTTCAGCTCTTGTTTCGTGCCTTTCAACCTCCTTGATTCTCGTCGTATTCCTTGTCCTCTTGTTTAACGAAGTCTTTGCAACTTCGTTCATCTCCGTTGTATCCTTTCTTTCAAGTGGCCCAACCTCTTAAGGTCCTTTGGTTTCACCTTCTTCCTTTTTCCTTCCGCCTCATTCCTAAGATCTCGGGACAAGATCTCTTGTTAGTGGGGGAGTGTTGTGACACCCCGAGACTGATGCGCCAGGTGTCAGCCAGTTATTCGCCGTCGTTGCCATGTCATCTGCTTGCGTGTTGCATCTTGCCATGTCATCATGTGTGTTCCATCCTCATGTTTTCAAAAACTTGCATCCGTCTATAGTTGCCCCGTCCTCTCCGTTGTCCGTTTTGAGCCCAGACACACTCGCAGGCGCTCGCGGCACCTCTGAATATTTATTTTATGAGTGGCCGGAAAATTTTCTCGGAATAGGATAAACCTTGGCGTGTGGTCTTATTATAGTGTAGACAGGCCGACTGCCAAATTTCATCGCATTCGGAGTCCGTATGATATCCCACCGGTTAACCGCGTTAACCGCCGGAAGCCCTTTTCTCTTTTGGCCCAGCACCCCTCCACAACAGCCCACTAGCCCATCCCAACCACCTCCATGCTCTCGGTCGTTGGATCGTGATCGCGTGGCCAAAAACCATACCTCATTTGGACACTCCTAGTTTCATCCACCTATAAAAGGGCACCCACCCTCGAAATTCCAGATCAAACCCTAAAAATCCTCCTCCCCGCGCCGCCGGACATGTCCGCGGAGCAGCCGGACACGTCCACCCCGCCGGCCACATCGCCCGGCCAATCCGGAGCCACCACCTCACCACCGCCGCCTCCCGCGCCCAATCAGGGGACGCCACATCACCCGCGCCCCGCCTCTCTCTCCTCCCTCCTCCGCGCGGCCCGCCGGGGCCCGCGCCTAGCCCGCGTGCCCCCGGCTCTCGCTCGCGCCCGCCCGAGCAGATCCCCGCCGCCGGCGCCACGCCACCGTCGACCAACCACCGCGCCATGCCCCGCCACCTCGCCAGAATCCATCGCCGCCCCGCGCCGGACCTCCCCCGCCTCGAGGAGCGTCGCCGGCGTCGTTTTCCGCCACTGTAGCTTCCCTCGCCGGCAACCAGCGCCGCCCGCCGGAGTCCCTGCCTCCCGGGTCAGATCGAGGCCGGATCCGGCGTCCCCGATGGCGCCGCCGCTAGATCCGACGTCCGCGACCCCGTCCCGGCCTTCCTCCGGCCATCGTTCTCGCCGGCCACATCCTCCCTTCGCCGGAGCGCCGTTCGCGCCGCCGCCTCGCCTGTCTTCTCCGATCCGGGAGGGATCGGGCGGAGCACAGACAGCGCCGGCCTCGTGGGCCGCGAGGCCCACCCGTCGGCCCAGCAGCCCCAAGGCCCGGTCTGCCTCCCCAGGCCCACCTGCATCCACCGTCGGCCTGCCTCAATTCTTCTTCTTCCTGGGCCGAGCCCATGGTGAGCCGCCCACTAACCCTTGCCCCGTGCGCACTTTAGTATTTAGCGCCCACCTGTTTTTTTGTTTTGAAAAAATGACTAAGTCCCTAGATTTACAGCATCATCATGGCATCTTGTGGTGTGAGTAACTTTGTGCATGTTGCTCCGTTTTGCCCGTATGATATGTCAAACTGTTCGTCTCGTGATGCTCTTCATTTTGTTCCACTGTGGCATGTTTGTTTGTGGTCATCTTCATGTCTTAATCTTCGTTGCAAAACTGCTGTGTGATGTTAGTGCTCAGACCTTGTTGTCTGTCAACAATATATTAACATGTTTGTGAGGTTGTAACTTTGTGCATATTCGTCCAAATGGAGTGTATGATATGTCAAAATGTTCATTTTGAAGTGCTCTACATGATGGTTGCTGTAGCATTCATGTTAGGTGCCATATTGCCATGTTTATATCTGTTGCAAAAGTGCATGTGGCTGTTAAGTGCTGAAAATTATTATGAGATGCTGATTTGTCTTTTTCATATCTTTATGTGTGATTTTTGTTTGAGCTACATGTCAATATGTTTTATAAGCACAATCATGTCATCTTTGTTGTGGTATAATTAGTTTTCCATGTTATGCCTTGTGGTGATTGCAACAAGCTTGCAAAGTGACATACTCGCTATTGGCTGTTTTCTTACACTTGTTAAAAACTGCTGAGTCTGAAACTGTTATATCCTGATGCCAGGTTTGCTTGATGCCCCACTCAAATCCATGAATGTTTTTGGTTGTCCAATGATCATGTCTTGGTGTCCATGTTATGCTCTTTCCATCCATGCCCTTGTTTGCATATATGGCCTGCTGTAGCTTGTTGTTTTCATGCTCTCAAGTTGCTATAAAATGTTTCTGTCAGCTAGTTATCAGCAAGTTCAGTTTTGCCATGTGAATAGCTAGTGTTCTATGCATCCTATGACCATGTTCTTGCCATGAGTAGCTTGATAAACATGTCTTCTTTCTGTTGGTTATATTCACATGCCATGATATGCTTTGAGATGACTTCCACAAGTTTGCAAACATGCCTATTTGTCGTTGTTGCTGCCATGTTTAGTTTATTTTCACTAAGTCTAAGAGTCTGTTATCTTTTGCAATCTTGCCATGATGTTTTGAGCATGTTCTAGTGGTGTTTGGTAGTAGCTCAGTGATCATGCTTGTAGTTCTTGACATGTACATGCTTGCCATACCCTTTGTTGCTATGAAATGTTATTGTATCATGTTGTTTCGATGTCAACAATATGCTTACTTGCTGTTTTGGGCTGATTGTGTTCCAAACTTGTTCTATGCGTATGTGATGAACCGTTGCTCCGTTTTGAGCGTGTCCTATATGAAACTTGTGTGTTTTTGCATGTAGATGCATAATAACATGTTGTATACCTGTTTGGAGTGTGTTTGCTTGATGTTTGGATGTGTTTTGCATCAATGCCATGTTCATCTTGTTTTGCTCATATCTTCTAGGCCGTAGCTCCGAATTAAAAGAACTTTTTATGTAACTTGACTAGAATTTCGAGTAGATAATCATGGTGCATGTTAAATTGCTGTTTAACAACTTGAACTTAAGGTTTGTTCAGATCTGTATCAATTTCGAAAATTGCATATGAGGACTTACCAGAATTGTTGTATGTTTTTTCTGGCCTCATTTAAACTTGCTTTGTGTGATGTTATTGCATGCTTCATCCCTTGCCATGTTTTGCATCATATAGACTTTTCTTGCATCATACTTGGTTGAGCATTATGTCATGTTCTTGTGTGATGTGTTTACTGTGTTGCTTGCTTCTTCTCGTTAGTGTTTGTTTCGTTGCGATCGTGAGGATTCGTTCGACTACACTCAATTCGTCTTCGTGGCTTCTTCTTCGTCTTCTTCATGGACTCTTTTTTCTTCCTTGCGGGATTCTAGGCAAGATGACCGTCTCCTTGGATACATTTACTATCATTGCCATGCTGGTTGTCTCGATGCTATCGCTATATGTCATGATACCTATCTTTTGATGTCAGCCTTTTCTTGTTGCCATGAAACCTCTAACCTTTGACACCTTCCTAGCAAAGCGTTGTTTGGCTATGTTACCCGCTTGCTCAGCCCCTCTTATAGCATTGTTAGTTGCAGGTGAAGATGAAGATTGCTCAATGTTGGAGCTAGACGTTGTTGGAATATCACAATATCTATTAATTAAATTAATGCACCTATATACTTGGCAATGGATGGAAGGCTTGGCCTTTTGCTCGGTATTTTGTTCCACTCATGCCGCCTTAAGAACCGATAAACCGGGTTATGTTCCTTGCTTTTGCGTTCCTAACACGGTTGGGGTTTATGACCCTCCCCCTTGATAATTCGCACTGCTTAAAGCTTTTCCAGCAAGACCCAACTTTGTTACTACATTTGCCTAATAACTAAAAACTTGCATAGGGACCGGCTAGCACCCGAGGACTCTTAATCAACCCCTGGGCCAGTGCTCCTCATGAGTGTTGGTCCAAACTGGGCAGACTGCATGGCCACCTTGGGGAAATCCGAGGGCTGGTATTTTCCTGTAGGCTGACCTATCCGGTTGTGGCCTGAGACGAGATACGCGCGGCTACTATCAGGGTGTTGGCACGCCGGGAGGTCTTGCTGGATTAGTTTTACCTTTGTCAAAATATCTTGAGCACGGGATTCCGAGAATACTCGGGTCTTCCCAACATGGAGTTGCGACTCTGCAGATCGTTAGCTTGGGATGGGCTAAGTTGGGACACCCCTGCAGGGTTATGATCTTTCGAAAGCAGTGCCCGCGGTTATGTGGCAGATGGGAATTTGTTAATGTCCGGTTGTAGAAAACTTGACAGAGGATCCGAAATTAAAGTACACAACCGTGTGAGTAACCATGACTATCTCTTTTCATTTTGAGAAGAGAACATTGTGGGGTTATGTTTGACTGGTAGGTAGTTCAGGATCTTTAGCGATCATTACTAGTTTACGACCGTTTGCGTAGAGGCTCGTCTTATTCTTGTACTCGTAAGTTAGCCAACATACTTTTGCTTAGCCGCTGCTGCAACCTCACCACTATCCTTTCCATACCCAATAAAGCTTTGCTAGTCTTGATACCCATGGTTATGGGATTGCTGAGTCCTCGTGGCTCACGGATACTACAACAACAGTTGCAGGTGCAGGTTTCCGATGACTTGACGTGAGAGCGATGTTATGTTGTGTTGGAGTTCTTCTTCCTCGTCAGTCTTGGGTTAGGTTCCTGGTCGGCAGCCTGGGATAGCAGGATGGATGTCGTTGTGCTTTTCATGTTTGCATCCGTAGTCAGATGTCTTGTATTGATGTTGTTGTATTCATGTGAATTTGTATGAATTGTTGTATCCTCATGTATGTATGTAATGGCACATTGTAATGATATCCATCTTGCTAAGCGCCTGAAATGCGGTTGTGCCCCAATCACGAGTGTATCACGTGATCGGGATAGAATCGCATCTTGGGCGTGACACGGTGGGGTCGTGTCCATCCGGATTTGGGTTTGTGGCGGCCGGACACCCAACGCGCGGCCGCATCTTCGGTCGCATCTTGTCCCTGTGCATGCAAAAGTGAGAAACCAAGGATTTAAGCCGCGACCACGATTCACACTAGTTCACGCCGGCCGGCAACACAGCCGGCGGCCTACTGTCTGATGCTGGCAACACAGCCAGCGGTCGGCACAGGAGACAACCTTCAAAAAGGAAATGTTTCACGCCGGCAACAAATCCAGCGACAGGCACACGAGCCAGCCTTCGAATAGAACAAGTTTTGTGCAACAAAGCAAGCGGCCGACACAGGAGCCAGCCTTCATAAAGGACCGCCATCGTAGCCATGGCAGCGGCCAAGGTCTCACCTAGATCAGACGGTCACGGGCGAACATCTCCTTTGGCCGGTTCACGAACCAAGCCTTACTCTCCGGTGACATGTTGTTCTTGTCGACGATCATCAATGCTAGTGCCGCCTCCTTGGCTTTTGTGTCGGCATTGGTGGCCTCGATCTCTAGCTTCTTGAGTTGAGAGGCCTCCTCGATGTCAAGCTTTCTCTTCTTCACGGATTCCTCCATGCCAAGCTTCTTCGTTTGAAGTTCTACGTATATCTTCATTTGCTCCTCCTTCCCTTTTCTCTTCCTCTCCTCCCGCATTTCCTTTTGGCTCATCATATTCTCCAAAGTTCCTTGCAAGGCTATAGAAGACGCATCACGCTTCTCATCGGACTTCGAGCTTGTCTTGCCCCTCGGCCCCTTGAGCACGTCTCCATCGTCAGCCACGGCCGCCTTCTCTCCTCTCTTCTTCTTAAGAGCATTGTATTGGTTTTTGAACTTGGGGCAAACTTTGATGAGCACCCAACAATGTGTGGGAGTGAATGGCTTGTCTCTGTGCCGGGCCTTGAAGGCTTCCAAAGACTGGAATGCCTGCACAATAAAACATGCGGCCACAATTGTAACATGAAAGGACATAGAATGCATGAAACTTAAATGACATGCCAACATGAATGGACGCATGATGAAAAAAGAGAGAGGCTCATACCAAGTCACCAAGGCCTAGGCCGTTCACGGGACGGGCATTGACGCTCTCAAGCACGGCACAATATTTGTTGCATTCTTGTTGGATGAATCCCCACCTTTTTTGGATTGAATTGATGCCGCGGGTGCTTGTGAATTGGTATGGGACACTCGCCACACCACCTTTTCTGGATTGAAGTCGACGTGGAACGTCTCACCACGGCTCTCGAAGATGACGCTCTGCATGAACGAGGCGTAGCAAGGGTCATCAACCGTCATCGTTTGCGTCGGCGGTGGCATTTCATCGAACAACTTGTGGGCGCCGTACATGTGAGCCGACGCGAACGACCTGGGATGCATCCTTTGCGTGTCGTCTTCACCATGGCCAACACCACTGTACCCAGGCATGATGTTGAGGTCGATGATGCCCGCGGGCGTGGTCGGATCGACCACCATGCAGTCCCGCGACGTAGAGAATCGCGTCTGCCCATGGCCGTGTGTCGGCGGAGCACGAACATCCGGCGTGTCGTGTGAGACAGACGAGCTCGGGGAACGGTGCTGCGGCGGTCGATGGGCCGAGGAGCCTGTGTTGGCCGCGGCCATGGCAGCGACCGAGAGATTGGTCGGCATGGGGCGGGGCCATACCCATCATGATGAGGGCGTGCGTCTTGGAGACGGTGGACTCCTTGTCGTCGAGGTCGGCATGGTGCTGCATCGCACGCCACATGGCACACTCGGAAGCGTACTACGCGGCAGCCTTTTTCTCCTTTTCCACCGCTCGCCGGTCCCTCCTCTTGGCCGATTCACTGTCAAGCTTGGTGCCCTCCGCCGGCGTGAGCTCCGACCAAGCCTTTTTCATCACAGGCTTCTTTTTCTTCGCCACGGGTCAGGCGACAGTTGGTGGGTCGCCGGGATTCGCCTCGTCGGCCATGCTGGCTGGCCGGGGGCATGGGAGAGTGTAGGGCGGGTCGCGGAAGGGTTTTGAACGAAAGGGAGGGAAAGTGGTCGGCTATGCCACCGACGGACGACCAGGAGAGGACAAGGTCGCCTGTCCCGGTCGTCCGCGCGTTGTCTGTTCGGCCGCAAGCTCGGTTCAAACTTGGACCATGAATGGATCGAAAGCGAACAGAAAACGGACGATAATCCGTTTGCGGCTGCGCGTTGGAAGGCCTATTTTATTCATTTACCTTCGAGCAGACGCGGACAGACAGGATAGGGTTGCGTGTTGGAGTTGGCGTAGCCAGACTATGCGATACAAGTGCTTGAGTTTAACCAACCTTCACTGCCCTGCCCTTAGCTAATCGACAAAGTTAAAATATCTCCTCCTTCGCAAAGATGCGCACCAAGTACCACGGATTCGAGTATGGAAATCTGGTTGGAGGATGATCACGCTGCCGTTGTGGCCCGATGAGATTCCGGAGAGCATTACTTCCACGACGGTGATATCGAAAAGGCGACACCACCTGCGTCCGTGCGATAGATATTTCGCTTCTTTATCTGCGTGGCCGACGAGGCGCCAGCGAGCCCCGAGCAAACGCGCACGCGCGCGGCGGCCTCAGGCGAAAGCGCCACGATACATCGAAACAGCTCACTGACCGGTAGGACCACGGGCCCTATGGCCCGCGCGTCAGTGTGGCAGGCGAAGCGGCAGGGCCTCAGCGCCTCCACGTAGCGGTTCTGTGCGCCTGTGGATCGCGACTCCGGGCGGGTGGTCTCCAGGGCAGCCACGACCTGCGGGTTCCAGCCGTGCGATCCTCGCGGGTTGGGTGGCTGAGATCGCCCCGGTAAAACCCAAACCCCATGGAACTTTCGGGCCAATAAACGACGTCTCCAGAAGCCGCGTCTTACATGAAACCCCGTTCTGCGCCGCGGAATCCCCGTCTGAACCTCTTCCCTGCCGCACAAGGACTGCAATGCAAATTGGCGGGTGCTTGTATGGAACGCACGGGGCTTTGAAGGGGCTGGTCCGTGAAATACCTGCGCTTTGTGGCGCCTTAAGACAAAAAAGGTTCTCATGGTCCATACAAGCAAGCAGCTGGGAGGAGGAACCGAGGAAGAGGAGCACAAGATAGGAGGAGAGGAGCAGCGGCAGCCTCGTCTTCCTTTGGATTGGGAGGGACGAGAGAGGCGGGGAGAGAATGCAGGAGCAGGGGGAGAGCTCGCGGCCTTCGAGCAGCGACAGGTCGTCCAGCTCCGGCAACCACATGGGGCACAAGGAAGGCAAGCTAGCACTTCAATCCTCTCCTTCTGTAATGCTCTTTTAGCTGTGCAATGCCGTTTTTATCTCGATCGGTTCTTGAAACGAAGCTCTTGCGCGCTGCGCCTTCCGATTGGTGTTCATTGGGCCGGGCCTCCGAAAATTCTGATAATCTTGGGCACTGACCAGAGATGTTTCTAGAATATCGGGTCTAACTTCACGCCATTTTGAGGAAAGAAGCTCTGCACTCATTTCCGCGGAGCGTTTGTGTTTGCAGAAAGACCGATATCTCCAAAAGAACTACGTATGTACTACACCTAGATCAATTAGTGAGCTGAGCTAAGCTGAGCATCGTTGGACTGCAGGGATGGAGAGCGACGACGAAATAGGGACGGTGCCGGAGCTGGGCCTCGGGCCAAGCGGCGCGTCCACGTCCGGCAGGAGGGAAGCCGACGGGCTGGAGCGCGCCCAGTCCTCCACCGCGCAAGGCAGCGCGCGCCGCCGCGGACGCACCCCGGCCGACAAGGAGCACAAGCGCCTCAAGAGGTACGATCTTCACGCTGCATAATTCAGTTTGAGTTTCTGAATGTTGATAATGCCTCCTATGTGCCCAATTCGATGTTTGGATGGTAGATCGAGTACGGAGGCCATTCATGCATGTTTTGGATTCGATGCATGGTGGTCCTGAACTCCACATGGTCCATACCGAAACCACGCCATGCATATATAGGTCCCCTTTGTTGAGTTTAGACAAACCAAGATTGCTCGTGCGGATCATCCAAGTTGGAAACAAAAATGATTTTCTTGTGGGCCTTTCTTTTTCTTAGAGAGATCCATGTGCCGGAGCCATGATTTGGTCACGAGATCTTATGAGTTTCATCTCTAGCCTACCCCAACTTGTTTGGGACTAAAGGCTTTGTTGTTGTTTTTGTTGTTTTTGTTGTTGTTGTAGATCTCTTGTGGATCTAGATACGGATCAAATGTCGAGGTCTCTGAATAAATATTATGGTTGGCTTGGCCAGTCTTCGCCTAGCTCTCGTGCTCGTGAAAGTTGGGTAACTTTGGGTGTGGAAGCGGCCATAATGGAGGACTTGTGCTTCTATTGTCGTGTTCATTGCTCTCAGAAGTTGCAAGCTCCTTCGACGGGTGGTCAATGTTTTCATGCTTCTTTGTGTTCCTTGTTACTTGCACTTGTGTGGGTTCTAGTGTTATGTATAGGTCGTTGGTTGCCAACGTTTGTGCCAGGATCCTTAGATTCTTCTTTGTTGTTTAGGTTATTGTTTTGTTGTTGGATCGTGCCATCTTTGGTGTTGTGCGGTGTCTTTCTTTTCGAAAAGGGGAATATATTAATATCGCGAAGATACCAATTACACCCGGCCTCTGTACCAACAAGATGTTCAAAGACATCTAGGATACACATAGCCAAAAAAGGAAATAAAAATAGCAGAAGAAAAGAAAAAAGGCCCCACCACGGTGATCAATCACTAGCAAAAGTAGCACTCTAACTACCAACGAAAAGAACACCTGGATTACAGAAGAGGTTCTCCAAAAGCAACACCTTCAAGAAGGAAACAATGCACAAACGTTGTCGTTGCCCGATCGAAGATCTTGAGTTTTCACCTTGGAGAAAATCTGAGATCACCCGAAAAACAATGCCTTCGACAAGGCCATTGCCAGGTACAACTAATAATGGGCAGACCTTGGGTTTTCACCTTGGGAGTCGTGAATCGACACTCAATAAGCACCACCAAAACTGCAGTCCACTAGTGCTGCCTCCTTCGCTTGCCGAGGCCGTTGCTGGAAGTCATCAAACACCTAGCACATAGTCTTCATCGCATCCAGTACAACTTTTCGCCAACGCTTTAAACCTTCAATCGCAGCCGCCATGACATTCTCCACCTCTATCAATGTCTTGGGAATCTTGACTTAGACATGTCCCATGTGGCGTAGACATGTCCCATGTGGCGTTGTACCCTTCTTTCTATGTAATGAAATACATTTGGCTCTCCTCTATGGTTTGAAAAAAAATGCAATTACCAATACGATGCTCAGCTCAGCCTGGTTGAGATCGATATACGAGTTTGTTGTAGCAAAAGAGATATTGTGAATTTAAAGGATATCATCTACGGTGGAATACATGCAGCTGGGCTAGGCATTTTTTTTATTTTAGAAAAGTATGTTTTTGGTCTCGCAAGTTCCCCAAAAGTATAGACTTGGTCCCTCAAGATTTTTTTGGTATATATTTGATCCTTCAAGTCTCAAAACCGGATAAGTTTGGTCCAAAACCAGATTTTGAGCACGTTGACCGGGGGTTGACTGACCAGGTTCAATTAGTGAACGGTAAATTCAAAAAATAGCAAACAAATTAAAAAAATCTGAAATTTTGTGACAACCAACATGTTTGGGTGCGTTTGGTGCGTGTTAATTTTTGTGTTCAAATAACATCTGGGGAGTTCTAAGAAAAAAACAAACATTGGCCTTTTGTGAGCCAAAATTAGTTTTTTTTTGCCACAAGCTCCTCGGATGTCGAAACACCACACAAATTTTCATCCACCCAAGCATTTTGGTTGCCACAAAATTTCAGAGGTTTTTTATATTCATTTTGGACCAAACTTATCCGGTTTTGAGACTTGACCAAATGTATACCAAAACGTCTTGAGGGTCCAAGTCTATACTTTTTGGGAACTTGAGGGACCAAAAACATACTCTTTTTTTTTACATATCAGTACTCTATTAGTTCCAAAAGATAGTTTGTAAGAATTTGTTTTCAAGCTATGTGAAGTGTAACCAATAGTGTAGAAAAAAATATGTATTTATTTAGAAAGCATGCAAAAAGTCTTCCATGATCATAAACAATGCACGGAAATTTAGGAATAAAACATTTTCTCCATTCCCACGATTATGTTTTGTAGTAATTTCCTTGTCACATGAAAAAATTTGTATTTAATAATCTACGGATATTTTTATTTTTTTTAAATAAAATATTTAAAAAAATAATGTACATGATTAAATTATTGTATTTGTCCATCTGGACATTATTTTCAAAAAAAATGGACTAGTGCATGGCACATCATGCAAAACCTTATTATTATTTTTGGAGGACGAATCCATGGAGTCGGTGTAGAAGTACTCCGCGACCTAATCCATCATGTTTGTTTCAAAGTGAACAACAAAAATGTCAATAAATTTCGCTATGGCATTTCTTCAAACACTTGTCGGGCGTGGTGTCCACCATGGATGACGATGTACAAGGGCAGATGGTACCTGGGGCCACACTAGGGGTGGAAGGGAGGCGTAGGCAAGTCGGCTGGTGCCTATGTCGGTGTACTAAGGTAGGGGTACCTCAGTACCCCAACTTGTGCACGGGCAGTAGCAGCTTCCCGCGGCAGGGCCTACCACGTGCTTGCCGGAGACCTTTTCCGATCCATATAAAGCCATTCAAAAACAAAGTATACAAGACAGAAGATCAAGACCCCGGCAAGTGGAGCTTGCCGGGAAGGCCGTCCCAGGCTCAAGATTACCTCACTAGTACAAGACCCTGGCAAGAGGAGCTTGCCAGGAAGACCAGAAGATTACATTCCAGAAGACATGCCTCGGCGCAGCATGCGCCCCGGCAGGGCCCGGGGAGCGACAAGCTTCAGAGCCCGACAAGCTTCCGGGCCCGGCAAGGTCAAGGCCCCGGCAAGGTGCTTGCCGGGGAGAGTTACGCTGTGTACCCGCGCTCCAGCTCGTCAAACCACGCGTCGCCCTGGGGCCATTCCAGGGACGCGTGGCGGATGGATGTGCAGCCTGGGGGACACGGTGGCACTCCGCGGTGATAAAGCTATCGCCGTGGCAAACGGAGACGCAAGGGCGGGCGCTTTTGGGGTCGACGGCGACGGGCATTAAATGCTCTTGTCCCCCACTGTCAAAGTAGGTGATGACCACTGTTCATCCACTGTTGCTCCACTATTCCCGCACTGTTAAAACTACCACCCCTATTACATTTTTACCCCTTTTCCTACGTTGACACCTGTCGGTGACCCCCTGAGCTATAAAAGGAGGCCCATGCACAACGTAGAAGGGGTTCGGAACCTAGATCGCTCACTCGCTCGGTGTAGCTAGTCCTTCAAGCTCCCGAGCTCTCCAACTTAATACAATCAAGCAGGAGTAGGGTTTTACGCGTCCATCGCGGCCCGAACCTGGGTAAACTGCCTGCGTGAGCTCTACGATCTGCTCTTTGTGCTCCCTCCGCTCCCTTACCTCACGAACAAGGGGCTCCGGTCCCATAGGTGCTCGTGGTGGACAGTTTCCTCCGACATCTTTGGCGCGTCAGGTAGGGGGGCGTCGAGGTTGTGCGGACCTGATCCGGCGTTCACGCGGGCGCATTCTTCATCAACCTCTCCAACTTCATCAACAACTTCATCATCAGCAACATGGCCCCGAGGAAGAAGGCTTCGGAGGTCGCAGGCCCGTCTGCGTCTGTTCCACCACCACCAGAACCAACGGTGGGTGGAGGAGACGCCGGCGGAAGAGTGGTCGCCGGTGAGGAAACTCACGGCACCGCTAAATCTAAGGACAAGGCGGACGGCCGGACCAACTCCAAGGCCTCGGTCTCCGTAGATGCGCCACGTCCATCTCAGCAAACAACAACCCAGCAGCGCCATGGCACAGGAGGTGGCATCCGCTTGCTGGGCCAAGGGCAAACCGGAGGCTCGCGGGACGCTCCGGGCCATCGTCCTGGCACGAGCAAGGCACGGTCGTCGGGGCGGGACCCTGCTCCTTCTAACCCTGTTAGGAGTCCGAGCATATCCCGCTCCTCGCGCCGCTCGCCCCCGCTCCCCTCCTCTCCAGCAGAAGCGCTCGCAAGGGCGCAACTGCTCCTCGACTTCCCTCCAGCGGCAGACAAGGCCGAAGACTGGAGGGCCACCATCCAGAGCCTGATCGCCTTCGCCAACAACGATACGCCGCAGCAGCCGGCAACATCGCGGCCGCGGCAAGTCGAGAAGACGAAGGCCGACGGCGACAAGACCGCCGGGGGTGCAACCACCGTGCACTCCCCGCCGCGAAAGCAGAAAACGCCGCCCCGCCGGATCAACGTCGACGACGACTCTACGGCGTCGTCGGATCCGCGGGCTCGTCGGGACCAGCGCCAAGTCCTTGACGACCGGCGACAAGAAGACGCTCGAACGACGATCGAGCGCCGTCGAGAAGCTCGGCGACAATCAGATCAGCGAGCTAGGAACGCTGTCGATACGCACGCGCCCTGTGAACCAGGCGACTTGCCGTACGCGGCAGGTTGCCCTGCCTTTACCCGCGAGCTGCGGCGCGTCCAGTGGCCCAGCATGAAGAACTTCAAGCCCGACGTACCGGAGAAGTACGACGGCAAGACGCATCCCTCGGAATTCCTCAGCATTTACACCATCGCGGTGCAGGCTGCCGGGGGGCGCGACGAGAAGATACTAGCGAACTACTTCCCGCTGGTGCTTAAGCCAAACGTGCGTTCTGGGCTTATGCACTTGCCGGAAGGCTCCATTTCTTCTTGGGCAGATCTTTGCCATCAGTTTGTTGGCGCCTTCACGGGCGGCCACAAACCCCACGGCCAGGAGAGTGATCTCCACATCTTGGCCCAGAAGGAAGGAGAACCTCTGCGTAAGTACATCCAGCGCTTCAGTCGCGTGCAGCATAACATCCTCGACGTCCACCCTGCTGCGATTATCAGTGCGTTTCACCAGAACGTACGTAACCGCCGCATGCGTGAGGAGATGGCCATGGCCAAGATACGGGATGTCAGCGAGCTCTATGCTCTAGCTGATAAGTGCGCGCGCGCCGAAGAGGGGAGGAGACTCCCCGGAGAGGATGCTGGCGCAGGAGGAAGCGACAGCGAGGATGCCGCCCCGGCAAAGAAGAGCCGGCGGCGGAACAATAGAAGAAAGAACAAGAAGGAAGTGCTTGCCGTCGAGAAGTCCGGCAAGGAGGCTCCCGCCGAGCAAACACAGGCTGGCGGCTCCGGCAAGGAGCCTGCCCCTGTAGCGGCAGCCGACAAGCAGGACGGCTCCGACAAGCAATACTGCAAGATCCACCGTACCAAGAGCCACGACCTCTCCAACTACAAACGCGTCGAGTACATCGTCGAGCAGCAGAAAGCTGAGTACGAGCGTCGCGACAAGGAGAAGGCCCAAGATGGCGGAGGAGAGCCCAGCAAGAAGCGGCCATTCAATGGCCGGGGAGGACGCCGCGGCAAGGCCAAGCAGCGGCAAGGTGACCGACCTCCCCGGGGCCGCGACAAGGATGAAGAAGACGACGACGATGACATGGAGGATGAAGATAACAGCGAGCAAGAGTTCCAGAAGGCCACGGAGGTCCTGTGCGTCGACGGCGGTGCCTCTCTGCATACTTCCCACCGCCAACTCAAGCAGTGGGTGCGGGAAGTAAATGCAACAGAGCCGCCCGTGGAGTCGCGCAGGCTCCTCAAATGGTCCAGCACGCCCATCATTTTTGATCTTGAGGATCACCTTGACCGCACCACTGCGGTCGGGTGCTTGCCGATGCTGGTCTCACCCACCATCCGCAACCTCAAGGTCACCAAAATGTTGGTTGACGGCGGGGCCGGGCTGAACTTGATCTCCTCTGCTGTGATCAAGAAACTCCAGATCCCAGATGGCGAGCTCAAAGAGACCGGTTCTTTTCAAGGAATAAACCCGGGAAGGAGCAAGCCCAAGGGGAAGATTACTTTGCCGGTGACCTTTGGCGGGGAGCTCAATTTCAGAACTGAGCGCATCACATTCGACGTTGCCGATATACCATTGCCATATAATGGGATACTCGGCCGTCCCGCCCTCGCCAAGTTCATGGCAGCTTCCCACTACGCCTACAACGTACTCAAGATGCCGGGGCCGATGAGCGTCATCACTGTCCATGGCGACAAGAAAGATGCGCTTGTCTGCGCCGACAAGATATACCGGGATGCAGCAGCCGCGGCGGAGAAGGACACACTTGCCGCTGAAGCTACCGGGGGGAAGAAGACCAAGACCAAGTCCGGCAAGTGCTCTGGGACCCACTCCGGCAACCGCACCTCCTCGGAGTGCTGCGTTGCCGTCGAGGACGTTCCATCGAGCTCCACCGGCAAGTGCAAGAAGGGGATGGCCGCTCCTCCGGCAACCAAGAAGGTGTCCGCCAAGGAGGACGGCACTGGTGGTACCTTCAACATCAGTGCCACACTTGACAACAAATAGGAAAGCGCGCTCGTTGCCTTCCTGCGGGCGAATGTCGATGTGTTTTCCTGGCAACCATCTGACATCCCCGGTGTTCCCAGGAAGGTAATTGAGCACAAGCTTGCTGTTTGTCCTCATGCGCGACCCGTCAAGCAAAAGGTCAGAAAGCAAGCCGTGGAGCGCCAAGAATTCATTGCCGAAGAAATCAAGAAGCTAGAAGCAGCAGGCCTAGTTAGAGGCGTGATCCATCCGACGTGGTTGGCAAACCCAGTCGTCGTGCGTAAGGCCAACGGGAAGTGGAGACTGTGTATAGACTTCACCGATGTGAATAAAGCATGTCCCAAGGATCCATTTCCCTTGTCGCGCATTGACCAGATTGTTGACTCCACTGCCGGATGTGAGCTGCTCTCTTTCCTTGATGCATATTCAGGCTACCATCAGATTTTCATGGCCAAGGAAGATGAAGAGAAGACTGCATTCATTACTCCATGTGGCACATATTGCTTCATTCGCATGCCTTTCGGATTGAAGAATGCAGACTCTATATTTGCAAGGGTAGTGCACACTGCTTTTGAGCCACAGATCCACAGGAATGTAGAAGCTTACATGGATGACATCGTGGTGAAGAGCAAGAGCAAGGATACACTGATCCAAGATTTGGAATAGACATTTGAGAATCTGCGCAAGATCCAGCTTAAGTTGAACCCCGAGAAGTGCGTCTTTGGAGTCCCTTCCGGCAAGCTTCTCGGGTTCTTTGTGTCACAGAGAGGGATTGAAGCCAACCCCGACAAGATAAAAGCCATCGAGCAGATAGAAGCCCCGAAGCGCGTCAAGGATGTCAGAAGGCTTGCAGGTTGTGTGGCTGCCCTCAGTAGGTTCATTTCGAAGTCTGCAGAACGCGCCCTTCCTTTCTTCAAAATCTTGAAGAAGGCAGGTCCTATGAGATGGACTCCGGAAGCGGAGGCAGCGCTGCAAGACTTGAAACGGTACCTATCCTCCACTCCAATACTTGTCGCACCTAGGCCACAGGAGAAGTTGCTGCTGTACCTAGCGGCAACCAACCAGGTGGTTAGTGCTGCGTTAGTAGCGGAGAGGGAGGCCGACGAGGAGTCTGCACCACCGGCAAGCGAATCCAGCGACAAGCAGGGGGCTCCCCCGACAAGCTCTGGCCCCGACAAGGACAACTCTGCGCAGGAACAAGAAGAAGTGCGAAGAAGGATGGTCAGCGCCCGGTGTATTTTGTAAGTTCCCTCTTGCGGGGGCTAGATCAAGATACTCTGGGGTGCAAAAGTTGCTTTTCGGCCTCCTCATGGCCTCGAGAAAGCTGCGCCATTACTTCCAAGCACATGAGATAACAGTGGTCACTCGCTTTTCGCTAAAGAGAATATTGCACAATCCAGAAGCAACAGGCAGGATCGTCGAGTGGGCACTGGAGCTGTCGAGCTTTGGACTTAAGTTTGAAAGTACTTCAACTATACAGAGCCGAGCTTTGGCAGAATTCATAGCTGAATGGACCCCGACGCCCGATGAAGAAGTTCCAGAAACAAGTGCACCCGTACAAGAAGCGACAAGTGAATGGGTAATGTACTTTGATGGTGCCTTCTCGCTGCAAGGCGCTGGAGCCGGTGTGGTACTCATAGCACCCACCGGAGAACACCTCAAGTATGTTATCCAGATGCGCTTTCCCAGAGAACAAGCGACAAACAATACTGCTGAGTATGAAGGTCTGCTTGCCGGCCTCAGAATTGCAGCTGAACTTGGGATCAGGAAGCTAATTGTGCGGGGAGATTCTCAGTTGGTGGTCCGACAAGTCAACAAGAGTTACCAGAGCCCTTTGATGGAAGCTTATGTAGATGAAGTGAGGAAGCTTGAAGATCACTTTGAAGGTCTGCAAATGGAGCACGTTCCAAGAGCTCAAAATGACATTGCCGATGGTCTTTCAAAGTATGCTGCGATGAAGTTACCTGTGGAACCAGGGACCTTCCTGCTCAAGCTGACTCAGCCATCCGTTACACCATCAATTGGGCAGCCCAAGAAGAGAAAGTTGGTCTCCGGCGACTACTTGCCGGCGGATCTTCCCGAGGCCGCCGCCAAGGTCCCCAAGATCAACGATCAGAACGCTGAGGAACAGTTTGCTCCTGCAGATCCTCGGGTCTGTACAGTTGAAGCAAGCGTTCCCGACAAGCCTCGCCCCGGCGAGCTTGCCGGGGGACCATCAGCTCCGGCAGAGCCAGAGGTTCTTGCCGTAGAAGCTGAGGTTCCCGCAGCGGCCCTCGAGCCTTTAGTCCTTGCCGTTGAACCCCAGGCTCCGGCATGGGCGCAGCAGATCGTCCGTTTTCTGCAAACTGGAGAACTTCCCGACGACCCAGAAGAGATAGAAAAGATAACCAGGCAGTCAAGTATGTACCAGTTCGTGGATAACGAGCTATACAGAAGAAGACTCAATGGTGTCAGGTTGAAGTGCATCTCCAGGGAGGATGAACAGAAGCTGTTGGCAGAGATACACGGAGGCATATGCGGCCACCACATTGGCGCAAGGGCACTTGCCGGGAAGGCTTTCCGGCAAGGGTTCTTTTGGCAAGAAGCCCTCCAAGATGCAACTGCACTAGTAACCAAGTGTGAAGCGTGCCAGTTCCATGCAAAGCAAATTCATCAGCCAGCTCAAGCTCTCCAAACAATCCCTTTGTCCTGGCCCTTCTCGGTCTGGGGGCTCGATATCCTCGGCCCTTTCCCTCGTGCTGTCGGGGGCTTTGAGTACTTGTACGTTGCAATCGACAAGTTCACAAAGTGGCCAGAAGTGGAACCAGTGAGAAAGGTGACAGCACAGTCAGCGGTCAGGTTCTTCAGGTCGATTGTTTGCCGTTTCGGAATCCCTAACAGGATCATCACCGACAACGGCACACAATTTACTAGTCGCACCTTCATGCAGTACGTCCAAGACCTTGGCGCCAAGGTCTGTTTCGCTTCTGTTGCTCACCCGAGGAGCAACGGTCAAGCGGAGAGGGCAAATGCTGAAGTGCTGCGCGGACTCAAGACAAGGACCTTTGACAGGCTGCGCAAGTGCGGAAGAAACTGGATAGAGGAGCTACCGGCGGCTCTTTGGTCAATCAGAACGACACCAAGTCGAGCCATCGGACAGACACCCTTTGCTCTAGTCTATGGTGCAGAGGCAGTTCTCCCCACGGAACTCGTATACGGATCTCCTCGAGTGCTCGCTTATGATGAGCTCGAGCAAGAGCAACTGCGACAAGATGATGCATTGCTCCTCGAGGAGGAACGTCTCCAGGCTGCTGTACGAGCTGCTCGATACCAGCAAGCCTTGCGTCGCTATCATAGCCGCAAGGTTAGAGCCAGGAGTCTCGAGGAAGGCGACCTTGTTCTTCGGCGTGTTCAGTCCGCCAAGAATTCCAACAAGTTGACGCCGAAGTGGGAAGGCCCTTATCGGGTGAGACAAGTCACAAGGTCCGGCGCTGTCTGCCTTGAGACCGAAGAGGGCTTACCGGTGAGCAATTCCTGGAACATAGAGCATCTTCGCAAGTTTCACCCATAAGGCGCGGTTGCCGTGATCCGCTCCGGCAACCACCTTTTGTACGAGCTTTGCCGCTGTTGCATGTAACCCTTTGTACAAAGCCGGGCGCAGACCCCGTGCATCAGTAAAGCTCTTGTATTTTGCGCTATTTGCCTTTTTCATGCTTTTCTTCGCTATTTGCATGCGTTATTTGGCATCTTGTGCAACCCACATATCCGGTAAGCATTACCATGCCGAAAGGCCCTATACTTGCTTTCCCTCCTTTTTCTCTCAAGCAGAAGGAATGTTCCTCGCG
>LR738714.1:168185450-168243275 GCA_902687465.1 Secale cereale | reverse complement strand
GGGGGGGGAAGGAGATGGAAGATGATGAACCAAGTGCTGTTCAAGAAAGAGAAGCCTTGTCGGAGAAGCAAGCAATATATGAAAGTTAAGTAACCAGAATTTGAGCAGTTCAAATTTTTAAATTTTTAGTTGTCTTCCTTGAACATCCACACTTTGTATGGAAAACCTGTGCGCGGAGGAACCTACCCGTGGCTAGACGCACCCTTATCTTGTTTTCGAGTACGCTCAACGAATTAAGTGAGCTGCGACAAGTGTCGCGCCCTTGCTTCGTTTCCGAGTTCACTCAGCAAGCTAAGTGCGTTGCGACTAGTTGCGGCAAGGTTGCTTGCCGGTAAGACCTGGCCGGCAGGCTGCTCAGGGTCCAGCACCCAGCGCTCGCGGCAAGGGCCTCTTGCCGGCAAGCTCCCTAGAAGCGTAGGGTTGAAAACATACAAAGTAAAGGACCAAAACAAGGGAGATAACACTGCATCGATTGATCAAAATAAGATAATATATTACAAGGGATAACTTGTCGCAGTGACTAATAAGTTTGTGTCCATGGCACACTATGCAACAGCAAAAGAGATAAAGAAAAGGAGGCCTAATCTACGCGGTCGCCTTCAACCCTGGAGATCTTGTTCACCTTGGCGATGATGTGGGCGACCTGCGCCTTCAGCGCCTCCATATCCGCGTCAGCCGGCAAGCTGCGGAGAACGTTGACGAGGTTTATACCAGGATTGCGGTACACTATCTTCGTCAGGACGCGCTCCAGAGTTCCCGCGCAGAGCTGGCGTGACTCCTCGGCCAGTTGCGCGGGGAGCTTCTTCTGAAGATTTGCAAGAGCCAGCGCGACCCCTCTGAAGAAGAGACTGAGCTTGGCGCTGTGGGGGAGGTTTGGATCCGGAGAGTATATGAGATGCTCAACCCTCAGCGCCATCAGCTCCTTGTCGATCTTAGCTGCAGAAGCCACCAGGTCTTCGGTCCATACCTCGACGGTCCGGCGGAAGTTCTCAGCTGAAGTGGCGGCGCTCTCCACCAAGCCTCGCTCCTTGCGGAGCTCGTCCTTCAGCTTAGTTTCCCGGTCCCGGACGGCGTCGAGCGAGTCCTTCAGCGTGGAAACATTCAGCTCCAGATCTGCAATCGAGTCCTTGGCGGCCTTCAGCTCGTCGCCTTGCTTGGAAAGGCGCACCTGGAGTTCGGAGTTAGTGTGGGCGTCCTTCTCGCGCTCTATGTTGAGCGCGGTGACCCTCTCCGTGCTCGCCATCAGGAACTCCTCCAGCTGCGCAACCTTGGCCTCGAGCTCCTTCTTGGCGGTCTCCGCGGTGGCCGCGGCGGCCTTCGCCTCCTTCAGTTCCCCGCCAAGGGCCTGCTCCCGGACGGTAAGGTCTTCCTCGTGAGCGTCGAGGTTGACCTTCCGTTGGGTGAGCTCTCCTTCTCGCCGGGACAGCTCTTCTCCGGCGAGTCGCTGCTGCTCCTCGGCCTCGGCTTTCTCCAAGAGCCACTCCTGGTACTCCCCGGCGAGCCTCTCGCGCTCCTCCGCCACGTCGCGGAGGGCCGCCTGGTTGGCGGCGCGGAGCTCCGCCGCGCGTTTCTCCATGTCAGCTGCAGCCTTGGCGGTGAGGGCCTCCCGAGATTCAAGTTTCGCCTGCCTGGCCCGGTAAAGGGCCAGGAGCCGATGAAGCAACTTCTCCTCCTCGGGCTCGTCGCTCCCGCCAGGCGCCTCGACGATCTTCAGACCCGCGGAGGCGAGGACCTCTCCATCAAAGGCCTCTCCCTCCGCGGGGCTCGCGACGAGGATCCCCACGGCACTTGGATGAAGACGTCGTTGGGAGCCTCAAGATAGTAGGCGGACTGCTCCTTCTCGGTGGAGGGGTCGGCGGCCGGCGCAACGCTGGAAGCTCCTGCCGCCTCCTGGCCGGCAATATGGCCGCCGTCCCCCTCCCCGGCCGCTGCATCTGCGGTCGGGGCAGTCTCCTCCGCAGCAGGCTTGTCGGCTCCCGCCGTGTCTTCAACGACAGGGGCGTTGCCGCCGTCGCCCTGCGCGCCCTCCTCCTCGACGACGATCTCCGTCTCCATCTGCTCTGGGGAGGAGGATCTAGAAGAAGAAGAAAAAGAAGAAGAAGTTCAAGCAAATATCCAAAAAAGACGAATCCGAGAAGACAAGATTACAAAACTTACCTTGGCGGACTTCGTCGACGGCAGGCTCCCTCGCCGGGGAGCTCTCCCTTGGCGGGGTGGCCATCCTCGCCGGGCTGCTCGCCCTTGGCGGGGTACTCGCCCTTGGCGGAGTACCCGCCCTTGGCGGAGCGCTCTCCCTCGTCGGAGAGTTCGTCCTCGGCGGGGACGGCGGGGCCTGCGGCTCCTCGGGAGTGATCTCCAGGTGCTCCTGTGGCTGCGGCTCCACCTCTGCACAAGACAATCAAGACAAAACAAGAACAACAAGATGTTAGTATAAACAAGATCCTCAAGCGCGCCCGACGAGCGGAAAGTGCAAAACCAAACTTACGCTGGGGGCTGCGCTGGGGGCTGCTCCTCGGAGCAGCGCTCGGGTCCGGCAAGCTCGTTGCCGGCGCGTCCCCTGTCGCCGCGACGGGCGAGTCGTCCTCGACCTCGACCACGGGAACCTTGGCCTTTTTCGCCACTCGCTGGCCCAGGGTCCTGAAATCAAAACAAGAAGCAAGATCAGAATCATCGAAGAAAGAATCAAGACAAAGTTAAATAAGATACAAAACTTCAAGTCCTTACTCCTGTTCCTCGTCGTCGTCGTCGTCGCTCAGGGCGGAGAAGTCGAACGCCACCTGAGGCGCGTCCGCGCGAGGAGCAGGGGGAGAGGGCTCCCTCGGGCGCTTGGTGGTCCTCGGGGCTGGGGGCTGCGAAGACCCGGCCCCTGTGGACGCCGAGGCCCGGGGAGCTGGCGGAGCAGCTGCTCCGCTCTGAGAAGACCCTCCTCCACTTGGCGCTGACGTGCGGGGCGCCTCCGCCGTAGCCTGTGTGCGGGGCGCCTCCGCCGCGGTTGGTGCGCCGGGCGCTCCCGTCGCAGCTTGGCTCCCCCGGGTAGCTCGCGTCGCCCGGCGAGCTGGTTGTTGTCGGGGCGCCTGCGCCCTCGTCGCCGTCGTCGCCTTGCGGAGGCGCTTCAGCGGAGATCGCCTGGGACTTGCCCGAGGCGGGGAGGTCTCCGATGACGAGGAGGCGTCGTCGTTGTAGAGCCCCAGAGACCCATCGGAGTCCTCGCCGGCCCCGGCGTCCTCCTCCTCCTCCTCCTCGGCCGGCTTGCTGGGCCCAGCGCCCTGCCCTGCGGCCGTGCTCCCTCCGGCGCCTCCGCTCCCTCCGGCGCCTCCACTCCCTCCGGCACCTCTGTTTCCCCCGGCAACGTCGCCCCTCGCGGCGGCCTCAGTCACGATCCCGGGGATCCCAGCATGTCTCAGAGAGGGGACCCCGGCGAGCTCGTCGGGCGGAAGCTTCAGCAGCCTGCGGATCTCCGCCTCCTCTGCTTGGCAGGACGCTTCCGCAGCCTCTGCCTCTTCAACCGTGAACCCGAACTCTCCTGCCGCTGCGGCTGCAGCGGCCTCTTCTACCCGAGAAGCTATATAAGCAATCTCCCGGTCAGTGGTGTCCCGGGTGAGCCCCTTGATCTCATCCTTGTTCTTCGGCACCTCCACCAGGTTGTCGAAGAAGCTCATGATGGCATCTGGCTTGGGCGGTATCCATGTGCGGTCCACGCCATGCGAGTCGCAAGCGGGCATCATTGCGCGTAGGGGATCCCGGGTCGTGCTGTTGCAGAGGGGCACCACTCCCCGGGGAGCTCTGAACCACTCTGGGTGGGCCGGGTCGTGCTTAAAAAGTTCCCGGACCATCCCCTTCAGCTCCAGCGACGTGAAGTTGAAGTTTAGCCCTGGGCACAGTCTCATTATGTCCGCCGCGTTGCCGTACTCCCATGCCGGCCTCTTCCTATCCTGTAGAGGGGCAATGCGGCGGCGGAGGAAGTCTGCTCCCACCTCTCCGATGGTCAACTTTGCTACCCGGAGACGAAGAATCCTGACAAGGGCGACGTTGAGCTTGATGTCGTTCGAATCCAGCTCGCTCCAATCCCTGCCGCGCACTATGGCTGTTGTGCGCGGCGCGGTGAAGGGCTGCGGCTCGTCCTCTACTATCCAGCACCAGTCCGCGCGCCACTCCTCCCACTTGCCGCGGAGCTCCCCTTGTAGATAGGACTCCTTTTTATTCAAGCGGAAGACCCAAGAGATTCCTCCGGAGAGGGGAGCGCCGGCTTCTACTCTAGGCGTAAAGAAATGCCTAAACAGCGCTACATTTGGATAGATCCCAATATAGTTTTCGCACAGATGTGCGAAAACCTCCATCGTGAGGATGGCGTTGGGGGTGAAATCTAGAAGGTGGAGGTTATAGGTGTTCATGATATCACAGAAGAATTCAGAGAAGGGAGGACAAAGGCCGCAGTGGAAGAAAACAGCGAAGAAGAAATACCCGCCGGGGTACATGTCCTTGGCGGCGGCAGGATAAGCTCTGGTCCGAGGATGCGCCTTGGTCTCCTTGGCCCAGAACAAGTAGTATTTGTTCCAGAGCTCCCGCGCGCTGAGCCTTGGCGCGAAGACGACATTCCTCTTCCGCAGAAGAGCAAGCCTCGCCGCCTGCTCGGACTTCTCTTTCTTGGTCTTCTCCGCCTTCGCCTTCTCGGTCTTCGGGGCCATGGCGGAGGCGGCGAGGGGGGGAGGGCGAAAGGTCCGGCGGCGCCGCAGGTGCAGAAGACGGCGGAGGAGGTGTGGAGTCGGAGCGCAAAGGGGAATTTCTGGAGATGGAAGAAGAAGCAATGAAGGCGAAGTAAGGTAACGGCCCCTGCTTCCTCTGCTTTTAAGGGGGAAGTGGGGGACGCTCCGCATTTCCCATTAAAGAACGTGGCCACGTTCCCTCCCACGACGCCGCAATCGACGCGTGCCGTTACGGAGGGACGCGGCAGATGCGGAAGTGGATTCGGCGTGCCGTGGGCCGCGCGTGCCCGTGCACTGTTTTGGGCCTGGCCCAACAGCGCTCGGCACCGCGTGTGGCCCAGGCCCGGGGGCTCCTGTCGGTGTACTAAGGTAGGGGTACCTCAGTACCCCAACTTGTGCACGGGGAGTAGCAGCTTCCCGCGGCAGGGCCTACCACGTGCTTGCCGGAGACCTTTTCCGATCCATATAAAGCCATTCAAAAACAAAGTATACAAGACAGAAGATCAAGACCCCGGCAAGTGGAGCTTGCCGGGAAGGCCGTCCCAGGCTCAAGATTACCTCACTAGTACAAGACCCTGGCAAGAGGAGCTTGCTAGGAAGACCAGAAGATTACATTCCAGAAGACATGCCTCGGCGCAGCATGCGCCCCGGCAGGGCCCGGGGAGCGACAAGATTTAGAGCCCGACAAGCTTCCGGGCCCGACAAGGTCAAGGCCCCGGCAAGGTGCTTGCCGGGGAGAGTTACGCTGTGTGCCCGCGCTCCAGCTCGTCAAACCACGCGTCGCCCTGGGGCCATTCCAGGGACGCGTGGCGGATGGCTGTGCAGCCTGGGGGACACGGTGGCACTCCACGGTGATAAAGCTATCGCCGTGGCAAACGGAGACGCAAGGGCGGGCGCTTTTGGGGCGACGGCGACGGGCATTAAATGCTCTTGTCCCCCACTGTCAAAGTAGGTGATGACCACTGTTCATCCAATGTTGCTCCACTATTCCCGCACTGTTACAACTACCACCCCTATTACATTTTTACCCTTTTTCCTACGTTGACACCTGTCGGTGACCCCTTGAGCTATAAAAGGAGGCCCATGCACAACGTAGAAGGGGTTCGGAACCTAGATCGCTCACTCGCTCGGTGTAGCTAGTCCTTCAAGCTCCCGAGCTCTCCAATTTAATACAATCAAGCAGGAGTAGGGTTTTACGCGTCCATCGCGACCCGAACCTGGGTAAACTGCCTGCGTGAGCTCTACGATCTGCTCTTTGTGCTCCCTCCGCTCCCTTACCTCACGAACAAGGGGCTCCGGTCCCATAGGTGCTCGTGGTGGACAGTTTCCCCCGACAGCCTGGGTGGAGCGTTGGAGGTTTGGCAAGGCCTAGGCCGCGAAGTTGGTAGTATAAAGGCGGCGGCGGTGGTCTCAGACTATCCGGATACACAACAGGGGCATAGGGACAGAGTGAGAAAAGTGGGGCTTCGGGTGGAGTTTTTGTGTGGGCCTGGGGTGTTGGAGTCCAATGTGGCGATCGTCCGGGCGCCCGCAAAACTCCCCCACGTTTGCTTTTAGTTTGCGGGATATCGGACTTGCGGACGTTTGATGGACGGTGTTGGAGGACATAGTGTCCGAACAACGTGGTCCGGACGTCTATGGGTGGTTTGATGGACAACATTGGAGATGCCCTTAGTCCTATCAAATGGTTTTACCGTAAATCATCAAAATCAATTAGGGTACTATGGATGCACTTTTCACCATCTCATGGGTATTGTGCGGATACAAGGAATTGCCAATCTCGTTGTAACCCTCCGTCCAACACCCCTCCCTCTCCCAACAACGGTGATCAAAGGTGGTATGACAATGGCTGGATGTGGAGCGGTGAGGTCCTCAACCTTCTTCCGACGTTTTCTCTAGTGATGCGGGTGAGCCTTGGGCCCTCTTAGCACCGAGATCCGGCTAGCGAGAAAGCTTCAGCTAGCAGAGAGGTTGCTAGTGGTCACATACTCGACAACAAGTATGCGCATACTCTCGATGGTAACCTATGATCCCACCTCTTCAGCTAGGTCAACTTGCATGTGGCGTGCTCTTGTTGAAGGTGTTGACTCAAACCTCTCCATCGGGGTTTATTCGCAAGTTCGATCTTTGGTTGGACCAGTCAACGTCGGAGCACGTACGACAATTCCTTCTTGAAGGCATTGTCCACGACTAGCATACTTTTCACTGGACCTCCTACTTTTGTTGTGGTGGTTTGTCCCCGGTGATTGATTGTGGTAGATGTAGGAGAACATGACCATCGCGAGGCCAATTCAAGAGGCTAGCCTCCGAATGTTTCTATTTCAATTTATGTAAGCCGATATTTTTTTGGCATCGATACTTGGCATTGCTTGGAATTTATTATTTATTTATAATATATGGCCGTGTGCATCAATCCAGGGGTTATCCTCCTTTCTGAAAAAAGAACGGTAAGTGGTCTCGACTTATCTCAGAAATATTTTGCTAGCATGAGTAACGTTAGTGCCTTCCCTGTACAAATGTTATCTGTATAGTTGGAATTGTTAACCATAATATGTCAACAAAAACTTTAATTAGGTGTGCTGTATCTCTATCATAATATTTATTTTCAGAACTAACATGAGATACTTATGTTGCCAATTATGGAGCAATTATCTATGTGTTCTACTCAATTTCCTTTATATTGGTGTTACATGAACATGATTGTGATCTATGATGATTACTTTTTGAATATTAAGAAACAAGACTTTGTTTAAATCCTAAACATGTGCTTATTTGTGAAGGTTGCTGAGGAACCGGGTATCAGCCCAGCAGGCAAGGGAGAGGAAGAAAGCTTATTTGGGCGATCTGGAGGTGAAGGTGAAGAACCTAGAGAAGAAGAATTCGGAGCTGGAAGAGAGGCATTCCACCCTACAGAATGAGAACCAGATGCTCCGACAGGTACCTCATTATTTAACGCATCATGTTTCTCCGTAAGCCCGGTTGACCCTGATCACAGTTCAGAAGGTCTCATAGCTTTGTTATACAAGTCTTCTTCTTAAAGAAAAAGCTTTGTTGTACAAGTCATTCACTTCTAAAGCATACCGAAAATCACTGCCTAAGGAACCGCATTTCAAATTTGTTTTTTTTTTACCAAAAATCATTGCCTAATATCAGTAGTCGCTGCTGCTATACATGCGATTCGCATTCTGTTACTCCGGTATCGAATTCTCTAGGTCATAAAAAGTTTGAATCATAGCATCAGAGGGGAATTCAAAAACTCTTGTTTGCCACGTACTGGTTGCCACAAGTACTTGTAGAAATTGTAGGATGGCTAGAATATTGTGTTGTTGTGTTGTATTGATCTGACTCATGTATAAGGTATATATAGAGGTACAATGGAGTGAGAGAGACTTGCAATAGAGGACAAGTTAAACCTATCTTATCTCTATCTCTTATCTCCATCTTAAACGTAAATATACTTCTAACATTCCCCCTCAGTCGTAGCGGGAGTGAAGCGGACGATTACGACTGAATTTGAAGTCTTGCTCTTTTGTCATCCTCTCCGTTGGACCATCATTAACTGCATCTCTGATGGCTGATGGGTCGGCATCTAGGGCGGTGATTGCGTCCCCTTCTGGTGCTCTTCCTGTCTTCTCCTCTATTCCCTCTCGCGGTCACAGCGGGAGTGGCGTGGACTCTGGTGACTATGCGGACGCTGTTGACTGGAGTAGTTACCGATGAGTTACTGTAGACCAAGCCGTTAATGTCAATGTCGAGGTAGCCGATGATGATGATGTAGCCGTGATCGAGGTAGTCGTGGTTGATGGTGTAGTCGTCATGGATGAAGCCGCACAAAGCCGGAGGCGCAAAAAAAAAAACGCTATGACGGAACTGCAAACGTGGACGATGCACCTTGCGGATGTCAGAGGGTGTCGTCGGCGACGAGTCCGTCGATTTTGCCAAGACCGGAGGAAGACCATCGAGCACACATCGGTTTTGCCAGAACCGTGTGGCCGTGTAAGATCGTCACTATAGTGACGCCGTGTCGATGCAGTTGTGCCGTCCTGGATGACGCGGTCGATGCCGTCGTCGTGATGGGGTCAACGCCGTCTTCGTGGTCGCGTCTTGCAGAAAATTCTGTCAGAGGACGCTAGGTGTCCATCTTGTGGACGAGGCGGCTGCGGTGTGCCGACGATGATGTTGGCGACCATGTTGATGAAGGCCTTGGCGATGAAGTGTCGACGGTGCAGCGGTGTATCAACGATGATGCGTCGCTTCGAGGCGTCCCTCGTGACGACGGGGTGTCGATGCCGTGTCATGCCAAAGAAGTCGATGAAGAATTGCACGCTTTCCACGCCAGCCTTCCACACCGGCCTGGCGTGTGGATGGTGCATGTCGTGGCTGCTTCTCGTTGATGTGCTCGACGATGATTTTTCTTTTCTTGGGCTTGATGTAGTCGTACAGTTGGTGTCGATGTTTGGCTTGGCGCAGAGTAGATCGTTGCAGGTTGTTGTTGTCGGGGCAGGTTGGCTGGGCTCGGTGCAGTCGCACGCATCGTGGAGTCCATCGGAGATCAGTCGTAGCCTCGGGTGATGACATGGGGTCAGGCCACGCGTCGAGCTGAGACGATGATGAGGAGACGCGGCTCTCGCAGGTTGACGAAGACTTGATGAGCTCAATGTAGATCATCTGGTGCTGATGCCGATCGATGCATATACGCTCATGCACGTGGCGTTAGTTATACGTGAATGTCATGAGCTCATACATGTGCATGAGGCCTAACCTTGCATGGATCCTGAAGCTGACTGCTCGCGGTATTGCACCTTGGTCGTGTGGATATAGATCGGATCAAGTTGGTACGCCCTCCCGGAGTCACGGTGTTGATGCCCCCGAGAGTCGTTGGAATTCCGTTGGAATTCCGCGCTGATGCGTCCCGGCCAGCTGGACTGGAGTAGATGTGTGATGTAGGAACTGCCGGAGCCGTGGGAGGTCGTTGATGCGTGGCCGCCGTTTGGAGCACCGCTTCCTGCTGAGATTTTCTTCACGAGAATTGAAGGGACGTCGTTTTTATTAATGGCTAAGGAAAATCAATCTAGATTCGAAATTTGTAGCTATATAAACTAATTAAAAAACCGATCTAATCTTTGATTGACCGGGTGCCGCTCCCCGGGGAGAAGAGATTAATCTCCCCGGAGGCGGCGCGTTGCGGAAGTGGTGGAAGGTCCTAGGATCGGCGTCGTGAGACTAACCGCTCTAATACCATGTAGAAATTGTAGGATGGCTAGAATATTGTGTTGTTGTGTTGTATTGATCGGACCCATGTATAAGGTATATATAGAGGTACAATGGAGGGAGAGAGACTTGGAGTAGAGGACAAGTTAAACCTATCTTATCTCTATCTCTTTTTTTTTACGAAAAGGGGCGCTTTATTACTTAAAAGGTTTAAGCATTACACCCGGCCTCTGCATAACTAAGATGCACACAGCCAAAAAAAGTCTCACATAATAAAAAATAAATAAAAAGGCGGAATACAAAGAGACATGTAAAGTCCGTATAACGCCTAAAATGGAGGGGGGCCAATCCTAAGATCATGTTGCCACCCATGTTGGGTAAAAGTATCCCTCGCCGTAGTCTTCAATCGTGTACACACCTCCGTAAACATGTCGCGGTTGTAGAGAGGACCATAAACGAAGAGTCCCAGTACATCTGTAGGTAACCCGCATCAGAGAAATATTTTTGTCATTAAACACCTTATCATTTCTACATAGCCAAAGCGACCAAATGACGGCAAACGCTCCCACCCTGAGAAGAGTTCTAAACTTGTGATCAATCCCATGTAACCAATTGCCAAATACATTAGCAACACTACATTGAAGATATAAGCCAGAAGCTATTTGGATGACTGACCATATAAAACGAGCCAATTTGCATATCTTAAATGTAAACATACTTCTAACAGTACTCTCATCATGGACAAATAAAACATGTCCTGAACGAGCTGTTCGTTGTTGTGCAGATCCTGAAGAACACCACTGTGAGCAGAAGAGGGCCAAGTGAGGGTCAATAGCACAGAGGCTGTCGAGGTTCATTTCCCGTGAATCAAAGAGGCACTAGGATCGAATATAGCTGCGTTGATCGATCCGAAAATACATCACGTCTGGAACTTAAACTGGCTGGAAGCTTTCTGGCCAAAGGATAACCTCAAAAACTGGGGCCAAAACCTGTGTAGATCTTCACAGATGTCCCCATCATACTCTATGAAGTTCAGCACCACGTGTCGTGCTTCGTTAATAATTTCAGAAAATTAATTTTGGGTGATTTAACATATGATTTGTACTAGTATCATTTTTTATGTATCTACAAGTACAATCCAAACATTTTATTGTTGGGCAATTTACTTTGCACTATTGGAAAACTAGATGATACCCCGCCCGTTGCTGCGGGATTTCTTTAGCACACAATGGTAGAAGTTAAATTCAATAAAATTGTAGTACAAATATTTAATAGTAGTAATAACAAAAAAAAAAGATAGTAGTAAAGAAGTTTTATTTTTGCGAGGAAGAAAGAAAATTCAGTACAAATGTAAATAAACCAATGAAGGAAAATTAATGACGAAAGAAATTGACACATGTCCTAGTTAGATTGCTTAACATTTCTTGGTTAGGAGGCAAGAATTTAACATATTTTTCTTGAGTATACCAATTAGATTCGTAGCTAAGTTTGTATGATATGCATGTATCTCTTAGCTAGGGTCCATTGGCTACGTAGCTTAGGGTAATTAGCAAGGAACTAATCATGCATGCGTGCGCATGCTAGTACCAGCGACCACAATACCACATACACAGACGCGTAATAGTAGTGGCATGCAAGCAAGCGCAGCGCTCTCGCTGGTGAGGCTGCCGGAGATCGTCGTGATGGAGATCCTGCAGAGCGTTGCGACCTCTTGCGCCGCCGCGCGCAAGTGCTGACGCGCCCTTGCCACTGAGCCGTCCTTCCTTCTCTGCCGCTCGCTAGGGGGCGCCTACCAATGCTCCTCCATTTCGGCTTCCTCGTCCGGGAGCAGCGCCACGGCTGGGAAGGTCCGCCTGGCTCGAGCTTCGTCCACGCGCCGCTGTAGGTGCTCTGCCCCGGTCGTTCCTTGATCGGCTCCTTCGTCCATGCCTCGCCAGCCTCTTCGACGACCACGTCATGCATGCCACTCGCGTCGGCGTCCTCCTCGAGTGCTTCGGCGGCGGTGATGAGTCGGAGCCTGGCGTCTACGGCCGCCCCGTCAGCAAAGTGCTCTCCGGCGCCTGCCACATACTCAAGGAGAAAAGAACATAGGCGTATCGGTGTTTTTCCTTTCCGCTAGGCCTGGTTCTTCCACTTCTTGGACAGGAGTGTGGGCGTGCCTGTACCGGACGCCGGCAGAACCTCGGCAGGAGGACAATGGGGACTACGGAACATACATCAGGCTGGACGGAGCGAGCGGGCTTTTCGGTCCGCTCGTGGCCTGTTCGGGACCGGACCGTTCGGTCCTGGCCCGCTGAAGTAATTAGCCAGTCCGGTTACACAATTTGGGCCCGAAATTTTGTCGGTCCGGTCCGGTCTTTGACCGAGCCGACCGAGCGAACCGAAGCGCGCTGCAGGCCGTTCCTCGTCATTGCGGTCACCACGCTCTGGCCGGCGAGATCCGCGCGCTGAGTGACCACGACCACGCCCCGCCGTCCTTCTCCCGCTTGTGGGCGCGCCCCTCCTTGATTTGTTTCCGTTTATTCAGTCGAACAAAGAAGGAAACTCATGTCACGCGTGATGTAGGAGAGAACAGAAAATAGAAAGTGCACGCCATCACACCCGTGATTATCTGAGAGTCACAGAGGGGCAAGAGGCAGTCACGCCCTATCGTTTTGTTTTCCTTTTAATCAGTCGACAGAAAATAGAGAGAACGAGATAAACATGATTCGATCCGATAACTTAGGCGCTTTCCACGACAACTCCTCTCTCCGTTCCTTTTATTTGCCACTAACTAGAGAAACCAGTTTCCTCTTATGACGCAGTTTCTTCTTATTCAGACGCCATCCCATGACGCAGTTTCCTCTTATTCAGATGAACATGCAGAAAATAGAAGGAACGAGAGAAAAAAAAATGTTCGATCCGACAATCACGGTGTCATCCACGACTAACTTCACGTCAGAATTAATCCATCAATCACGGGAAGGTCCATACAAGGAAAATCATGGGCCCATGCATGCGCTAAATTACTTGCATGCAACGAAAAAACCTACTAAAAATATACTTGCGAACGTTCAAGGCTACCAGTCGCGCCGCCCCTTCTCCCTCGCCTTCTTCTCCCAGCGCCTCCGCCTCGCGCCGCCGCTCCCTCGCGCGGCTGCTCCCCCTCTCCCCCGTGCGACCGTGCCGCTCCCTCTCTCTCTCTTGTACCTCTCCCTCACGCCGCCGCGCTGTCATCGGGTACGTCTTCTCCGACTTCGGCCACGGTGTTGCTTCTCCGATCACCTGTCGGACATCCTGGGCCCACATGTCAGTGACTGGACGTCGCTGGGACCGTGAGGACCGCCGGTCCGCACCGAGCTTCACGTCCGCCGGTCCGGTCCGTGAAATTAGGACCGCTACACTGCTCGGTCCGGTCCGGACCGGACCGCCGGCGGCCGGTCCAATCGACGGCTCGGACCGGGACCGGACCGGCCCGAACCGTGTCCACCCTTAAACACACATACAAAGAAAAAAGCTTGGGTCAGCGGCACACCAGATAAACGTTGCGGTGCTTGGCTGCAATTGGGAATAACAAATCCGACCACCACGAGCTTGATGCCGTCTACATCGGCAAGGATTAAGCGCCAGTCGTCAGTTAGGTGTGAAGGTTCCTGGGAGCTTCCCAAGATGATGGACGCAAACAACTTGACGCACATGGGGCAGCGGGCGCTCGGCTCGATCAGGTCGATCTACAGTTATATCAAGGAGAGATTGGAAGAGGAGAAGACATGCTTCTAATGAAAGGGGAAATGACTCCAATAAACACACGTAATAGTCGGTATTAAAATGGTTGCATTTGTTAAACATAATGTTATGAGGCTGTTGGGCCGAATATCTTGTATATCACGTTGGAGTAGTTAGGTAGATATTTGTGTTTGTCTCAAAAAAAAGGTAGATATTTGTGTATATCTCCTCCTATCTCCTGTTTAACTATCTCATGTTGGTTAGCCTAGACTCTGCCAACTCTTGTACTCCAAGACATCTATCAATATATACACATGCGGCTCCCCTGTTGGGAGTAGGAACGCTTAACCAATCTTTATATGGTATACAGAGCAACATCTTTCCCTACATCTAGTCCGATCTGCCTGCGCCAAGAACCCTAGCCACCTTCCACCTACTTGCGCCACAACCCTAGCTTCCTTCCATCAGCCATGTCTTCTTCCTCCTCCGCCACCAACTCTAGCCTCAACTACGAAACCTCTGAACCACTTACCCGAACCAATTACATCCTATGGCGCGCACAGGCAAGATCACAGATCATGGGTGCCGGCCTCTTCGGCTACCTAGATCAAACCACTGAAGAACCACAAAAAACCCTCACCACCAAGAACGCCGAAGGGAAGGATCAGGTTGTCGTGAACCCTGCCTACTCCCAATGGCTCATCCAAGACCAACAGGTCGTTGCTTACCTCCTCAGAAACCTATACAAAGAAGTGCTTGTCCAGGTTGCTTCACTTGAGAAATCGCACGCGATATGGACCGCGCTTGGGAACATGTTCTCGGCCATGTCTCTCTCGCGCGCCAACAACATACGGGTCGCCCTCACCAACGCCCAGAAGGGCTCCCAGACGGCGGCTGCATACTTTGGTCATATGCGGGGCCTCTCCGACGAGCTTGCGGCGGCGGGCAAGCCGATCGGCGAGGATGAACTGCTCTCCTTCATCACCGCCGAGTTGGACATGGAGTACCAGCCCATCATCTCGGCGCTCGATGCACGAACAGAACCGGTCTCCGTCGACATCCTCTTATCCATGGTGGCAAATTTCGATCAGCGAGTCGAGATGTTCCATGGTACAAACGCCGGATCCTTCAAATCATCGGCCAACGCTGCATCTCGTGGTCGCCAGGGAAACACCAAGAACTACCAAAACCAGCGGAGTGGTGGAGGTGGTGGTGGCGGCCAGCACGGAGGTGGCGGCGGACAGTACGACGGTAGGCGGTGGCTACCACAACGGCAGCAGCAACCAGGGCAGTGGTGGTGGCTACCACCCAAACAACAGCGGTGGCGGCGGCTATCCTGGCAGCGGCGGCTACCACAGCGGTGGTGGTGGCGGCTATCTTGGTGGGGGTGGCGGCTACTGTTGGGGAACGTAGTATTTTAAAATTTTCCTACGATCACGCAAGATCTATCTACCAGATGCATAGCAACGAGAGGGAAGAGTGTGTCTACGTACCCTCGTAGACCGGGAGCGGAAGCGTCAAGTGACGCGGTTGATGTTGTCGAACTTCTTCGCTATCCAACCGATCAAGCACCGAACGTACGGCACCTCCGCGTTCAGCACACGTTCAGCTTGATGACGTCCCACGAGCTCTTGATCCAGTTGAGCTTCACGGGAGAATTTTGTCAGCACGACGGCGTGGTGACGGATATGATGTGTTCACCGGCGCAGGGCTTCGCCTAAGCTCCGCGACGGTATGACCGAGGTGTGATTCTGTGGAGGGGGGCACCGCACACGGCTAAAACAATTCAACTTGTGTGTCTTTGGGTGCCCCCCTGCCCCCGTATATAAAGGAGCAAGGGAGGGAGGCCGGCCGGCCCTTCCTGGTGCGGCTAGGAGTGGACTCCTACTAGGAATAGGATTGCAATCCCATTCCTAGTAGGATTCACCAAAAGAAGGAAGGGGGAAAGGAATAGGAGAGGTGGCGCCCCCCCCCCCAATCCTAGTCCAACTAGGAACCCTAGGTGGGGGCGCCGGCCAGCCCTATGGGCTGCCTCTCTCTTTCCCTTTAGGCCCACTATGGACCATCCCCTCTCGTAGGGGGTTCCGGTAACCCCCTCCGGCATTCCCGATAAATCCGAAACTTTTCCGGAACACTTCCGGTGTCCGAATATAGTCGTCCAATATATCAATCTTTATGTCTCGGACATTCCGAGACTCCTCCTCATGTCCGTGATCTCATCCGGGACTCCGAACTACCTTCGGTACATCATAAACTCATAATACCGATCGTCATCAAACGTTAAGCGTGCGGACCCTACGGGTTCGAGAACTATGTAGACATGACCGAGACTCATCTCCGGTCAATAACCAATAGCGGAACCTGGATGTTCATATTGGCTCCTACATATTCTACGAAGATCTTTTATCGGTCAGAACCGCATAACAACATACGTTGTTCCTTTTGTCAAACGGTATGTTACTTGCCCGAGATTCGATCGTCGGTATCTCTATACCTAGTTCAATCTCGTTACCGGCAAGTCTCTTTACTCGTTCCGTAACACATCATCTCGTGACTAACTCATTAGTCTTTTGCTTGCAAGGCTTATTGTGATGTGCGTTACCGAGAGGGCCCAGAGATACCTCCCCGACACTCGGAGTGACAAATCCTAATCTTGATCTATGCCAACACCACGAATACTTTCGGAGACACCTGTAGAGCATCTTTATGATCACCCAGTTACGTTGTGACGTTTGATAGCACACAAGGTGTTCCTACGATATTCGGGAGTTGCATAATCTCATAGTCATAGGAGCATGTATAAGTCATGAAGAAAGCAATAGCAGTTAAACTAAACGACCATAATGCTATGCTAACGGATGGGTCTTGTCCATCACATCATTCTCCTAATGATGTGATCCTGGCCAGGAAACATAACCATCTTTGATCAATGAGCTAGTCTAGTAGAGGCATACTAGGGACATACTATTTTGTCTATGTATTCACACATGTACTAAGTTTCCGGTTAATACAATTCTAGCATGAATAATAAACATTTATCATGATATAAGGAAATATAAATAACAACTTTTATTATTGCCTCTAGGGCATATTTCCTTCAGTCTCCCACTTGCACTAGAGTCAATAATCTAGCTCACATCGCCATGTGATTTAATACCGATAGTTCACATCGTTATGTGAATAACACCCATAGTTCACATCGCCATGTGACCAACACCCAAAGGGTTTACTAGAGTTAATAATCTAGTTCACATCGCTATGTGATTAATACCCAAGAGTAATAAGGTGTGATCATGTTTTGCTTGTGAGAGAAGTTTAGTCAATGGGTCTGTCACATTCAGATCCGTATGTATTTCGCAAATTTCTATGTCTACAATGCTCTGCATAGAGCTACTCTAGCTAATTGCTCCCACTTTCAATACACATCCAGATTGATACTTAGAATCATCTGGATTTAGTGTCAAAGCTTGCATCGGCGTAACCCTTTACGACGAACTCTTTATCACCTCCATAATCGAGAAATATTTCCTTAGTCATCCAATCACTAAGGATAATTTTGACCGCTGTACAGTGATCCACTCCCGGATTACTTTGGTACCTCCCTGCTAGACTTATAGCAAGGCACACATCAGGTCTGGTACACAACATTGCATACATGATAGATCCTATGGCTGAGGCATAGGGAATGACTTTCATTTTCTCTCTATCTTCTGCAGTGGTCGGGCATTGAGTCTTACTCAAATTCATACCTTGTAAAACAGGCAAGAACCCTTTCTTTGACTGATCCATTTTGAACTTCTTCAAAATCTTATCAAGGTATGTGCTTTGTGAAAGTCCAATTAAGCGTCTTGATCTATCTCTATAGATTTTGATGCCTAATATGTAAGCAGCTTTACCAAGGTCTTTCTTTGAAAAATTCCTTTCAAATACTCCTTTATGCTTTCCAGAAAATTCTACATCATTTCCGATCGACAATATGTCATTCACATATACTTATCAGAAAGGTTGTAGTGCTCCCACTCACTAATTGTAAATACAGGCTTCACCGCAAGTCTCTATAAATCTATATGCTTTGATCAACTTATCAAAGCGTATATTCCAACTCTGAGATGCTTGCACCACTCCATAGATGGATCGCTGGAGCTTGCACAATTTGCTAGCACCTTTAGGATTGACAAAACCTTCTGGATGCATCATATACAACTCTTCTTTAATAATTCCATTAAAGAACGCAGTTTCGTTATCCATTTGCCAGATTTCATAAAATGTGGCAATTGCTAACATGATTCGGACAGACTTAAGCATCGCTACAGGTGAGAAAGTCTCATCGTAGTCAACTCCTTGAACTTGTCGAAAACCTTTCGCAACAAGTCGAGCTTTGTAAACAGTAATATTACCGTCTGCGTCGGTCTTTCTCTTGAAGATCCATTTATTTTCGATGGCTTGCCGATCATCGGGCAAGTCAACCAAAGTCCACACTTTGTTCTCATACATGGATCCCATCTCAGATTTCATGGCTTCAAGCCATTTTGCGGAATCTGGGCTCATCATCGCTTCCTCATAGTTCATAGGTTCATCATGGTCTAGTAACATGATTTCCAGAACTGGGTTGCCGTACCACTCTGGTGCGGAACGTTCTCTGGTTGATCTACGACGTTCAGCAGAAACTTGATCCGAAGTTTCATGATCATTATCATTAACTTCCTCACTAATTGGTGTAGGAATCACTGGAACAATTTCCTGTGATGTACTACTCTCCAATCCGGGAGAAGGTACAATTACCTCATCAAGTTCTACTTTCCTCCCACTCACTTCTTTCGAGAGAAACTCTTTCTCTAGAAAGGATCCACTCTTAGCAACAAAGACCTTGTCTTCGGATCTGTGATAGAAGGTGTACCCAACAGTTTCTTTTGGGTATCCTATGAAGATTTACTTCTCTGATTTGGGTTCGAGCTTATCATGTTGAAACTTCTTCACATAAGCATCGCAGTCCCAAACTTAAAGAAACGACAACTTTGGTTTCTTGCCAAACCATAGTTCATAAGGTGTCGTATCAACGAATTTAGATGGTGCCCTATTTAACGTGAATGCAGCTGTCTCTAATGCATAACCCCAAAAGCGATAGTGGTAAATCGGTAAGAGACATCATAGATCGCACCATATCCAATAAAGTACGGTTATGACGTTCAGACACACCATTACGCTGTGGTGTTCTGGGTGGCGTGAGTAGTGAAACTATTTCACATTGTTTTTACTGAAGGCCAAACTCGCTAACTCAAATATTTTACCTCTACGATCATATCGTAGAAACTCTTATTTTCTTGTTACGATGATTCTCCACTTCACTCTGAAATTCTTTGAACTTTTCAAATGTTTCAGACTTGTGCTTCATTAAGTAGATATACCCATATCTGCTCAAATCATCAGTGAAGGTCAGAAAATAACGATACCCACCGCGAGCTTCAACACTTATTGGTCCACATACATATGTATGTATGATCTCCAACAAATCTGTTGCTCCATAGTTCCGGAGAACGGAGTTTTAGTCATCTTGCCCATGAGGCATGGTTCACAAGCACCAAATGATTCATAATCAAATGATTCCAAAAGTCCATCATTATGGAGTTTCTTCATGCGTTTCACACCAATATGATCTAAACGGCAGTGCCACAAATAAGTTGCACTATCATTATTAACCTTGCATCTTTTGGCTTCAATATTATGAATATGTGTATCACACGATCGAGATCCAACAAACCATTTTCATTGGGTGTATGACCATAGAAGGTTTTATTCATGTAGACAGAACAACAATTATTCTCTAACTTACATGAATAACCGTATTGCAATAAACATGATCAAATCATATTCATGCTCATTACAAACACTAAATAACACTTATTTAGGTTCAACACTAATCCCGAAAGTATAGGGAGTGTGCGATGATGATCATATCAATCTTGGAACTGCTTCCAATACACATCGTCACTTCATCCTTTAACTAGTTTATGTTCATTATGCAACTCCCACTTCGAGTTACTACTCTTTAGCAACTGAACCAATATCAAATACCGAGGGGTTGCTATGAACACTAGTAAAATACTCATCAATAATCTGTATATCAAATATACCTTTGTTCACTTTGCCATCCTTTCTTATCCGCCAAATATCTAGGGCAGTTCCACTTCTAGTGACCATTTCCTTTGCAGTAGAAGCGCTTGTTTCAGGCTTGAGTTTAGCTTTGGGTTTCTTCACGGGTGTGACAGCTTGCTTGTCATTCCTTTTGAAGTTCCCCTTCTATCCCTTTGCCCTTTACTTGAAACAAGTGGTCTTATTAACCATCAACACTTGATGCTCTTTCTTGATTTCTACCTTTGCCGATTTCAGGATCGCGAAGAGCTCGGGAATTACCTTCGTCATCCCTTGCATATTATAGTTCATCACGAAGTTCTACTAACTTGGTGATAGTGACTAGAGAACTTTGTCAATTACTATTTTATCTGGAAGAATAACTCCCACTTGATTCAAGTAATTGTAGTACCCAGACAATCTGAGCACATGCTCACTGGTTGAGCTATTCTCCTCCATCTTGTAGGCAAAGTACTGTCAGAGGTCTTATACCTCTCGACACGGGCATGAGTATGAAATACTAATTTCAACTCTTGGAACATCTTATATGCTCCATGGCGTTTCAAAACGTTTTTGAAGTCCCGGTTCTAAGCCGTAAAGCATGGTGCACTTAAACTATCAAGTAGTCATCATATCGAGCTTTTGTCAAAACGTTCATAACGTCTACATCTGCTCCTGCAATAGGTCTGTCACCTAGCGGTGCATCAAGGACATAATTCTTCTGTGCAGTAATGAGGATAATCCTCAGATCACGGAACAATTCCGCATCATTGCTACTAACATCTTTCAACTTGGTTTTCTCTAGGAACATATGAAAAATAAACGGGGAGCAACATCGCGAGCTATTGATCTACAACATAGATATGCTAATACTACCAGGACTAACTTCATGATAAATTAAAGTTCAATTTAATCATATTACTTAAGAACTCCCACTTAGATAGACATCCCTCCGGTCATCTAAATGATCACGTGATCCAAATCAACTAAACCATGTCCGATCATCACGTGAAATGGAGTAGTTTCAATGGTGAACATCTTATGTTGATCATATCTACTATATGATTCACGCTCGATCTTTCAGCCTCCAGTGTTCCGAGGCCATATATGTATATGCTAGGCTCGTCAAGTTTAACCCGAGTATTCTGCGTGTGCAAAACTGGCTTACACCCGTTGTATTTGAACGTAGAGCTTATCACACCCGATCATCACGTGGTGTCTCGGCACGACGAACTTTCGCAACGGTGCATACTCAGGGAGAACACTTATACCTTGAAATTTAGTAAGGGATCATCTTATAATGCTACCGTCGTTCTAAGCAAAATAAGAAGCATAATAAGATAAACATCACATGCAATCAAAATATGTGACATGATATGGCCATCATCATCTTGTGCTTTTGATCTCCATCTCCAAAGCACCGTCATGATCACCCTCGCAAAACATGATCATCTCATACAAAAACCGTATAACTCATCATGTCTTGACCATATCACATCACAACATGCCCTGCAAAAACAAGTTAGACGTCCTCTACTTTGTTTGTTGCAAGTTTTACGTGGCTACTACGGGCTTTAGCAAGAACCGTTCTTACCTACGCATACAAAACCACAACGATGTTTCGTCAAGTATGTGCTGTTTTAACCTTCACAAGGACCGGGCGTAGCCACACTTGATTCAGCTAAAGTGAGAGAGACAGACACCCGCCAGTCACCTTTAAGCAACGAGTGCTCGTAACGGTGAAACCAGTCTCGCGTAAGCGTACGCGTAATGTCGGTCCGGGCCGCTTCATCTCACAATACCGCCGAAGCAAAGTATGACATGCTGGTAAGCAGTATGACTAGTATCGCCCACAACTCATTGTGTTCTACTCGTGCATATCATCTACGCATAGACCTGGCTCATGATGCCACTGTTGGGGAACGTAGTATTTTAAAATTTTCCTACGATCACGCAAGATCTATCTACCAGATGCATAGCAACGAGAGGGAAGAGTGTGTCTACGTACCCTCGTAGACCGGGAGCGGAAGCGTCAAGTGACGTGGTTGATGTTGTCGAACTTCTTCGCTATCCAACCGATCAAGCACCGAACGTACGGCACCTCCGCGTTCAGCACACGTTCAGCTTGATGACGTCCCACGAGCTCTTGATCCAGTTGAGCTTCACGGGAGAGTTTCGTCAGCACGACGGCGTGGTGACGGATATGATGTGTTCACCGGCGCAGGGCTTCGCCTAAGCTCCGCGACGGTATGACCGAGGTGTGATTCTGTGGAGGGGGGCACCGCACACGGCTAAAACAATTCAACTTGTGTGTCTTTGGGTGTCCCCCTGCCCCCGTATATAAAGGAGCAAGGGAGGGAGGCCGGCCGGCCCTTCCTGGTGCGGCTAGGAGTGGACTCCTACTAGGAATAGGATTGCAATCCTATTCCTAGTAGGATTCACCAAAAGAAGGAAGGGGGAAAGGAATAGGAGAGGTGGCGCCCCCCCCCAATTCTAGTCCAACTAGGAACCCTAGGTGGGGGCGCCGGCCAGCCCTATGGGCTGCCTCTCTCTTTCCCTTTAGGCCCACTATGGACCATCCCCTCTCGTAGGGGGTTCCGGTAACCCCCTCCGGCATTCCCGATAAATCCGAAACTTTTCCGGAACACTTCCGGTGTCCGAATATAGTCGTCCAATATATCAATCTTTATGTCTCGGACATTCCGAGACTCCTCATCATGTCCGTGATCTCATCCGGGACTCCGAACTACCTTCGGTACATCAATACTCATAAACTCATAATATCGATCGTCATCAAACGTTAAGCGTGCGGACCCTACGGGTTCGAGAACTATGTAGACATGACCGAGACTCATCTCCGGTCAATAACCAATAGCGGAACCTGGATGTTCATATTGGCTCCTACATATTCTACGAAGATCTTTTATCGGTCAGAACCGCATAACAACATACGTTGTTCCTTTTGTCAAACGGTATGTTACTTGCCCGAGATTCGATCGTCGGTATCTCTATACCTAGTTCAATCTCGTTACCGGCAAGTCTCTTTACTCGTTTCGTAACACATCATCTCGTGACTAACTCATTAGTCTTTTGCTTGCAAGGCTTATTATGATGTGTGTTACCGAGAGGGCCCAGAGATACCTCCCCGACACTCGGAGTGACAAATCCTAATCTTGATCTATGCCAACACCACGAATACTTTCGGAGACACCTGTAGAGCATCTTTAGGATCACCTAGTTACGTTGTGACGTTTGATAGCACACAAGGTGTTCCTACGGTATTAGGGAGTTGCATAATCTCATAGTCATAGGAGCATGTATAAGTCATGAAGAAAGCAATAGCAGTTAAACTAAACGATCATAATGCTATGCTAACGGATGGGTCTTGTCCATCACATCATTCTCCTAATGATGTGACCCCGTTGATCAAATGACAACTCATGTCTATGGCCAGGAAACATAACCATCTTTGATCAATGAGCTAGTCTAGTAGAGGCATACTAGGGACATATTGTTTTGTCTATGTATTCACACATGTACTAAGTTTCCGGTTAATACAATTCTAGCATGAATAATAAACATTTATCATGATATAAGGAAATATAAATAACAACTTTTATTATTGCCTCTAGGGCATATTTCCTTCAGCTACTACCAGGGCAATCCTCGCGGTGGAAACAACAGGCGCCCCCCCGGCAACAACAATCGGGTGCATAATTTCCAGGGCTACGAGGGGTATGAAGGGAAGTGCCAGATCTGTAAAAAGACAAACTACATAGCTAAAGATTGTGATTGGCGCTACGCTAATGAAAATTCTCAAAAGAAAAAGGTTGCAGCCGCTGCTGACATGCCATATGGTGTAGATACAAATTGGTATATGGATACAGGTGCCACCAACCACATCACTGGCGAGCTGGACAAGCTGACGATGCATGAGAAATACCATGGCAATGACCAAATCTACACAGCTGCAAATGGTCCAGGTATGGAAATTAGTCACATTGGTAAATCAATCATTGAAACCCCACACACAAATCTTGAACTCAATGACATTCTGCATGTTCCTAATGCTGCTAAGAATCTCCTATATGTCCATCGCATTGCTCTTGATAATAATGTGTTTCTAGAGTTTCACCCTTTCTTCTTTTTGATCAAGGATCAGGTCACAAAGAGGGTTCTTCATAGGGGTATCTGTGTGCAAGGGCTCTACTCGTTGCTTCCCAAGTATTGCAAATTCAATAAGCAAGTCTATGGTGCCATCAAGCTTTCTGCTGAGAGGTGGCATAGTCGATTAGGTCATCCATCCTTTGCTACCGTTCATCAAATTCTTAGTAGGAATAAACTCCCAGTTGTTGGTGAGAGAAATTTAGAAACTATTTGTGATTCTTGCCAAAGAGCAAAAAGTCATCAACTTCCATATCCTGTCTCTACTAGTGTGTCTACAAAACCCTTACAACTTATTTTTTCCGATGTTTGGGGCCCAGCACCCACTTCTGTTGGTAGACACTCTTATTATGTGAGCTTTATTGATGATTTTAGCAAATATACTTGGATATATCTTCTCAAAAAGCGTTCAGATGTGTTTCAAGTTTTTCACAACTTTCAAGCCCTCGTTGAACGCAAGTTTGATTGCAAAATCATTGCCATGCAATCAGACTAGGGTGGTGAGTATGAAAAATTGAATTCTTTCTTTCAACAAATAGGCATATCTCACCATGTGTCATGCCCTCACGCACACCAACAAAATGGCTCTGCTGAACGTAAGCATAGGCATATTGTTGTAGTAGGATTAGCTCTTCTGGCTAACGCCTCTATGCCCCTCAAATTTTGGGATGAAGCTTTTCTTACTGCAGTTCACCTCATTAATATGTGGCCAAGTCGAACTATTTCCAATGAGACTCCCACTGAACGCCTCCTGCATGCCACCCCAGATTATCACACTCTTAGGGTTTTTGGTTGTGCCTGTTGGCCCAACCTTCGTCCCTACAATTCTCGCAAACTTAGCTTTCGCTCCAAACGGTGTGTCTTTCTTGGTTATAGTGCTCAACACAAAGGTGTCAAATGCCTTGATGTATCCACCGGCCGTGTGTACATCTCTCGTGATGTCGTGTTTGACGAAACCCAGTTTCCCTTTGAAACGCTCCATCCCAACGCCGGTGCCCTTCTCAAGAAGGAAATCCTTCTTCTTCCTTCTCATCTCCTTGGCAATGAATGTGTGGGTGTTAATAATGATGATTCCATATTGACTAATTCCTCTATGGTTCCACATGAGTTCCCTGTTACAGGTCTAAACAGTGCAGCACATGACGTGGAGAATGGTATACTTTTTGCTGAAAACATTGAGCAGCACACCCCTGGTATGGACGCAGCTGATCTGTCCGCATCTTCCTCGGGATCAGCATGGCAGCCTGCTCCCGAATCTGCCCCAGGATCGCTGCGCCAGTCTGGGGCCATAACCCCCTCGGGATCGGCGGCCTGTACCGATCCGGTCTCCCCTGCTCGACGTCAACCTACGGCGGACACTTGTGCGTCGCGCCAACCACCACCAAGGGACAACCCGGTAGACCGGGACCCACTCTCCAGGCGCTACGCGCCGACTCCGCGTGTCTACACCAGGCGCCAGCCCGCCTCTGCGTCAGGCGGGACCGGCGCTCCACCCGAGTCTACTCCGCTGGGTTCCCCTGGATCCTCTGTGGCAAGTCCTTCTTCAACGCCCTCTGTTTCTGCCACAGATGATCTGACCGCGACAGCCACCTCGGGATCGCCTCGGTCAGCTGCGGATTTGGGCGGCTCGCCTGTCCAGGAGGATTCTGCCCTCCCTGGATCTTCTGTGCAGTTGCAGCCACCTCGTACACGACTTCAAACAGGCACGATTCATTCGGTTAATTACAAAACTAAATATGGCTTGGTTGTATCTGATACATCTGCAGGAGAACCTCGCACTATTCATGAAGCACTTGCTGATCCTAAATGGAAACATGCTATGGAAGAGGAGTTTTGTGCCCTTCAGAAAAATCATACTTGGCGCCTTGTTCGTTCCCCTCCAGGTACAAATCACATTGATTGCAAGTGGGTCTTTCACATCAAACGGAGGTCAGATGGTACCATTGATCGTTATAAAGCACGCCTCGTTGCAAAAGGATTCAAGCAGAGGTATGGACTTGACTACGAGGATACCTTTAGTCCCGTTGTTAAAGCAGCTACTATTCGCCTGGTTCTCTCCATTGCTATGTCTCGTGGCTGGTGCCTTCGTCAACTAGATGTACAGAACGCGGTTCTTCATGGTGTTCTGGAAGAGGAAGTATATATGAAACAACCTCATGGGTTTGAAGATCCAAACAGGCCCTTCCATGTCTACCGACTTGATAAATCACTTTATGGACTGAAACAGGCTCCACGAGCATGGTACTCTCGCCTGAGCTCCAAACTGCAAAGTCTTGGTTTTGTTCCTTCCAAGTCTGACACTTCTCTGTTTATTTATCGCCGTTCCAACACAACTATTTTTGTGCTTATTTATGTCGATGATATTATTGTCACTAGTTCTTCCAATGAGGCAGTTACAGCTCTCTTAAAAGATTTACAGTCAGATTTTGCTCTAAAAGAAATCGGTGACTTGCACTTCTTTCTTGGTATTGAGGTCAAAAGAAACCAGGACGGTGGTCTTCATCTTTCTCAAGAGAAATATGCAACTGATCTTTTGAGCAAGGTAGTATTGCAGGGCTGTAAACCATCACCAACACCGCTCTCCAGTTCAGAAAAATTGTCTCTTACAGAAGGTGTACCTTTGGGTCAGGAGGATGGTACTAAATACAGGAGTCTGATAGGAGCACTTCAGTACTTGACACTCACGAGGCCTGATATTTCATTTGCTGTAAATAAAGTGTGTCAATATCTTCATGCACCTACTTCTGCTCACTGGACTGCTGCTAAGCGCATACTGAGATATGTGAAGAACACACTAAGTATTGGGTTAACATTTACCAAGTCAACCTCTACACTTGTTAGTGCCTTTTCTGATTCTGATTGGGCAGGTTGCTTAGATGACAGAAGGTCTACAGGCGGATTTGCAGTTTTCTTTGGACCCAACCTAATCTCTTGGTGTGCGAAGAAACAAGCCACTGTGTCAAGATCAAGTACTGAGGCAGAATACAAAGCACTAGCCAATGCTATTGCAGAAATTATATGGGTTAAGTCTTTGCTTAGAGAACTTGGAATATTTCACACACAAACTCCATGTCTTTGGTGTGACAATATTGGTGCTACTTATCTCTCTGCCAATCCTGTTTTTCATGCAAGAACGAAACATATTGAGATTGATTATCATTTTGTTAGAGAGAGAGTTGCTAGCAAAGAATTGCAGATTCGGTTTATTCCTTCAAAGGATCAAGTGGCTGATGGGTTTACTAAGGCATTATCAACAGGACTGTTTGAAGAGTTTAAACGTAATCTAAACTTGAGAAGTTCAGATTAAGGAAGGATGTTAAACATAATGTTAAGAGGCTGTTGGGCCGAATATCTTGTATATCACGTTGGAGTAGTTAGGTAGATATTTGTGTATATCTCCTCCTATCTCCTGTTTAACTATCTCCTGTTGGTTAGCCTAGACTCTGCCAACTCTTGTACTCCAAGCCATCTATCAATATATACACATGCGGCTCCCCTGTTGGGAGTAGGAACGCTTAACCAATCTTTACAGCATTGATAGGCGCCCAGTGGCCAACGTGGATGCCTGGGAAAGACCGTTCCTATTCTGCCGATGGAGAGAAAAATCGGTTCACACCTGAGAGAAAGAGAGAGCTCAGATGCATGGAATGCATGAATGGGTGAAAAATTGCTGACATGGCACAAAGCTGAGGTGGACAACCTACATATTGAGAGAATGCCTTGTAGTGGGAAGCAATTTTTTAAGAATGGTAGATGCGCACATATCCGGGTGTCGGCAATGCAGCCCTGTCATGTTATGGCTCCTGCAGATTGATGATTCGTCGACGATATAGGTCATATGGGTGAACAACTCAGCCCCTTCCATTAGCATCTTTCCTCTTGTTTTTGATTCCAAGGAGTCCAAATGGATGGTCTTCGTTCGTTTTATATTGGTATGACACTGACGTGCACCCTTGCCTTTTTCTCTTGTCTGGTTTTGGAGGTGCTGCCATCATAATCTGGACCCGATCACCAATTTTTCGTAGATATACTCGCATTAGAAACGTTATAAAGAAAAATCGAAAAGAAAGGTGAAAACCTTCCGGCCCCTACATTCTCCGGTACACACAGCCATAAAACCTAATCAAATCCTCAGTGATCAAGTTGCCAGAAAGTTGCCATCTTTTGAACGCGGGACATAAAAGCTCCTCTTGTGATATTAATAACCGAGAGGAATATCTTCAGACTAATCAACAAGGCAAACAAAGGTGGTTGACTCAAGCAGCAGAGAAGCAGAGAAGGAAAGATTCAGAGAGAAACGCCCAAGTTTGCCTTGGCCATTGTGGTGCCCTGCAGCTGTGGACAGGGCCCACGTTCACACACACCTGCCATAAATCCAAGATGTGGTCTCCATTTATACGTGTCACCATCTTCCTTCTCTTCAGCTCCCCCCTTCTTCCTCCTCCTAGGAAGCTTGCATAAGTTGTGTGATATCTGGGTGGTGAGTGTGTCCTTGTGGTGGATTCTTGATTCTTTGCTTCAGGAACAGCCAGCCATGGATAGACGGCTCCAAGCTCCTCTGGTGAGTCTTCCATCACATTTACGCCCCCTCTTCTTTTTCTGCATACACGCCATGCTTAGATCACCGGAGTTTTTCAGAGTTCTGAAATGTTTGGTGTTGAACGGATGCTTTTGAATAAATCCACCGTTCATCTGCTGGCCCATCAGCATGATTCCAAGTTGTTTCAGAATTTTGGATCAGAAAGAACCAAACAAGTGATGTCTACTTGTATTGAAGTCTAGAAAGCCTGCAGCTGCAAGTGCTTTTGAGCAACTAGACTTCCTTCAAGAGAAGTTTTCGTATTCAGAATCAGTAACGCTTCTTTTGTGCTCGAACATCGCATATGCAAGAGAGAGTTCTTCTGTTGATACTGTTGTACTCTCGTACAAAATTATACTCCCTCCGTCCCAAAATAAGTGTCTCAACTTTATACTAACTCTAGTACAAAGTTGCACTAAGGTCAAGACACTTATTTTGGGACGGAGGGAGTACTATATGTCTGTAGATCATCTAAATTGTAGAAAAAACGTAAGGAAAAGGTTGGAGTAAGTAGCTGTTGTTTCGTGACTACAAAGTAGTTCAACTACTTTTGTAAGTACTCCTTCCTTTCTACTCCCTCCGTTCGGAATTACTTGTCTCGGAAATGGATGTATCTAGAACTAAAATACGTCTAGATACATCCATTTCTGCGACAAGTAATTCCGAACGGAGGAAGTAAAATAGATGATCCAACTTTGTACTAACTTAGTACAAAGTTGTCATCTACTCCCTTCGTTCCTAAATATTTGTCTTTCTAGGTATTTCAACAAGTGACTACATACGAAGCAAAATAAATGAATCTACACTAAAAAATATGTCCACATACATCCGTATGTTGTAACCATTTGAAATGTCTAGAAAGACAAATATTTAGGAACGAGGGAGTATTTTCGAACCGAGGGAGTAGCTGTTATTTCGTGACACCATCGAGTGTTGTGTGTTCCTGTCTCATCACATTACTCTTGGAATTATCCAACATTCAACCCCTTTTAGGATAGGCAGTCGAGACTTTAGTTCTACTCCAGGCACCGTTTTCTTCCTTTTTCTCTTCTTTTTTTTGAGGTTAGTGGCATGAGACTAGGAGTCTAGGACCCTGCCAATTCAAAAGGACTGGCTCAAAAATCACCTTGGAAAAGACACTCCTGCCTGAGTGGGTTAGGTTCGGAACCGCGTGTGCCCACCACTGAATGTAGAAGAATTCTTCGTATGGAACCAAACAATGATGCACCTGTCAGAATATTCTCGGTGAAGAAGTTTATTTTCCTTTTCTTTTTGACAGTAGTAGCTTGTTTTTTATAGAGGGTTCTGTTGAATCATGTGCGCATGTAAGTTCATTGACATCCCTGTGAACGCGTGTTGAGAATTTTTTCTTTTTTGCACATTTTGAAGTATGTCTTTGCTCTTGGTTCACTCTTCCCCTGTCCCTCAGCGCTTTGTTCAGCTTACTTACACTTTTGCTGGATAGGTCGATAGCTCGGCATGCTTGTGCCGAGTGGAGAGGGCCGCCGCCGTCGCCTCCACCGGCAGGCACGTGCCGAGATCCAGACCTTGCGTGCACTCGAGCGTCAGAGCCTCCATCCACCCGCTGAGCGAGAAGAGATCGTCGCGGGCTGACCGCCGAAGCGACGGGCAACGGCCGCTGCTCCCCGGCCTCCCCGACGACCTCGCCATCGCGTGCCTCATCCGCGTGCCGCGAACCGATCACTACAAGCTGAGGCTTGTGTGCAGGAGGTGGCTCCGCCTCCTCGCGGGCAACTACTTCTACGGCCTCCGCGGGAGGCTCGGGCTCGCCGAGCAATGGCTGTACGCCTTCAAGTCCGATGGCGACGGGCGCGTGTCATGGGACGTGCTCGACCCGGCGGCCGCGGCATGGCGCGCGATGCCGCCCGTGCCCGGTGAATACGCGGCCGCCGCCGGGTTCAGCTGCGCCGTGCTCGGTGGCTGCCACCTGTACCTGCTCGGCGGCAGGGACCCGCGAAGGGGCGCCATGCGGCGGGTGGTGTTCTACAGCGCCCGGAGCAACAGGTGGCACCGCGCGCCGGACATGCTGCGCCGGCGCCACTGCTTCGGCGCGTGCGTTATGGGAAACCGCCTGTACGTCGCCGGCGGAGAGAGCGGCGGCGGCGGCCTAAGATCCGCCGAGGTCTTCGACCCGGCCAAGAACCGGTGGTCTTTCGTGTCCGACATGGCCCGGGCGCTAGTGCCATTTGTCAGCGTGGTGCACGGCGGGAGGTGGTACGTGAAGGGGCTCGGCGCGGAGCGACAGGTTCTCAGCCAGGTGTACACGCCGGAGACAGACAAGTGGTCGACGGTGGCAACGCTCGATAGCATGGTCACCGGCTGGAGAAGCCCCAGCGCTTGCATCGACGGCCGGCTCTACGCCGCTGACTGCAAGGACGGTTGCCGGCTCAGAGCCTACGACGAGGCCGCAGACGCGTGGAGTGGTTGCGCCTCAAGCGGGCACCACCTGGGGAGCTCACACGCTCTCGAGGCGATCGCAATGGTCACGCTTCGTGGCAAGCTCTGTGTCGTTCGAAACGACATGAGCGTGTCGGTCGTCGACGTCGCCGCCGGGGCAGGAAACCAGCCGTGGGAGACCCTCGTCGGCAAAGGGCAGATAAAGAGCTTCGTCACGAACCTCCTTGCGAGCATTGCCGGCCGCGGCCGGGCCAAAAACCGCATCCTCCATTGCCAAGTCCTTGAGGCTTAGAGCTGTTGATCCTAAGAAAACTACTTAGGTCCTGTTGGCTGTTGGTGTGGATTCGCAACACCGAAGTACACTCTGAGGTGCATGGAATATCTTGGCATGTGCATCCTCGATCTTAGCGTGGATGGCCTCGATCCGGGTCAGGGCGACATCGGCGGCACGGACGGCAGCTCGAGCGCTAACGGCGTTTGCAGCGGCCGTCTCAGCTGCTGCAGCTGCCGTGTCGGCTGCCGCACACGCGCTCTCAACAAAGAGGCCGCGCTCAATGCGGATGCGGCGGCACTCTCGACGTAGGCGGCCGCGCTTTCGGCGCAGGTGGCGATCCTCGGGGGAGACGCGGCCATCATACGGTCCTTCACGAAGTGTTTCCACGGCATCATCTTGGCAAGAAGGGGGTGCGGGAATGGGGATCGAGATTCGTGGGTTCGACGGTTGCCGGCACCGGAGCACACGAGCCGACGAAGCTTAAGAAGGGAGACTTAAATACACCCAGATATTTTCATCGCAAACGGTTCCTAGAAAACAACTGTGTGTGATGTTGTAGATATTTTTTTATTAAAGCTGACTTTTTTTATGCATCCGTCATCGCAAACGTTTTGCATCTTTTTTTGTCGGTTCCTTTACACCATCGTTAGGGATTAGGGTTTTGGACGAAAACTCATCTGTTACAAAGGGATTTCATTTATTTGAAATTATTTGAACTCTAGACTTTTTGTGTGTTCAAAATGCACCATTCAAAGCCACATCATCAATTTTCAACCATTTCTGAATTCATTTGGTATTTTTCATTCATTTACTGATTTTTTGAAGCTAATTGACCCTGAAATTGAAAAGCACTAAAAATGAACTCTGAAAAGGTTGAAAGTTGGCATGATATCATCATTTCACCCACATAGCATGTGCTAAAAAGTTGAAAGGGTTACGGCAAAAACTGGATGCACTTCGTGTATAAAATGGACAATCTCTTTCGAAGTATCAGGGTTTCGGACAAAAACTCATCTGTTACAAAGGGATTTCATTTTTTGAACTTATTTAACTCCAAACTTTTTGTGTGTTCGAAATGCACCATTCAAAGCCATATCATCAATTTTCAACCCTTTTTGACTTCACTTGGTATTTTTCATGTATTTACTGATTTTTTTTCCAGCTAACTGACCCTGAAATTGAAAAGCATGACAAATGAACTCTGAAAATGTTGAAAGTTGGCATGGCATTATCATTTCACCCACATAGCATGTGCTAAAAAGTTAAGAGGGTTATGACAAAAATTGGATGCACTTCGTGTACAAAATGGGCAATCTCTTTCGAAGTATGAGGGTTTCAAACGAAAACTCATCTATTACAAATGTATTTCATTTTTTTGAACTTATTTGAACTCTATACTTTTTTGTGTTCAAAATGCACCATTCAGAGCTACATCGTCAATTTTCAACCCTTTCTCACTTCATTTGGTATTTTTCATGCATTTACTAATTTTTTTGAGCTAAATGACCCCGAAATTGAAAAGCATTACAAATGAACTCCGAAAAGGTTGAAAGTTGGCATGGCATCATAATTTCACCCACACAACATGTGGTAAAAAGTTGAGAGGGTTACGACAAAAACTGGATGCACTTCGTGTACAAAATTGACAATATCTTTCGAAGTATCGGTGTTTCGGACAAAAACTCATATGTTACAAAGGGATTTCATTTTTGAACGTATTTGAACACTAGACTTTTTTGTGTTCAAAATGAACCATTCAGAGCCACATCGTCAATTTTCAACCCTTTCTGACTTCATATGATATTTTTCATGTATTTGTTGATTTTTTTAAAGCTAAATGACACTGAAATTGAAAAGCACTGCAAATGAACTCTGAAAAGGTCGAAAGTTGGCATGGTATCATCATTTCACCCACATAGTACGTGCTAAAAAGTTGAGAGGGTTACGGCAAAAACTGAACACACTTCGTGTACAAAATAAAAATCTCTTTCGAAGTATTAGAGTATCGGACGAAAACTCATCTCTTATAAAGGGATTTCATTTATTTTAACTTATTTGAACACCAGACTTTTTGTGTGTTCAAAATGCACCATTAAAAGCCAAATCATCAATTTTCAATCCTTTCTGACTTCATTGAGTATTTTCATGCATTTATTGATTTTTTTAAAGCTAAATGACCCTGAAATTGAAAATCATTACAAATGAACTCTGAAAAGGTTGAAAGTTGGCGGTATCATCATTTCACCCACATAGCATATGCTAAAAGGTTGAGAGGGTTACGGCAAAAACTGGATGCACTTCGTGTACAAAATGGACAATCTCTTTCGAAATATCAGGGTTTCATGCGAAAACTCATCTGTTACAAAGATATTTCATTTTTATAACTTTTTGAACTCTAGACTTTTTGTGTGTTCAAAATGCACCATTCAGAGCCACATCATCAATTTTCAACCATTTTCTGACTTAATTTGGTATTTTTCATGCATTTACCGATTTTAAGCTAAATGACCATAAAATTGAAAAGCACTACAAATGAGCTTTGAAAAGGTTGAAAGTTGGCATGGTATCATCATTTCACCCACATAGCATATGCTAAAAAATTGAGAGGGTTACGGTAATAACTAGATGCACTTCATGTACAAAATGGACAATCTCGTTCAAAGTATCAGGGTTTCGGCGAAAACTCATCGGTTACAAAGGGATTTCATTTATTTGAACTGCGGACTTTTTGTGTGTTCAAAATGCACCATTCAAAGCTACATCTTCATTTTCAACCCTTTCTGACTTCATTTGACATTATAAAGACATTTAAGTGATTTTCTAGCCATTTAATGACCGTAATTCAAATTTGAACTACATCTACATGCAACGGCTAACCATAAAGGTTTAAAAAAAATCATACTTTTGTATACTTGTGTGCGAGTTAAAAAATCTTCACACCATGTAATATCTGGTGTTCAAAAAAGAAAATGTAAAGATCTAGCAAGACAACCGGCCCCCACATAATTGGCACTCTATTTCGTGCCTCGACGTTTGGAAGGTGAATGGCGGGGGTTATTAATCAGACACGATTCTGTATTGGAAACCGTCAGCTATTATGTTCACACACGGATTCTAATGCGGCAATCGTGTGTAATTTAAACTACAGTCATCGTAAATTCCGGTGACAGGCGTGTGTACTGTTCCCATCGATCTAGATTCCGGCCGCCAATGAATACTACCTTGCTCATGTCGTCCGCCTGCATTCTCATCTACATCGTCCCCTCGCTCACCCCCCTCTCTCTCAAAGCTCTACCATGGCACCGCCGATCTGCCCATGCGCCGATGAGGAGTCGCAGCCCCCCGAGGACGCTCATTCGATAACCAGCAACGAGGAGGACCCCTACGCGCTGCTGGACGAGGTTGCGCCGGACCGCCCAACTTTGGATTGGTTTTGGGTCCAGTACAATCTTTGTCTGTGGAAGTCACTATCGCCGGCTGAGAAAGCCAGGCAAGTGGCGTTCAAGAAGGAGATGGCGGAGGAGAAAGCCAGGTACCAGGCGGCCTGTGAAGCCCGTGATGCCGCCTGGAAAAAGAAGAAGGTGGAGCTTTGGGTGCGGGTGCATCATCGTGCAGAGGTGGTGTACGAAGACGGGTACTTCGCGAGGAAGGCCAAAGGCGCTAGGCGCCTCATCGCTGCGTGGAGGTGAGCCGATAAGCTCCAACGTGCCACCGAAGAGGAGCTCCGATGGGCCCCCAACGAAATGGCAAGATCGTCCGCCAGCAAGAGGCAAATCGGTACGTCAAGCGCTGCGAGGCGGAGGAGGCGGAGTACTGTCTTCGCGCTGGGATGACACCGCGCATCAGGAATGATTATTAGTTTTAGTATTGTTTGTTTTCAATTTTATGCATTGTACCTAGTAGTTAAGTATCATCACGTATATGTGATGGTATTATATATATTATGTGCTGAACTAATGAATAATATATATATATATATATATATATATATATATATATATATATATATATATATATATATATATATATATATATATATATATATATTATGAATTTCATTTTTTATCTGTTTTGTATACTAATTTGAATCTAGCTATTATCATCCACATATAAAGAATGGAAAGCATATATACATACACATTGAAACAAAACATATAAGAACGAAAAACAGAGTACACACATTGAAACAGAGCAATTAACAAAGCAATACTATGATTGCTATTAATACATAGTTATCCACGTTGAAACGACTCAACAAAATAAAATGCGGCCATGAGACCATGACCAATAGCCCTTGCCTACAGTTGCTCTTGGCTCTGCCTGAACTCGTGCATGCATTCATCCAAGCGGTCGACATGCTCGCGGTACATCTTGAGTGCGATCTCGAGCTCTAAGTTGTCTATTTCATCGATGATCACCAGCTCGAGGATGCGACGGCCATGTTCCTCTACTACGCCCAGGTGGACACCTAGGCCAAGGAGGCGGTCGAGCCTACGGATTAGCGCGTTGGCATCCAGCGGGCCGCGGACAAGGCAAACATCGCCACCTATGCGAATGGCGCGGCAGGCGTCTGGTGCAAGTACGACGCAGCTGGCCTCTGGTGCAAGTACGATGCTGATGACCTCTGCCAACTCCTGGCAAGTAATGGGGGTACTGACGGGACGTGTACCCAGCTCCGACACCGTGTCGACAGCAGGCAAGCATCGATAGATCCGCTCTTGCTGTGCGGCGCGCTGCGCCTCTTGCTCTGCGGCGCTCCAACGGTCTCGCCGTGCGGTGAGCCACATCCAATCGGTGCGGACGCGCCTAGCCTGGTCTGCGGGGCGCCATCGATCATGTTGTGCGGCGAGCTGCAACCTGTCGGCGCTGAAATGCTTATCTTGATCGGCGGCGCTCAAGCGCCATGCGGCAAAGGTCTGCTCAACCCTGGCGATGACGCGCATCACGGCGTCGTGCATTGCGATGCCGGGGAGCACCTCAGCCTCGACGGGCCGTGGCCCCTGCTCGTTTTCCTCATCGACGAGGTTGATGGCAGAGGCGGCGCTTTGGTGGGTTGGCATGCTTGGAAAAGGCGGATGTGCTACAGGCTACGCTTGTCACCTCCGTGCATCGTGCGCCGCCTAGATTTATGCGCAATATCGCTGGGTGGCGGGAAACAGGTGAGGAAATGGCGGGAAACGGTGACAAGTTTATAAAACGCCATCAATTAATGGAAACATAGCATAGAAGGAACATCGAGCTAGCACAAGAAGTAGATGATGATCGGATGAACAGGGACCACACTAGGGAACCCATCGGTGTTGAATTCATCAATCCTAAACGGTTGAATACTAGCAAGCGTTGCCCACAACACACACGGCTTATTCCATCACAAACAGGTCGGATGGATCAACTGTATGCCATGTATCGCACATTGTCAAAAAGTAATGCGGTAGACCTTCTTTCACATGTGTTAATTTTTTTTCAAAACAAGAACCTTGAGGTCAATTCCACCCCACAACACACACGGCTTATTCCATCACAAACAGGTCAGATGGATCAACTGTATGCCACATATCGCACATTCTCAAAAAGTAATGCGGTAGACCTTCTTTAACATGTGTTATTTTTTTTAAAACAAGGACCTTGAGGTTAATTCCACTGATGGGATGTGTCATACATGTCCTTAATGGACCTTTAAGATACATCCCATCAGTGGGATTAACATCAAGACAACTTCCCATCCGGTCACCCATCTCATGGCTGCTCCAGCCTGAGCACAATTAACTTGTGAGTTCTCTTAGGAGAGCTATTGGTAGAACGACTAGTCCTTGCTGATATAGGATGCCCTCTTCGCATCCTTATGGCATACCTGGATGACCGCCCGTCGCCCAATGGCCAATAGATGTTGTGTAGACAGAGCATATCACATACGTCTTATTAGAAGCAATTGTCTGTGTTATTATCGGTCTTCGCACATATTTCTGTTTACAGACCTATTTGTCGCGTATCACACACATATTGTTATATTGAACCGTTTATGTTCTCTTGTCACAACGCAAACAGTTCATCCGAGTGAACCGCATGCCGCATATCCCACACACCTTGATTTGGCTAACCATTTCTTTCGTGTTGCCTAATCACAAACAGTTCATCCGAGCGAACCGTATGCTGTATATCACACACACCTTCATCTGGATGCCCATTTCTTTTGTTCCGCCTCATCGCAAAGAGCTAATTGAACCGAATTGTATGCCCTGCATTGCACACACAACTAAAATCTGAACCGTGTTTGATGCATTCTCCATCGCAAATGCTTTGCACCTTTTTGACGGGTTATTTACACCGCCATTTGCGATTATGGCATCGCACACAATTTGGTCGAAGGGTCTCTGATCGTAGTGTCGCGTTAGCAGCATCCTGCAGTAGTGTTAGGTCCCATGCAAGAAATGAGAATGAAATTCAAACACTAGGGCACTGTTGATTGCCGGCAAAATGTTGAGATACCTGGTTTTTAAATTCTAGTGAACCCAAAACACGTCTGAAATTCATGAAATTTGGCATGCTATAATGGAGCGGCATCAACATGCCATGGTAAATTTTTTGTCCCATTTGGGACAGGTTTGGGTATAAGCTTCTCACAAACCAGAGCTTCTCACAATAAGTGTGATGGTCTTGGTAGGGAACGTGCCATCTTTGGGGACAGAATGATATCTATTGCCTCTTATTGCTTTCAAAAAATTTCTAGTTTCAACATAGAACAACAAGAGTGTTGTGTTTAATTTTGGAATTTTTCGGGGTTCGTTTGGACATTTTTATACATTAACTGGGTGGCATTTAATGTGCATAATTCAAATTTGAACTACAAGCACATGCTCCAGTGCACCAAAGTTGGTTGAAAAATCACATGCGTTTCCTTGGGTGAATTTTTAGGTCACATGCAAAAAATGGGAATGAAATTCAAACACAAGGGCACTGTTGATTGCCGGCAAAACGTTGAGATGCATGTTTTCTAAATTCTAGTAAATCCAAAACTCGTCTGAAATTCATGAAACTTGGCATGCTATCATGGAGCGGCATCAACATGCCGTGGTAAATTTTTTGTCCCATTTGGGGCAGGTTTGGGTATAAACTTCTCACAACGAGAGTGATGGTTTTGTAGGGAATGTGCCACCTTTGGGGACGAAACGATATCCGTTTCCTCTTATTGCTTTCAATTTTTTTAGTGTCAACATAGAACAATAGGAGTGTTGTGTCTAATTTTGGAATTTTTCGGGGTTCATTTGGATATTTTTATACATTAAGCATGTTTTCTAGGCATTTTATGTGCATAATTCAAATTTGAACTACATGCACATGCTCAAGTGCATATAAACGGGTTGAAAAATCAAATATGTGTCCTTCGGTGCATGCTTAGGTCCCATGCAAGATATGAGAATGAATTTCAAACACCATGCCACCGTCACTCGGTCGGAACCATTGAGATTTCTGGTTTTTAAATTCTAGTAAATCCAAAACTCATCTAAAATTCATGAAACTTGGCGTGCTATCATGGAGCGGCATCAACATGCGGTGGTAAATTTTTTGTCCCATTTGGGGCCGGTTTGGGTATAAGCTTCTCACAAAACAGAACTTCTCACAACAAGCATGATGGTTTCGCTAGGGAACGTGCCACCTTTGGGGATGAAACGATATCTGTTGCCTCTTATTGCTTTCAAAAAAATTCTAGTGTCAACATAGAACAACAGAAGTGTTGTGTTTAATTTAGGAATTTTTCGGGGTTTGTTTGGACATTTTCATACATTAAGTGGGTTTTCTAGGCATTTTATGTGCATAATTCAAATTTGAACTACATGCACATGCTCCGGTGCATATAAATTGGTTGAAAAATCGAATCTGTGTCCTTCAGTGCATGCTTAGGTCCTATGCAAGAAATGGGAATGAATTTCAAACACCAGGGTACAGTTGATTGCCGGCAAAACTTTGAGATACTTTATTTTTAAATTCTAGTAAATCCAAAACTCGTCTGAAATTCATGAAACTTGGCATGTTATCATGGAATGGCACCCGACATGCTGTGGTATTTTTTGTGTCCATTTTGAGAGAAGGCACACTCGAATAACAGCCAACAAAGACATTTTGAAACGAATAGCTGCGACTGTAACATCTCAAATGTTTCGTGTAATTTAAATTGTGTGTCTTCTGTTAATCATTCACGTGACCCCACGCCTCACTCTTTTGATGGCTAGGAGGTGTCGCGCATGCGGACAGGTGCTTGAGTGCTTGACTAAATGGGAGGCGTGTGACTGTACTCAATGCAGGATTTGTGCAGCTCTTGATCGCAAATGTTTTAGTTAGAACACCCGTATGCAAACCGACAGCTTCCCCAAGAAGCCAAGAGAAAATGTGCCGAGCAGGGTTTCTGCAGTTCTTGATCGCAAACGTTTTAGGTAGAACACCCGTATGCAAAGTGAGAGCTAAGGTCATGCCCCTTAAGTCGAGGGAAAATCCACAGCGCAGGATTTGTGCATCCCTTCAACGCAAACAATTGTTTTGGATGACCCGTGTGCAACCACGTACAAACAATTTGGTAAGATTTGCATGTGTCATATTGGGTATGTTGGCATTTGTCAAACTGGAAAGATTGACATTTGTTGATCTAGTAACATTGCCATTTGTGAACCTTGTAACACTGCGATTTGTCAAAATATGAAGCTAAAAATCACTAGCAATATCTAATTTCTGCAACTAAAATTCAGTAATTAAGCATAGATGGAGGCGAGGAGTCGTGTTCAGTCAGGCGTGCAGCGGGCGGCGCAGTTCTCGATACGGCTTTAATGCAGACGAGTGAGAGGGTAGCGGTTCCTGAAATATTGAACGGCCAATGATGCATCCTCCTTCAATTAGCATCGTGAATGCATGAGGAAAGTAATGGGAGGAGCACCGGGAAAAGAGGTAGCATGATGTGAATGCAACGCAGTTTGCACTCATATAAAGGCGCCTCTCCATTCCAATGCATCTACCACATCGTACACACGTAAGCATTTGCCTAAGCACCTACACTAAGCGCAAAAGTGCTCAGTCCAGACCCATGGCGGCGATGCGCGCGAGCAGCCAGCGGCTGTGCCAGATGGTCCATGAGGCCGGCGTGCAGCATGGCACCGAGGGTCGTCTCCAGATGATGTTGGCGACCGGCTGGTGGATGGCCACCGCCGTCGCCAGCTACGACTCTTAGTTGGACTAGATGATCGTTGCCACCACCAACAAGTTCACCATCGTCAAGAAGCTCGTGGTCGACATCGCCGTACTCCTCCAGCCCGCGCGCTCGAGCTCCCCATTGCCTGCCACCCTAATCGGCCTCCTTGTTCGGAACCTCTTTCAAGCACTGATGGCCCTGCGACTGCCCGCCAACGCCACAAAGAATGTCCATGTGGAGGTCGCACTCGCCACGAGGCCCCTCGCCCCGCAAGAATTCGTCGACCTACACATCCACATGTACGAGCAAATCGTGTACATAGGTATCTACAAGGCCAGTGAGGACGCTACGATGTTGGCCTTCTTCAACCGGCTGGAAGCCTTGGATGCCTTTACTGAGAAGCACCTTGACCTCGCCACAAAAGTCGTCGCTCCTTAGCCACCGGTCAATGGTCCGACATACTGAGTTGAGGAGGAGGAGGACGTACGTTAATGGATGCATCTTTCTTCTTGCCTCCTGTAACCACCACTGCGATCGCATCATCGTGGCCTTAATTCTTATTGTGCTATTGCATTCTCGTTCCAGTCAATACAGGCATGTGCGATCCCTTTGCTTACTTATATGCATCACTATAACTAGTACTCTATCCGTCAATTTATAAGTTGTGTTGCCGGTGTTTGGGGCCGGTGCACGAGCATGCACGTTCGTTAATGCAATCTGTCGCACAACACATCTTATTAGCAACAACCGTCTGTGTTATTATTGGTCTTCGCACACATTTTTGATTACATATCTGTTTGCCGCATATCACACACATATTCTTCTATTGAACTGTTTCTGTTCTCTTGTCTCAACACAAACAGTTCATCCGAGTGAACCGCATGCCGTATATCGCACACACCTTCATGTGGCTGACCGTTTCTTTTGTGTTGCCTAATCACAAATAGTTCATCCAACTGAACCGTATGTTGTACATCGCACATGCCTTCATCAAGCAGCCCATTTCTTTTGTTCCTCCTTATCGCAAACAGTTAATTGAACTTATGCCCATCATCGCACATGCAACCAAAATCTGAACCGTGTTTGATGCATCCGTCATCGCAAACGTTTTGCACCTTTTTTATGGTCTTTTTACACCATTGTTTGCGATTATTGCATCGCACACAGTTTCGTCGAAGGGTCTCTGATCGTAGTGTCGCGTTAGCAGCATCCTACAGTAGTGTTTGTAGGCATAGTTGGTTCTAATTTGAACTGGTATGGGTGTTATGTTTGAAGTTCCTACAACATATACTTTCAAGTGATATTACCAACCAAGATATGAAACGAGAAATGAGTATAACATGCTCCGAGAGAGGTCAAGTACAACTATAACTTCAAGTGTAGTCCAGCAAGGAAATTTAGTAGACATGTCATGCAGAGAGCAAAGCATTGACGTACACAGAGAAGATTCCCACACTGGGTCACTCAGTCCCGTCACATTGCGCGTCACGTCAGAAGGAGCTTGGGCCAGCCTAGTGTGTTTGGAACGAACATAAACACTCTTCTTGGATGCATGATCCATGAAGAAGAGAGCTAGATATCGATCGGTGGCAAGGAGGAAGTGGTGTAAAACATTCTGGACCGATGAAGGTTTCGGCAGCTCCGCTTTCTTCTTGTTGTCGCGGGATCCATTGCTCCAGTGGACCCCGTCACTCCCTCGCTCGATCGTGTCGTTGATAGGATGTTATGAGGAAGGGAGCCCTGTTGAATTGTAGTTTATTTATTGGTAATCAAGTGCATGCGATTAAATAGGTTCTCTCGTGGAATTGCAATTTCTTTATTGAAGTTATAGAAATATTCGTTTTGCATGGATTACTACCACAGAAAATATATCTTCAAGAAATTTCATCGTATTCTTAGTTATAGGAGTTACTTTGCAGTTCTTGGATTTTGGATTCAAAGCATTCTAACGTAATAGTTGCTAGAATGAATAGAATTATGATAATTTAAAAAATTGACACTATATTTTTTCTAGAAAAAATAAACTTGTACCCTTGGTAATCTAACAGCAGAACCGACATCTACGCCCACGGGTGGCGCCGATCTACGGCCAAGGGGTAGCCATCACACCCCCTTCCTGCACAGCAACCTAGACTAAGGCCCTACCCGCGTGACACCCATGCGCCGCGAGCAGCAACCCTAGGCGGCAACGCCTGCGGTCAGCGGCAATCAACGACCAAGGCAAATCCAGCGATCTCCTGTTCCTCTCCGTTTGCATCCTTCCCTCCTCTCGTGATCAAGGCGCATAGGCACCCCCTATGTCTACAAGAGCTCCAGTCAACGCTAGCAACGCCAACAGACAACGGCTTAACAACACCATCACAAGGTGATCCTTCTCCATAGATTAGTTATCCCTTCCTATCAGCCCACCTTCTCCTCTAATTTTCTCTATCTCCTTCATCTGCCGTGAGAGTAAGAGGAAGGAGGAGAGTAGGGAGAAAGAGGTAAGAAAGGCAAAGAAGAGAGAGTGAGAGCTAGTTGGGTGCAAATGGTCATTTGCATTGTGAGATTAGTGTGAGAAATACACTAATAGGAAAATATGGCATTTTATCATATAGTCAAAACAATATATCTAATAGCCCAACAAGAACAGGCACTGGCACAGGCGAGCTGACGGAACAAGGGGAGTGACTAGTTAGTGGGTACCCCCTATGAGGGGGTAACTAGTGGAGGCACGTCATGTAGTGCACCACATGTTGCGTGTTGGACGCACAAGTGGGCATGCATATTTGTTTAGATTTTTAATTTGTTATGGGTCTTTTTTCTCACATGAAGCACACATTGGGAAAAAGCATAGATGTGCTTCCCGAAAGTGACAAGCACAATTATTCTTCGGTTGAAGCACAATTTTGCTTCACATAGTTGCGTTTTTTGAAAAAGTGAAAAACACAGTTGTGCTTCATCCTGCAGCAAAATTGTGCTGCTCAGTAAGCACAGTTGCCCCAAAAAGTAAAAACCACAGTTGTGCTTCCAGTAAAAGTGCAAAGCACGGTTATGGTTCTGGTTTTTGTTTTTTCGAGATTTCCCTTTTTTATTCTAGGTTTGGTTGTTTGGGTTTCCTTTTTTCTATTTCCAAGTTTTTTTAGAAAAATATTTTTTATTGTTAACTTGGGATTTAGTTTCAAAGATCTCGATGCGAGAAATGCAATAGTGAAAACAGTTTGTGATGTGGATGCATGACTCAAGAGATAAAACGTTTGAAAAGTATGAACACAAATACAAAAATCCCGTTAATGTCACACATGCAGTGCACCTCTTGTAACCACGAGATTGTTTTAGCATACGAGAGGGGAGGGGCGATTCGGCTCCTGAGCTCATCTACACCAGCCATGAACAGTAAAAAATACTAGACAAATTAAAAAACAACTATTTTTTATGGAATATGTTTCAGAGCGTGAGACTTGTGCAAAATTTTAGCTTGTTTAGACATCCGAGTAGCTCTTAGCAAAAAAGACAAATTTGGGGTCTGTGAAATTTGGCACGAATCTCACGTACTTGAACATCTTCCATGCAAAAAACGATGATTTTTTTAATGTTTTAAGTATTTTTACTTTACTATTTATAGGGTGCAGATGTGCTAAGGCTCGGAAATGAATATTCAATGCGAGAGGAGTATTTTTAGACCATCTCGTGAAGCTTTATTAATTCGTTACAACGTTTATAGTGATGAAACAGAGATCGCAGGGCTAACATAACCAAACATGATGAACATCCCCTAAAGTAAGAGCATGCTTTGCTAAATTGTGTGCCTCAATATTCGAGGATCTAAACTCATGAATAAAATTGCAAAAAATAAATAGAATGATGAACCATTCTCGGACAATAGTCCCGTAGATTGCGGCACTCCCTTCCTTGATCTCAGTCACAACTACCTTGCACTCTGAAGACACCTGAATCCTCTGTCTATAGAGATTATCTGCAAGGGCCAACATCTCCCTTATTGCCATCGCCTCCAAAGTAGGTGGCTCACAGATCATTGGCAACACTATATTAGAGGCACCTATGAATGTTACATGGTGATTTCTACATGCCGCTCCAATAACCCCAAAATGCCCAGATCTTGTCAAAGCGCCATCCACATTGATCTAGGAAAAGTCTCAGGAGGGGCAAGCCACCGCGGTGGCCTTGATGTTGCTCCCACTTCACTCATCGCAGTTGGCTTGTCCTCATATTGCATGTTCAAAATTAAAAAGTTCTTGAACATGTACTCACATATGGCTTTCCTCCTGGCTCCCCAAATCGCCCATAGTGTCACCACGAGACAAGTAAAGTCCACATGCCATAATGAGTCATGTAAGGAGATGTCAGTGTCAAAACCAGCGGATCTCGGGTAGGGGGTCCCGAGCTATGGATCTTGGATCGATGGGTTAACAAGGAACACATAGATAGTATTTACCCAGGTTCGGGCCCTCTCAAAGAGGTAAATCCCTACATCCTGCTTGATTATATTGATGTGTATGTATGATGGCTACATAGTTGATCTACCTCAAGATCAGATGAACTAAACCCTAGATGAGTAGGACGATGGTTCTAGCCTCTACGGACTAAACCTTCTGGTTTATATAGACACCAGGGGTACCTAGGGTTACACATGGTCCGTTGCCAGCAGGGGATAAACACGCATACGCCATCTATCTTATCTTGAAGTACACACCAAGTCTTCAGAACTTTCCTTCTGGACCATGGGGTCATATATAGCTCGGCCTTCCCATGACGGATTAAGAACATCCTACTAGTCCGGCCCATAAGAGACAGGCTAGCAGCCCGAGGACCCCTTAGTCTGAGACACCCTCAATAGCCCACGAACTAGTCTTCGAAGCCAAGTTCACTACAACAGGAACCCCCCTTTAGCAACGTATCGATGTGTTGCCTTTTGTCCATATAAGCGTTGCTAAGGGCTATACCAACGGATTATTATGCGTTGCCTTTGGTGGCGTTGGAAGGGTCTACAACAACATATATATATCCGTTGGTAATCTAAGGAATAATGTGCTGCAAACCAACAACATATACACCCAACGCTTCCATGCGTTGCTATTCGCACAAATAGAATAACCTCCAAATATAATTATTTATAATAGTCGGTTGTTCAAATAGCAGTACATGGCACATTTTTTGAACTTGCAATACAAGGTACAACTTTACTAAGATTCGATAGAGTAGAAATCAAACTAATATATTGATTCAATGTCACAATCTGTTACATTGCAATGCAAGTATCATCAATTAGGAGTACATCAATTTCTTAGAAAATAAAACATTTTACAAGATACAAATTTCTAAAATTCTATGAATTGTCTGCGTTCTCGTCCAAGTGCCAAACATCAGCATAAATTATCCAAGGATCCAAGTAATCATCTAGTATTGAACTCCTCAAACTACACAGAAAAAACCATGATACTATTGAGGCATAAATTTGAAATTTGAAGTTTTCAAATATACATGATATACATTGTACCAAAATGGATCCACGTAAAAATTACCAAGTGCCAAGAAAAGAAGGTTGGGAGAAAAGACATAAGCTTATGTATGTCTTACATATAACTTAGAAGAGTACATATTAAAACACCAAGTATCTTTGATCAATCAAATGTGAATCTTCACTGTGAACAACCATCATCATGTATTTACTACTAACAATTATCCAAAGATTATATTATATTAATAATGAGATGAATTCAACTACCAACTAAATTTTAAGTAGGTAACAGTAATATCGACTACAAAGAATTGGATATTTCCATCTTCCAAAGGATTCTACATTTATTTCTTTTGCTTGCTAGCAATGATATATTAGGAGAAAAAAAATATCAAAACTAGTAGCCAGAAAACCATCACACAAAACTTTGTAGTTACCTGAGAAATAGAATGTCACATGTTAGAATTTTTCAATCCCTGATTAATATTCTCAGAACCTGTACAAGCAACAACAACAAAAAATGCATCATCACATTTGGGATGGTTGGCGTTGTCAACTCATGCAAAAAAAGACCAAGACATGCATAATGAACTATGATACGGAAAAGGGGAGTTGTGGGACAACTTTCTCATCCATTTCGCTTGCCATCATGCCTGGCCTGAGCCGCTCACTCGACCTTGTAGGATAGCATGATCTAATTATTACAGACAAGATCGTGCCCAAATTAGTATAGAAGACAAGACATGATTGAATAATCCATTAGAAGCTGGGAAAGATAAATCAGAGGTAACATACCCGACTGAGCCACTATAAAAATTTAAAGTCTGGTTTCACTCTAACCACATCACCACCCCAATCTGAGATTAGGACATGAGCCACAAATGGAGATTTAGAAGAGATGATTCATGACCCTCGTCTAGTACGCCGTAGATGGCGGCGTGAATTGGTTTGGGCTTCTCTAAGAAAATGTAGGGGAGTTTTGCTTATAGATATGGTGGGATCCAATATGTTTATAGCAAAAAAGAAATTGACGTGCCACTATTTAGTTCTTCAAGACCGGCCTAGTACAAAAGTTGAATACATATTTATGAAAATGCTTCAGAGGTGACCTATATAATGGCTGAACAGTATGAATAAAAGAAGACCAGGGCTGAATAGGTTTTTGTTAGTACTTGCACAGTTTCAAGAAACACTACCCATAAGCCATCAATGCCAATGTGGCATATTATATATCAAGGTAATTTGATCTTTGTGACCTTTTAGCTTCCAAATCATGTATCATTTGTCATGTCATTGAATAACTGATCATCAATACATATAGGACTGTACAAAATGTTGGAATGGGGAAAATATGGGAATGTACAAAATACCTAATCAATGAAGAAAATGGGTTGCCTCACATTCTCGGATGATATGGAAGCTGTACATATCCATCTGCCCTGAAGCTGCACGCCATAAAGCAAGTTAATACCCTACAAATTAGGCAAGGAAAGCTAAGATACATAATCTTATTTATTTGTGCATCTATTGTCAACTGTTTGAAACAAGACCTATCGGACAATTTCATACCAAAATCATGGCTACTGCAAGTATTTAGATACTAACAAACTGTTAGCTGACATCTAGTAAAATCACATGATGATATACAAGTGGAAAATATAATTAGATATAGTCAGACACCAATCTTATTGGTGGCTAGCAAGGTTGTGCTACTAACCTCCCTGTCATGGAGTAGTACAACTCCAGCACAGAAGTGATTTGAAGGGCTCGGAGAATTCATGGTATGACAACCAGAAGCCAATGTTGAGGCAGACTGGACCTCCTCCATATCCTCCAGAACAGACCTGATGATGTCAAAAGAGTTCATCATAGGTTCAATGCATGTTTTATCTTGAAAATACAAGGGGAAAAGATCAACAACTGAATCATATTTACATTATGCGCCTATAAATAAATTTGTTTCAGATCCAACATACAGTCCAGATTAATGTCGTCACAATGTAGCGGGGGAGGCGCAGCACTGTCAGGCCCGAGTGTGCAGCAGCGCGTGTGTAGACTCGAGGTGAGAGAAGCGCGCCGGCCGTTCATGGCACTAGGGTTAAGAATAAATTGTGTGTTCATATGAAAGGAAGGTACGGTAATATGGCTACAATCCATACTTCGACACCTTGCAATGGTGTGCACCACGATTCATCTGTGTGTTCCAAATCAATCAACAGGGTACACTTCATTACCATTGTTGTTGGTTTAAACTGAAGGTGTGTGACAGCCAAACCTATGATATGCAGATCAACATTTCTTCTACAATGTGCTCTTAAAGAATAAAAAGCTAAAGAGCAAGTTGTTATAGCTATCTTGTAATATAAAGATTGAGAGGAATAGTGCACGTGATGTGTGTTGTTACCAGCGCTACGATATTGCAGGCTCCATCTCCTCCCTCTGACTGTCGCCAGCAGCCTCCGGTGAGCAAATCCCGCGCAGAGCCGACGACGGGTGGATCCGTCTCCTGGAGTCAAGTTTCACGCTCCCGAGTTGGGGGACCTGGTGGCGGGTTGTGGTCTGTGCGGTGGGGTTCACAGCAGCTGCGGTGGTCAGGGTGGCTCCTCCGGGGGCCCGATGGTGGAGGCGGTGGCCGGTGGTGCAGGAGCTGCTAATCTCGTGTGGCCTTGGACCCAGATCTGGTCGGGACAGTTGGGCGGCGGCGGCTGCTCGGCGCCGGCATCGTGGCCTGAGCGGCCATCATGGAGGCTGGGGGCTCGCAGTGGCGCTGGCTGGTGGTGGCGCCGGTAGCCGGTCGTCAAAAAAATTGGAAGTGGCGGCGGCAACATCGTGCTGATGGAGGTTGGGTGAGAGAGGGAGAGGAATCAGGCGAGAGGGGGAGATGGTGGATAGAAAAGTAACATTTTTCTACAGGTTGGCCCCTGATATTTTGACGCATGGTGGCAACGGGGAACGGGGAGGTTAGCTGTAGGTGCGGGAGGTGGGAGGTGGAACAAACAACGAATGTTTGGGTATCGTTGGTACATATGTGTTGCTATATGGGGGTTTTTGTTGTACTGGTTGTATCCGAAGAATCATCGGCGTTGGGGACTAGTTCCTCTCGTAAAAGGTTATCTTTAATAATTTATGACCATACGCCCCCTAAGTGACGTCACAATCTCCAAAGTGTATACGTAACTTAACCACGAAGGCCAGTTGCCCCCGGTGTAAATAGTGCCTTTATCTGACAAATTTTGGTGAAAGGTCACACCCAGCCACGACCACTGACCAGTTATGAAAACTTGGTTCGCGGCTCGAGGTAGTTTTTCCATTGGCGCGTCCCATCAATATGGAGACCGTGCCCTGTTTTAAGGGATATGATTAATGATTTGGGTTATCCCACGAGCGCATAATGAAACAATTATATCAGGAAGTGGAGAGGTCTGCGGCGCGGTAGAGGGACCCTTGGGCTCACAATAGCTTATAAAAAGGGAGCAACCACCCATCTCTCCGTATGCTCTCACCTCCTCCATTGCCATTGCCTTCCCAACCCTTTGAGCTCCAGCGCCCAGATCCATCTCTCCTCAAAAACTTATCTGGCCATTCCCTCAATCCAGCCATGGTCGGCTCTGGTTCCAAGGGCAAGTGGGAGGCCTCTAGTGTCACCGAAGATGACATGCAAGAGCTGAAGCGTGCCGGCTATCTCCCGTCCAACGTCGCTCACCACGCTTCGGGGGAGGGCCAGGTTATCCCCATGCCCAGGCTAGGCAAAAGGGTGGTGTTCCTTCCCCACTTTATCCGCGTACTGGGCTTTCCCCTCCACCCCTTCGTTCGGGGCCTAATGTTCTTCTACAGGCTAGACTTCCATGACCTAGCCCCAAGATCCTTTCTGCACATCTCGACCTTCATCATTGTTTGTGAGGCCTTTCTTCGAGTCCATCCACACTTCAGCCTGTGGCTTTATAGAGACTATCAAGATCTGATAGAAGGAGTGATTTAATATCACCGAGCCGTGCAGTGCGAATTGGGCGGCCATCCCAGCTTTCGGATCCGGACCCCCCAACAATGTTGGTCTCGTGGACCAAGAAAGGCCTCGACTAAGGGTAGACCACAAAGGTGGAGTCGCTGCAAGGCTGAATCTCCAAGATGCTGAAGAAGAAGGTTGAACAGCCTAACATAGTTCAGATTATGCTTTGTCGCCGCTTCCTACCCTTCCAGGACTAGGCCACTCCCACGTGGTCCCACAAGCCAGAAGACCCTCCCACCGTGATCCGCTTCTACCGCACCACCCACGCCAAATTTTGGAAGGTGTTGTTCAAGCCCCAAAAGGAATGGCCGATCGAGGAAGAAGACATCAGCCTTGATGCCACAACCCCTCCTCGGGAGGTATGATGAATTTTACTCTTATCTTTGGAAGTGGCTACAAAAAGTCAAGCAGAATAGTCCAGCCCCACTGCCTGAGGCCCAAAGGACGGCTATGCTCACAGAGATGTTGGCCGTGGCGCTGTACATGGCACCAGAGAAGAAGGATAAGAAGGCCGTGAAGAGGGAGGCCAGAGAAGGCCTCCATCCCAGGGGACCCCCGGACACCATATCTGTGGAAACGCAGGCCCACTCGGCTCTTAACAGGGAGATGGAGTAGGGAGATGATGTAGAGAGTGACTCCTCCCAAAAAAGGAAGAGGGTGGCGTTCGATGACGCCGATGACGGCGAGTCTCCTCCTGCCCCAAAGAAGCAATGCAGGTCCAAAGTGGCCCTGTGTGGAGATAGTTTGGACTCTGCCGAAGAGGTTCCCCTAAGGAAACCCAGGATTAAGCCTCGGGCACAAAGGTTTATATCCGAAGATACACCCATGTATTTTTAGCCGAATTAAGTGAAATGCTAATCGTGTGTTTTTCTATTAATGTCGCAGCTCAATGTGCAACCTCCCTACCGACCAAGTCTCGGAGGGGAACTCTCCATCGCCGAGTTGGAGGAGAGTGGGACCGCATCATGCACCACACCTCCTCAGGTCATTGGGGAGATCGAGGAGGTGCTGTCCAGGAAGACCCCTCCCGTCCGAACACCGGGGGAGGAGGCGACGCCATCATGGCCAAAGTAAATACCTCGATCGCCGAAGACCAGGAGGGCGGATCCCTTCTGGTGAACAAGGATGGGGAGCTCTGATGGTCCGAGCCTTCGCTGATATGTCCATTTTGCATCATGCTTTTATGTTGATATTTATTGCACTATGGGCTGTTATTACACGTTTTGTCACAATACTTATGCTTTTTCTCTCTTATATTACAAGGTTTACATGAAGAGGGAGAATGCCGACAGTTGGAATTCTGGGCTCGACAAGGAGCAAACATTGGAAACCTATTCTGCACAACTCAAAAAGCTCCAAAACTCCACAACACACCGTTTCAGAAAATATAAAAAATATCTGGCGAAAAAAATTCACCAGGGGGCCCACCACCTGTCCACGAGGGTGGGGGCGCGCCCCCTGCCTCGTGGGCCACTCGATGACCCCCCGATGCCCATCTTCTCCTATATGGGGTGTTTTGACCTTGAAAAAAAATCAGAAGGAGGTTTTCGGGACCAGACGCCGCTGTCTCGAGGCGGAACCTTGGCAGAACCAATCTAAGGCTCCGGCAGAGCTGTTTTGCCGGGGATACTTCCCTCCGGGAAGGGGAAATCGTCACCGCCGTCACCACCAACAACTCTCCCATCTTGGGGAGGGTTATCTTCATCAACATCTTCACCAGCACCATCTCCTCTCAAACCCTAGTTCATCTCTTGTATCCAATCTTTGTACTCTAACCTCAGATTGGTTCCTGTGGGTTGCTAGTAGTGCTGGCTACTCCTTGTAGTTGATACTAGTTGGTTTACTTGGTGGAAGATCATATGTTCAGATCCATTATGCATATTAATACCCCTCTGATCATGAACAATATTATGTCTCGTGAGTAGTTACTTTTGTTCCCGAGGACATGGGAGAAGTCTTGGTATAAGTAGTCATGTGAATTTGGTATCTGTTCGATATTTTGATGAGATGTATCTTGTCTCTCCTCTAGTGGTGTCATGTGAACGTCGACTACATGAAACTTCACCATTATTTGGGCCTAGTGGAAGGCCTTGGGAAGTAATAAGTAGATGATGGGTTGCTAGAGTGACAGAGGCTTAAACCCTAGTTTATGCGTTGCTTCATAAGGGGTTGATTTGGATCCACTTGTTTCATGCTATGGTTAGGTTTACCTTAATACTTCTTTTGTAGTTGCGGACACTTGCATTAGAGGTTAATCATAAGTGGGAGGCTTGTCCAAGTAAGGGAAGCACCCAAGCACTGGTCCACCCACATACCAAATTATCAAAGTACCGAATGCAAATCAAATGAACGTGATGAAAACTAGCTTGACAATAATTCCCATGTGTCCTCGGGAGCGTTTTCCTTCATATAAGAGTTTGTCCAGGCTTTTCCTTTGCTAAAAAAGGATTGGGCCGTCTTGCTGCACCTTATTTACTTTTACTATTTGTTACTTGCTACCAATTACCTTGTCACAAAACTATTTGTTACCGATAATTTTAGTGCTTGCAGAAAATACCTTACTGAAAACTGCCTATCATTTCCTTCTGCTCCTCGTTGGGTTCGACACTCTTACTTATCAAAAGGACTATGATAGATCCCCTACACTTGTGGATCATCAAGACTCTTTTCTGGCGCCGTTGCCGGGGAGTGAAGCGCCTTTGGTAACTGGAATTTGGTAAGGAAAAATTTATATAGTGTGCTGAAATTTACTGTCACTTGTTACTATGGCTCATCATCCTTTGAGGGGCTTGTTCGGGGTATCTTCACCCCGACCAGAAGAGCAAAGAGTTTCTTCTCAACCTACTGAACCTACTGAAAATGTTTGCTTTGGAATTCCTTCGGGTATGATAGAAAAACTGCTAGATAATCCTTTTACAGGAGACGAAACACTGCATCCCGATTTACACCTAATCTATGTGGATGAAGTTTGTGGATTATTTAAGCTTGTAGGTATGCCCGAGGATGTTATCAAGAAGAAGGTCTTCCCTTTATCTTTGAAGGGAGACACATTGACATGGTTTAGGCTATGCGATGATATTGGATCATGGAACTATAATCGGATGACGTTAGAATTTCATTAGAAGTTCTACCCTATGCATCAGGTTCATCGTGATCGTAATTATATATATAATTTTTGGCCTCACGAAGGAGAAAGCATCGCTCAAGCTTGGGGGAGGCTTAAGTCAATGTTATATTCATGCCCCAATCATGAGCTCTCAAGAAAAATGATCATTCAAAATTTTTATGCTCGGCTTTCTCTCAGTAATCGCACCATGCTCGATAATTCTTGTGCTGGTTCTTTCATGATGAAATCTATTGAACTCAAATGAGATTTATTGGAAAGAATTAAACACAACTCTGAAGATTGGGATCTCGACGAAGGTAAGGATTCAGGTATGACCCCTAAATTTGATTGTGTTAAAGCTTTTATGGATACCGATGTTTTCCGTGAATTTAGCACTAAATATGGACTTGACTCTGAGATAGTAGCTTCTTTCTGTGAATCATTTGCTACTCATGTAGACCTCCCCAAGGAGAAGTGGTTTAAATACCATCCTCCCATTGAAGTAAAAGTAGTTGAACCTATTAAAGTTGAAGAAAAGACTATCACTTATAATGTTGATCCCATTGTTCCTACTCTTATATTGAGAAACCACCTTTCCCTGTTAGAATAAAGGACCAAGCAAAAGCTTCAACTGTGGTTCGTAAGAGTAGTACTAGAACACCTAGACCCTCTGAGCAAATTAAAGTTGAACCTAGTGTTGCTATGGTTAAAGATCTCTTGTTTGAAAATTTAGATGGACATGTTATTTACCTCCAAGAGGAAGCTGCTAGAATAGCCAAACCAAATGCTAGGAATAAACATAGACATGTTGTAAGCTTGCCTGTTATTCCTATTAAAATAGGAGATAATTTCTATCATGGTTTATGTGACGTAGGTGCTAGTGCGAGTGTAATACCCATTTATTTATATGATGAAATTCTGCATGATATTGCACCCTCTGAGCTAGAAGGTATTGATGTTACTATTAAGCTTGCTAATAGAGACACTATTTCACCAATTGGGATTGTTAGAGATGTTGAAGTCTTGTGTGCGAAAGTTAAATACCCTGCTGATTTTCGTGTTCTTAGTTCCCCACAAGATGATTATTGTCCCATTATATTTGGTAGACCCTTCTTGAATACTGACAATGCTAAGATAAACTGCGTAAAAGACATTGTTACTATTGGTTTAGGGGATATGCCTCATGATTTTAACTTTGCTAAATTTCGTAGACAACCCCATGATAAGGAATTACCTAGTAAGGATGAAATTATTGGCCTTGCTTCTATTGATGTGCCTCCTAATGATTTGTAATGCCCAGGATGGGACTATATCTCCTACGTGTCGAGGCACGACTTAAAGATATAAGCCCATTCTGGAATGACCGCAAGTTTGGTACCTTTGCACATCTCATGTAAAAATAGGGATGAAAGCGGAAAAGATAGTTGGCTTACACTCGCCACGTCAAACAATTCATTACATATCCAAACATCATTCAAATAAACATCACAGCCCGTCTACGGGTAAAGATCCAAATGAAAGATACCAAACATAACATAAACCACAGGTCTGAAACGCCCCTAGTAGAAACCTCTACAGATCGTCGGGATAGTGCACGTAGTAACGGCTACGGTCCTCGTTGTACTCCCAGTACAGTTCGGTGCCGTCACTTGAATAGATCGCCTGAGTACCTGCATCTGGTGTGGTGTAGAGTCTGTGAGCCACAGAGGACTCAGCAATCCCGTTCCCGGCTAACACAACTATCCAAGCCTTCGGTGTGGAACAAGGCTGAAGAAAGAAGAAGAGGTTGCAGCAGCACTAGCACTAACTTACGTAAAAGAGAGCGAGAAGAGAAGTGCCTCGGACGAAAGATGATCACGAAGTGATCCTAACTAAAGCAAGTCAAACATAACCCCACCGTGTTCACTTCCTGAGCCCCTCTCGGAAAATGACCGTCACGGTACTCACGCTGGTAGTGTATTCTGAACATGGTGTCAAGTTTTCTACAACCGGATATTAACAAATTCCCATCTGCCACATAACCGTGGGCACGGCTTTCGAAAGTTCATAACCCTGCAGGGGTGTTCCAACTTGGCCCATGGCAAGCCCACAATCCGCGGAGTCGCAACTCCAAGGTGGGAAGGCCCGAGTATCCCCGGAATCCCGTGCTCAAGATACTCCGACTAAGGTAAGGCTAATCCAGCAAATCCTCCTGGCGTGCCGACACCCTGACAGTAGCCGCGCGTATCTAGTCTCAGGCCACGACCGGATGGGACAAGCTACGGGTTTTTACCAGACCTTGAGTTTCCTCGAGGTGGCCCCGCAGGTTGCCCAGTTCGGACCAACACTCATGTGGAGCACTGGCCCGGGGTTGTTGATTAAGAACAGGGTTAATTACTCCCTATGCAAGTTTTTAGTTGTTTAGGCAAATAGTACCAATGTTGGGACTTGCTGGAAAAGACTTAGCACTTAGCGGTTTATCGAGGGGGTACCATAACCCCAACCGTGTGAGGAACGCATAATCAAGGAACATAACACCGGTTTATACGGTTCCTAGTGCGGCATGAGTGGAACAAATCACCAAGCAAAAAGGCTTAGCCTTCCACCCATTACCAATATATAGATAATTTCATTTAAGAATTAATATAGTGTGATATCCCAACAAGCTTCAACAAGAAGCAAGAATCTTCAATCTTCTCCTGCAACTAGCAATGCTATAAGAGGGGCTGAGCGAAGCTTACTTAGCCAATCAAAGGTTTGCATAGGTAGGGTGGTTAGACAGATTCATGGTTACAATAGGAGGCTGACAGGAAAAACATGGGCATTGAGGCAAAAGCTATAGAGCGAGACTTCTAGCAATAGGCAAAGATAGTAATGTTATCGGGGTCAGGCCATCTTGCCGGAAGAGTCGTCGATGGGATCGTAAGAGAGCTCCTTGTTCTCAACGTCGGTAGTAACCTCGTTCTCGTACTCGGTCTCGGCTTCCGGCTCTACTCAACACAAACTCACAAGGCACGAAATAAACATGATGCAATGCGCAAACAACAGGATGCATGGCTGATGCACTTAGGAAGCACTACGGATGCACTTAAGAAGCACAGAAAGTCTACATAGGAAGCACAAAGATACAGCACAAGGAGCATGTCAGTATGCATCAAGCAAAATACTTCAAAACATGATAACAAGAGGATCTCATGAATCTAGATGCAAAAACACACAAGTTACATATAGGACTTGCTCAAAACGGAGCAACGGGCTAAAAGATACACCCGAAACAATAAACATGCTAAAGCTGAAACTAACAGCCACATAGCAACTTCGGAGCAAGAAATAAATAGTCTACATCACTCAAACATCATGGCAAGGAGCATGGACATAAAGTAGACATATCCTACATCAAACAATTCCATTCGAGCATCTCCAAAGGAGGCATGGATCAATAGCAGCAAGCTATGAAATTTTGAACTTGACAAGAAAATCCTGACAGCAGTAATTTATAGCAACTTGGGAGCAAGAAGTAAATATGCTACAGCCACCCAAATAAGCATGTGAGAGCATGAATGGATAGCCAACAACATCTACAACAAGGAAACATCAAGAGTCACCCCAAAACTATCATGAATTTGCCTAGAACAACAAGCAAACATGGCATCTGGAAATTACAGATTCGAGACTTAGTGAAATTTCACTAAGTGTTAAAACAGCAGTTTTTATCACGACATGTTTGTGAGCAAGTTTAAGTCACCTCAAAGCATAACATGGCAAGTGGTTAGCACCACAGCAAAGTACACATGATGGAGAGTCCAAAACATCTAAGCATGCATCAAGGGGACAACCACATCAATAGCAACGAGCTCCTCAACTAGGCATCTCGTAACAAGTTTAACAACATAACAGCCACAAGCACTTTTTCAAAGGAGATAAACATGGCAAGATGAAATCTATCATGCAAGCTAAAGCAACCAACATGTAGAGCATCTCATGATGAACATGTGGAGATATCATTTGCTTCATTTGGATAAACATGCAACAAGTTATCACATTGCAAACATGGCATGAAAACAACTAATAGCAGCAGTTTATAACAAGTAGCACTCTTCCCATGAAGATTAAGACATCTATATGACCTCAAACATGCATGGCACAATGGAACAAAACATAGTACAAGTCACCACGATCATTTTGACATATCATATGCTCAAATCGGACATGCACAACAAAAGTTATCATCAATACAAAACTGCATCAGAAACTAAAAAAAATCTAGGGACTTAGAGAAAAAAAAACAGAGTCAACCTCAGGCGGATCTGGTCAAACGGGGCGGATCCGAAGCGGGCGCGGATCCAGCGGAGCGGGTCGGGTTGCGGATCGGTGCGGGCTCTGCGGGTCGCGGGTCGGGCTCCCCGGCCCGCTAGGGTTGGAGGCGAGGGAGACCCCGATCGGATCGGGCGGCCTGGCTCCCTGGCGATCGAGGAGCAGCGGCGGAGGCTCCCTGGCGAGCAACACCGGTGGGAGGGGCGCGGCTGCTCGGATCGGCCGACGGGGAGGGGAGGCCGGCGGCGGGCCTGGCCGGCGGCGACCTGGGAGGAGGCGGCGGAGTAGGGAACCGACGCGGCGGCCGGCGGCGACGGGTGAAAGAGGCGGCGGGGCGGCCAGTCGGATCGAGGTCGGAGGGGGCCGGCGCGGAGGTGCGGTGACCGGCGGCGAGCTTCGGCGGAGGAGAACGGCGGCGGCGGCTCGGAGGTAGAAGATGACAGCGCGGGGTCGGGTGCGGGCCCACGCGTCGGATGGAAGCACGGGCGGCGGAGGTCGGAAGCGTGGGTGTCGTGAGGTGGAAGCACGCGCAGCGAGGTCGGAAGCACGGCGTGTCAACGGTGGAAGCACCGCGCGGCAGAGGTGGAAACATTAGGGTTTTGGA
>LR738714.1:168113180-168185355 GCA_902687465.1 Secale cereale | reverse complement strand
GGGGGGGGGGTTGGACGTTTATATAGGCACAAGGAGCTAGGGTTGTCCAAATGAGGGGAGGTTTTCGGCCACGAGATCACAATTGGATGGCCTAGATGAAGGGAAGGGTTTGAGTTGGGTTGGTGGGCTGTTGGAGGGGTGTCTTGGGTCTCAAAGAGGGGGTACTTTCAGCCCACAAGGATAACTGTTGGAGCAACGAACGAATTCCAAACGCGACGAGATTTGACAGGCGGGTTACACGCAACAAAACAACATCGCACGACAAGTCTCACGCCAGACCGGAAACGTTACACGGCCAAACACAAAAGTAGTTCTCGGGGATACCATGGACACGTGAGAGAGCGCCGGAACTCGAAACGGACAACGGGAAGGAATGAGTGGGACCGGATGCAAACGACAACACAAATGCAATGCAATGCACATGACAACATGACATGGATGAATGCACACACGCACACGTCAAAAAGGACGAAAACTTGAAAAGACGAAGAACCCAGAATGGCCAAAGATATAAATATTGCCCAAAAGGAAAAGTATTACATCCGGGGCATTACATGATCCTTTAGAACAATATCTGCTAGACCATGAAAATGATATGTATGTGAATGAGAGAAGGGAAATAGATGAAATATTCTTTAAGTAGGGACACGTATTGAAAAACAACTTGCCTGTTGAAATCCTAGGGGATCCTCCTCCACCCAAGGGTGATCCCGTGTTTGAACTTAAACCATTACCTGATAATCTTAAGTATGTTTATCTTGATGAAAAGAAGATATATCCTGTTATTATTAGTGCTAACCTTTCAGAGTAGGAAGAAGAGAAGCTATTGAAAACTCTGAAGAAGCACCGTGCTGCTATTGGATATACTCTGGATGATCTTAAGGGCATTAGTCCCACTTTATGCTAACACACGATAAAATTGGAAAAGGATGCTAAACCGGTTATTGATCATCAACGACGATTAAATCCTAAGATGAAAGAAGTGGTAAGGAAGGAAATACTAAAGCTTATAGAGGCAGGTATAATCTATCCAGTTGTTGATAGCCAGTGGGTAACTCCTATCCATTGTGTCCCTAAGAAGGGAGATATGACTGTTGTTCCTAATGATAAAGATGAATTGACCCCACAAAGAATTGTTACAGGTTATAGGATGGTAATTGATTTCCTCAAATTAAATAAAGCCACTAAGAAAGATCATTACCATTTGCCTTTTATTGATCAAATTCTACAAAGGTTATCCAAACATACTCATTTTTGCTTTCTAGATGGCTATTCTGGTTTCTCTCAAATACCTGTGTCAAAAGGGGATCAAGAAAAGACCACTTTTACTTGTCCTTTCGGTACCTTTGCTTATAGAAGTATGCCTTTTGGTTTATGTAATGCATCTGCTACCTTTCAAATATGCATGATGGCTATATTCTCTGATTTTTGTGAAAATATTGTTGATGTTTTCATGGATGATTTTTCCGTTCATGGAATTTCTTTCCATGATTGCTTGAGCAACCTTGATCGAGTTTTGCAGAGATGTGAAGACACTAAACTTGTCTTGAATTGGGAGAAGTACCACTTTATGGTTATTGAAGGCATTGTCTTGGGACATAAAATTTCTGAAAGAGGTATTGAAGTTGACAAAGCTAAAGTTGATGATATTGAAAATATGCCATGTCCCACGGATATCAAAGTTATACGAAGTTTCCTTGGTCATGCCGGGTTTTATAGGAGGTTCATTAAGGACTTCCCCAAAATCTCCAGGCCTCTGACTAATCTCTTACAAAAAGATATTCCTTTTGTCTTTGATAATGATTGTTTAGAAGCATTTGAAATACTTAAGAAAGCATTGATCTCTGCACCTATTATCCTGACTGGAATTTACCCTTTGAGATTATGTGCGATGCTAGTGATTATGCTGTAGCTGCTGTTCTAGGACAAAGAGTTGATAAGAAATTGAATGTTATCCAATATGCTAGTAAAACTCTAAATAGTGCCTAGAAAAATTATGCTACTACTGAGAAAGAATTTTTAGCAGTTGTATTTGCATGTGATAAGTTTAGGCCTTATATTGTTGATTCTAAAGTAACTATTCACACTGATCATGCTGCTATCAAATACCTTATGGAAAAGAAATATGCTAAACCTAGACTTATTAGATGGGGTCTCTTGTTGAAAGAATTTGATTTGCATATTATTGATAGAAAGGGAGCTGAGAACCCCGTTGCAGACAACTTGTCTAGGCTAGAGAATATGCTTGATGACCCACAACCTATTGATGATAGCTTTCCTGATGAACAATTAGCTGCCATAAATACTTCTCATACTGCTCCTTCGTATGCTGATTATGCTAATTACATTGTTGCTAAGTTTATTCCACCTAGCTTCACATACCAGCAAAAGAAAAAGTTCTTCTATGATTTGAGGCATTACTTCTAGGATGACCCACATCTTTATAAAGAAGGAGTAGATGGTATTATTAGACATTGTGTACCTGAGCATGAACAGGAATAGATCCTACGCAAGTGCCACTCCGAAGCTTATGGAGGACACCATGCTGGAGATAGAACTGCACATAAGGTATTGCAATATGGTTTCTATTGGCCTACTCTCTTCAAGGATGCCCGTAAGTTTATCTTATCTTGTGATGAATGTCAAAGAATTGGTAATATCAGTAGACGTCAAGAAATGCCTATGAATTACTGATACGTCCAAAACGTATCTATAATTTCTGCTTGCTCCATGCCTCTTTTGTGTGATATTGCTATGATATTTATGCACTTCCATACACCTTTGATCATATTTGGACTAACCTATTAACTCAGTGCACCCCAGTGCCAGTTTCTGTTTTCTGCTGTTTTTGTATTTCAGGTTTTCCCATTACGTAAACTGCCAGAAAAATTCCAGGAAAAATATATAAAAAATCAGCGTTCCGGAAGCTTCCATGCGGCCAAAGTAGGGCCGGAGGGGGGCCACCAGGGCTCCAGGCGCCCTGGGGGCGCGGCCCCCCTCCTGGCCGCGCCGGGGGGGGGGGGCGCCTGGGCCCCCAGGCCTCCGCTGATGCCCCCCTTTGGCATATATTTACACCGCGTCCCGAAACCCTCGAGGATGGAACCCTTTTTCGCGATCTCATCTCTGTTCCGCCGCCGCCGCGCTTCCAAGAACGGGAGCACCAGGAGAACTCTTCCCGGCACCCTGCCGGAGGGGAGGATCACCACCGGGAGCTTCTCCACCACCATGGACGCCTCCTGGAAGAGTTGTGAGTAGTCTCCCTTGGACCATGGGTCCATGACCAGTAGCTATGTGATGTTCTCCTCCCCTTTTTGTTTTTCACCGATTAGACCTCGTGAGCTGCCCTACATGATCGAGGCACATATGTAATCCTTATGCTGTTGCTATGATGAGTTTGCTGGGATTCGATGGATTATGAGATTATGATCAGATTGTGTGTGAGTAATATATTTGATTTACCTCTTTTATATTTATGTTCTTGAGTAATTCTTGCATGTTCTCCGTTGCTGTTTATTGCTTTGGCCAAGTAGTAGGTAGTAACTCCAAGAGGGAACGTTATGCTTGATTGTGGGTTCATGCCCCTCGATGAATAGCTTGAGTGACAGAAACATGAGTCTAGGGGATGTGCTGTTGCCACAAGGGGGAAAACAACGGTGCTTGTACTCGCGGGTGCAAGGATTGTTTACTTTACACAAAGTTCTTTTAATGCAGTTGTCTGTTGCTTTGAGTTTACACTATGGGTGGGACTCGCAACTTAATACCAGCGAGATGTTCTGGATAGATATCTCAAGGTGGATGATTAGTAGTAGATGCAGATGGATTTCGGTCTACTTGCCTTGGCGTACCGCCCATGCTTTTGAGCCTCTACCTTTCTTGCAGCATAGTTAGCATTGGTTTGCGCACATAATCTTGTCAATTGCCCAGCTGTAATTTGTTTACCTCGCTTAGCTGTTTTATCGTCTTTTGGGAGAGAGACATCACTAGTGAACATCATGGGACCCCGGTCCATATTACCATCACTGATCACATCCGCTATTTACTTTCAGCTCTTACTTACTAGTTGCAGTAATACCTATCACTATTATCTCTTGCATTTGATCCTTTGTAAACGACAAGGCCGGAGGGATTGACAACCTCTCTGTACTCGTTGGGAGCAAAGTTATTTGTATCTGTGTGCAGGTCCAGTCGATCGCTAGTTGCGCCGCTAGCAGTTGACACCTTCTTGTTGAACCTTCGAGTCTCAGGGGAATTCGATCCTTGGTATCTTTGCCAAGGGAAAACTACCGCTACACTGCATCTCAAACCTTCCACTTGGGGTAACCAACGAGGGGCGAGAAGCCATCAAGCAAAGTTTTCTGGCGCCGTCGCCGGGGACTCCACTCTTCAAGATAGGGGAGTTGCACGCTATCTTTTACCTTTGCTTTTTAGTCTTGTTAGTTTACCTTTCAGTTTTTGCTTTAGTATCCTTTATCAAAAATCACAAAAATAGTTATCTTGCTTGCTTGCTGCTATGGGTTCCACCGAGAACACCAAGTTGTGTGACTTCACTAGTCATAACAACGATGACTTTATCTGCACGCCTATCACTACACCTGCCACTTCAGCACCTTCTTATGAAATTAAACCTGCTTTACTGAACCTAGTTATGAAAGATCAATTCTCCGGTGCTGGAGATGATGCTGCTTTACACTTCAACAATTTTGTTGAACTCTGTGATATGCAAAAGTACCAAGAAATATATGGTAATATTGTTAAGCTTAAGCTTTTTCCTTTCTCCTTGAGAGGAGGAGCTAAAATTTGGTTTCAATCTTTGCCTAGAAATAGCATAGATTCTTAGGACAAGTGCAAGGATGCTTTTATTGGAAAGTACTATCCACTTGCTAAAATTATCCAACTAAGGAGTAACATAATGAATTTCAAACAATTGGATAATGAACACGTTGCCCAAGCTTGGGAACGCATGAAATCTCTTGTCAAGAACTGCCCTACTCATGGTTTGACTACTTGGATGGTTATCCAAACTTTTTATGCAGGCTTGAACATTACCTCGCGGAACTTGTTAGATTCGGCCGCGGGAGGAACCTTTATGTCAACTACACTTGGTGCTGCCACGAAGCTTCTCGATGAGACGATGACCAATTATTCCCAATGGCACACCGAACGCGCTCCAACAGGTAGGAAGGTAAACTCTGTCGAGGAGGTTTCCTCCCTAAATGAAAAAGTTGACTTGATCATGTCTCTACTTTCCAAGCAATCTCCTATTGATCCTCGTGATGTTCCTTTAAATTCTTTGATTGCTCAAGAACAAGTAGATGTGAACTTTATCTCTAGAAACAATTTCAATAACAATGCTTATAGGAGTAATTTTGGTAGCAATCCTAGACCGTTCCCCTCTAATTCCTATGGGAACAACAATGCTTATCCTAGCACCAAGAACTTCACTTCTGAACTTGAGATTATGCTTAAAGATTTCATTACTACCCAAAAAGCCTTCAATAAGAGTGTAGAAGAAAAACTGAACAAACTAGATGATCTCTCTTCGAAGGTAGACAATTTAACCCATGAGGTAGAGTTGCTTAAAATTAGAACTTCCCCTCTTGAGGAGAGGAAGACCACTCCTATGAATTCTATTCAAGTGCAAATTAATGAAAACATTAGGATGTTGGCTAAACTTAAAGAGAGATGGGCTAGAGAAAAGGAGGAAGAAGATAGAATTAAGAACCTTCCTACCCACCACACTGTTGCTACTATCCAAGTTGTTGAGGATATCCAAACTCTTAGCACCCAATGCACTCCAGGTCCCATTGGACCTATTAATGGTGATGCTATGACCATAGAAACTACCAAACAAGTGAACCTAAAGGACACCACTACCACTTTACTTGATAGTAGTGACCTTGATTTTGATAATTGCACCCTTACCGAAGTTATTGATTTCCTTCACAAGATGTCTAGAGATCCCCGCACTAGCACACTTAACCTTGCCTTCACCAAGCATATCACTAATGCTCTCATCAAAGCTAGGGAGGAGAAACTTAGGGTATAAGCCTCCATACCTAGAAAGCTAGAAGATGGTTGGGATCCTATGATTAAAATTAAGTTGAATAACTTCTCTTGCTATGCTTTATGTGATGTTGGAGCTAGTACCTCTGTTATGCCCAAAAGAATATATGATATGCTTAAATTGAAACCTTTTGATTCTTGTTCTTTTGGTGTTCGTCTTGTTGATTCTTCCATAAAGAAACCCTTGGGGAGGATCGACGATGTTCTTATCATTGTCAATGATAATTATGTTCCCGTTGATTTTACTATTATGGATATTGAATGTGAACCTTCTTGTCCAATTATTTTGGGACGTCCTTTTCTTCGCACCGTTGGTGCCGTCATTGACATGAAAGAGGGGAATATAATATTCCAATTTCCTCTCAAGAAAGGGATGGAACACTTCCCTAGAAAGAAGATTAAGTTACCTTTTGAGTCCGTTATACGGGCTAGCTATTCTTTTACTCTTGATAAGACTTGATCTCTTTGCATTATGCCTAGCTTAAAGGCATAAAAGAAAGCGCTTTTGGGAGGCAGCCCACAACGAATAAAATTTTATTTTGCTTTTGTTGTGTCTTGATGTTGTTACTACAGTAGCATCATCGTTGTATCTTTACTTTTCAGCTTTGTGCCAAGTGTAGCTTCTGATTGCAAGAAAGTTCAAAAGTTGTGACGTGCTGTCCAGGAAACAGATTCTGTCCTTGGACAGAAAAATTCGTATAAAATCACCAGATCATCTTTTTGGTCTGAATTTTTTCGACAGCGTGCTCTATACAATTGTCTTTCGGGTTTCTGTTCTAAGTTTTTTGATTTGAGTTGCAGAAGTGCCCCGAAAAAAATCATTTACTACCTGCTGGTGTGTTTTTTTACAGATTCTGTCCTGTTTTGCCTTTCCTTCATTTTGCAAACCTTGAGCTTGCTTTTTCTTTGCAAAAAACTTTTGGCAATCTTGAGAAACAGTAGACCTTCAAGAATATCCTTATTTCCAGCAAGGAAAAAATATTTTATTAAGGGTACTAACCTCGCTAATCAGATTATGATGAGTTATGTATGAAGGGAGTTTTCAAGTGTGCGAGGGAAGATGATAAAAAGATTCAGGAGTGTGAAACGCTCAAGCTTGGGGATGCCCCCATGCACCCCTAAGAAATATTCAAGAAGACTCAAGCGTCTAAGCTTGGGGATGCCCCCGTGCATCCCCTTCTCCATCAACATTATCAGTTCGTCTTTCGTTCCACTATATTTTTTCACTTCATGTGTTATGTGCTATGCTTGGAGCGTCTTGCTTTTAGTTTCCTTTTTAGTTTTCTTTAGCTTTGCTTGCCGTTCATAACAAGTTGGAACTCAGCCTTCTTTGTGTGGGAGAGAAACACGCTCCACTTCAACCTAGAACATAACATAGGATTTTCATGTCTATCTTTGCTGTGTGTGTTCTTTGTCTTTCAATAGCTACTATCATGTTCAGTTCTTAGTTTTCATGCTTTACTTTTTGAAGAGCTTTTGTTTAGTTGGTCGCTGGAACTCTCTTTAGTTATCATGCTTATCTTATTAAGAGAGTTGGCTTCTGTTGCATTGGTTGATATGTCTATGATAAAAATGCTATGTGCATAATGGTGCTTAGTAGTTCATGTTTTCTTATGGTTAGTCTCAAATAGCTGGGGGGTTCTCAATGTGTTATTGGAGTACCAACATGATTTGTTTGCCTATGATGTGGTATGGTCTAGTGATATCTTCCTCCGAGAATTTATTTTGATTGGCTTGGCGTATGCTCACGCATATTTAAGACTGTAAAGAAAGTCTATCAGGCCTTGATGATCTTTAATTTCTGAGTAGCGATATAACTTCCATGCCCGATTCAATGTTGCTTTGTCGCTCTGCATGATTATGACCGTCATTTCTCTTTTAGTTGGTCGCTCCCAGTCTTTTGCTAACCTTCGCCTGTACTAAGCGGACTGACTGCTTGTGCATCCAAAATCCTTTAAACCAGTTATGCCATATAAGTCCACCATACCTTCCTATACATGGTATTTACCTACCATTCCTAACGAAGACTTTCATGTACCATCTCGAAATTATTCAAAAAAAAGCATTTCTCTTTTGTGCCTCTGTTTTAGTTCATGAAGAAGTAGTAGTTAATTCATGATCTTTTTAAGTTGGACAAGCTTCACCCCGGGATTGCATGTCTAATGTGCAAACCCATAATACGAGAAGGAACAGGCATAGAGTGCGCCCGGCTCATTAAAAAAATATACAACAAACAAACCCTCCTTCACGCTTTGTTCATGAGAAATTAGAAAACTTTGGCAGTGATAAACAAAGGAGGAGCCGTTCCTCGAAACTTGTCCAGCTCGAGAAGTAATTGAGTTATCTTCTAGCATTCGTTGATGAAATATGCATATTCTAAAAAATAATTATTAGCTCTGTTTTTAAAACCAAGAGCTCTGGTACATGTTTAGTTTTTGTTTCCGACCACGGGTTTTCAACTTTGCCAACAAAAGCCACGGTTCGAGAGTCTCCACCTTCTTTAAAGCACCAACTATTGAGAGCATGATTGTCATTCTGAGTGTAATGTGCATTGTCCCAAAGTACCATTGTCTTTTGCATGATTATGATATCGTTTATTCTGAAATCATTGTATCTAGTCGTCACTTAAACCTTGGAGGTGCCCCTGCATTTATGTTTTGCTTCACTAAAGGGGGCAAGCGAGGTACCACTTTATCATATTTGCACACCATGCTCACTACAAATCTATTGAGTGTTTCAGTATCATATTGTAAAACTTTCAGTTCTTTGTGATTTTCTCATGAGGCAACTTAATTACTACAGATTCATTGTCTCAGTAAGCACTTGTCATGTGACTGTGAAAAGTCCTTATATGGTTAATAGCATGTCACCACAGAAATTATGCTTGTTATCATTTACCTACTCGAGGACGAGCAGGAATTAAGCTTGGGGATGTTGATACGTCCAAAACGTATCTATAATTTCTGCTTGCTCCATGCCTCTTTTGTGTGATATTGCTATGATATTTATGCACTTCCATACACTTTTGATCATATTTGGACTAACCTATTAACTCCGTGCACCCCAGTGCCAGTTTCTGTTTTCTTCTGTTTTTGTATTTCAGGTTTTCCCATTACGTAAACTGCCAGAAAAATTCCGGGAAAAATATATAAAAAATCAGCGTTCCGGAAGCTTCCATGCGGCCAAAGTAGGGCCGGAGGGGGGCCACCAGGGCTCCAGGCGCCCTGGGGGCACGGCCCCCTCCTGGCCGCGCCGGGGGGGCGCCTGGGCCCCCCAGGCCTCCGCTGATGCCCCCCTTTGGCATATATTTAGACCGCGTCCTGAAACCCTCGAGGACGAAACCCTTTTTCGCGATCTCATCTCTGTTCCGCCGCCGCCACGCTTCCAAGATCGGGAGCACCAGGAGAACTCTTCCCGGCACCCTGCCGGAGGGGAGGATCAACACAGGGAGCTTCTCCACCACCATGGACGCCTCCCGGATGAGTTGTGAGTAGTCTCCCTTGGACCATGGGTCCTTGAACAGTAGCTATGTGATGTTCTCCTCCCCTTTTTGTTCTACACCGATTAGACCTCGTGAGCTGCCCTACATGATCGAGGCACATATGTAATCCTTATGCTGTTGCTATGATGAGTTTGCTGGGATCCGATGGATTATGAGATTATGATCAGATTGTGTGTGAGTAATATATTTGATTTACCTCTTTTATATTTATGTTCTTGAGTAATTCTTGCATGTTCTCTGTTGCTGTTTATTGCTTTGGCCAAGTAGTAGGTAGTAACTCCAAGAGGGAACGTTATGCTTGATTGTGGGTTCATGCCCCTCGATGAATAGCTTGAGTGACAGAAACATGAGTCTAGGGGATGTGCTGTTGCCACAAGGGGGAAAACAACGGTGCTTGTACTCGCGGGTGCAAGGATTGTTTACTTTACGCAAAGTTCTTTTAATGCAGTTGTCTCTTGCTTTGAGTTTACACTATGGGTGGGACTCGCAACTTAATACCAGCGAGATGTTCTGGATAGATATCTCAAGGTGGATGATTAGTAGTAGTTGCAGATGGATTTCGGTCTACTTGCCTTGGCGTACCGCCCATGCTTTTGAGCCTCTACCTTTCTTGCAGCATAGTTAGCATTGGTTTGCGCACATAATCTTGTCAATTGCCCAGCTGTAATTTGTTTACCTCGCTTAGCTGTTTTATCGTATTTTGGGAGAGAGACATCACTAGTGAACATCATGGGACCCCGGTCCATATTACCATCACTGATCACATCCGCTATTTACTTTCAGTTCTTACTTACTAGTTGCAGTAATACCTATCACTATTATCTCTTGTGTTTGATCCTTTGTAAACGACAGGGCCGGAGGGATTGACAACCTCTCTGTACTCGTTGGGAGCAAAGTTATTTGTATCTGTGTGTAGGTCCAGTCGATCGCTAGTTGCGCCGCTAGCAGTTGACACCTTCTTGTTGAACCTTGGAGTCTCAGGGGAATTCGATCCTTGGTATCTTTGCCAAGGGAAAACTACCGCTACACTGCATCTCAAACCTTCCACTTGGGGTAACCAACGAGGGGCGAGAAGCCATCAATTACTCACTTGTTATTGAACCATTTGATGTCTGGGACTTTGATTATATGGGACCGTTTCCTTCCTCTAATGGGTACACACATATTTTAGTTGCTGTTGATTACATTACTAAGTGGGTAGAAGCTATTCCAACTAGTAGTGCTGATCACAACACCTCTATTAAGATGCTTAAAGAGGTTATTTTTCCGAGGTTTGGAGTCCCTAGATACTTAATGACTGATGGGGGTTCACACTTTATTCATGGTGCTTTCCATAAAATGCTTGCAAAGTATGATATTAATCATAGAATTGCATCTCCTTATCACCCACAGACTAGTGGTCAGGTAGAATTAAGTAATAGAGAGCTAAAATTAATTTTGCAAAATACAGTTAATAGGTCTAGAAAGATTTGGTCCAAGAAACTTGACAATGCATTATGGGCCTATAGAACTGCATACAAAAATCCCATGGGTATGTCTCCATATAAGATGGTTTATGGAAAGGCTTGTCACATACCTCTTGATCTAGAACATAAGGCATATTGGGATATTAAAGAGCTCAATTATGATTTCAAACTTACCGGTGAGAAGAGGTTATTTGACATTAGCTCTCTTGATGAATGGAGGACCCAGGCCTATGAGAATGCCAAGCTGTTTAAAGAAAAAGTTAAAAGATGGCATGACAAAAGGATACAAAAGCGTGAGTTTAACGTAGGTGATTATGTCTTGCTATACAACTCTCGTTTAAGATTTTTTGCAGGAAAACTTCTCTCTAAATGGGAAGGTCCTTACGTTACCGAGGAGGTCTATCGTTCCGGTGCCATAAAAATCAACAACTTCGAAGGCACAAATCCGAAGGTGGTGAACGGTCAAAGAATCAAACATTATATCTAAGGTAACCCTAGAAATGTTGAAACCAATGTTATTGAAACCGTAACCCCGGAGGAATACATAAGGGACACTTTCTAGAACGATTTAGACCCCGAAAAGGAAGATGTATGTGGTACGGTAAGTAAACCGACTCCAAAACAGTTCTAAAGGCAATTTTTCACCGTTTTGGAATATTTAGAAAATTAGAAAAATAATAGGTAGTCCGGAAGAGACATGAGCCGTCCACGAGGGTGGAGGGCGAGCCTTCTTCCCCTGGGTGCACCCCCTGCCTCGTGGGCACCTCGTGTGCCTCCCGGACTCCGATTTCTTGTATGTTACTCCTTTTGGTCGGTAAAAATTCATTATATATTCCCCCGAAGGTTTTGACCACTATATCTCGCAAAAATCCTCTGTTTTTGTTTCGAGCTGTTTCTGTCAAAGATAAGAGCAATATGTCGTCCCAGGATTCGGAGGGAGAAAGCTATGTGGCTGATCTCCTTGCTGACCCTAAGGTCTATGGGGACTGGGAGCATTATGGTTGGACCGCGGAGGAAGAAGAAGACCATGATTCCAAGGGAAAGGATTGGACCAGCTCAGATGAAGACGAAGTCCCACTACCTCTACCTGGGGACATGCATGTGGAGTTCAAGAAGTCAAGCCTTCCCAACAGAGCAAAGAAACCTAAGATCGATTTTATCCCTTTTCACCTCTTGCAGGAAAACAAGCAGGAACTATGCAAGAAGATATTAAACCTTGAGCAGGAAATCAATGACCTAAAGGAACAAAATTCTATCCTCAAGCGCAAGTTAAGGAACAAGCCAACTCCATCATCACCACCTCCGAAGAAGGAGACATAATCATATGGGTATGGGCACTCCCCTTGGCAATTGCCAAGCTTGGGGGAGTTTCCCCGGTATCGTATCACCATCACACTCCTATCTTTACCGTTTTCCTTAGTTCGATCTTCTTGGTAGTATTTTGATCTAGTAGAATAAAGTTAGCATGATCTAGTTGTGAGCTTTTGCTTTATGATCTTTACTTTTGTAATTGAGTCCGTGAGCTATATAATAAAGATTAGTGTTGAGTCAAGGGCTTGATTTCTTCACTTTGATCATGATAGAATAAAAGAAAATATAAAAAGTATCAAAGAGATCATATTGATCTTTTGGGAAGTAATGACTTCATATATAAAGAGTATGATGAATAAAAGTTGTTGAGAGTTGACAAACATAGTCTTGGTCATCGTTGCAATTAAATAGGAAGTAATAAAGAAAGAGAGGTTTCACATACAAATATACTATCTTGGACATCTTTTATGATTGTGAGCACTCATTAAAATATGACATGCAAAAGAGTTGATGTTGGACAAGGAAGACAACATAATGGGTTATGTTTTCTTATATCTAAAATAAAGTGTATTGTCATTGATCATCCAACATGTTGAGCTTGCCTTTCCCCCTCATGCTAGCCAAAACTCCTTGCACCAAGTATGGATACTACTTGTGCTTCCATACATCCTTGAACCCGTTTTTGCCATGAGAGTCCACCATACCTACCTATGGATTGAGTAAGGTCCTTCAAGTAAGTTGTCATTGTTGCAAAATCTCTAAAATATGTATGATTTATTAGTGTGGAGGAAATAAGCTTTATACAATATTGTGATATGGAAGTAATAAAAGTGACGGACTGCATAATAAAGGTCCCTATCACAAGTGGCAATATAAAGTGACGTTCTTTTGCGCTAAGACTTTGTGCATCCAACCATAAATGCACATGACAACCTCTGCTTCCCTCTGCGAAGGGCCTATCTATTATTCTTGCCTTATAAGAGTCAAGGTGAAAATCACCTTTCCTTTTTACATTTTATCCTTTGGCAAGCACATTGTGTTGGAAAGATCCTGACATATATACCCACTTGGATGTAAGTTATCATGGTCTATTACTGTTGACATTACCCTTGAGGTAAAATGTTGGGAGGCAATACCTTAAGCCCCTATCTTTCTCTTTGTCTGATTAAAACTCCATACCCATAAGTATTGCGTGAGTGTAAGCAATTGTGAAAGACTATATGATAGTTGAGTATGTGGGCTTGCTGAAAAGCTCTTATATTGACTCTTTCCGATGTTACGATAAATTGCAATTGCTTCAATGACCGAGATTATAGTTTGTTGGGTTTCAATGAAGTTTCTGAGTCATACTTGACATTGTGAATGAATTGTTACTTTAGCATAAGAATCATATGGCAATATATGTGTGTTGCTATTATAAGAATGATCATGATGCCCTCATGTCTGTATTTTATTTTTATCGACACCTCTATCTCTAAACATGTGGACATATTTTTCGATATCGGCTTTCGCTTGAGGACAAGCGAGGTCTAAGCTTGAGGGAGTTGATACGTCCATTTTGCGTCATGCTTTTATGTTGATATTTATTGCACTATGGGCTGTTATTACACGTTTTGTCACAATACTTATGCCTTTTCTCTCTTATTTTACAAGGTTTACATGAAGAGGGAGAATGCTGGTAGCTGGAATTCTGGGATGGAAAAGGAGGAAACATTGGAAACCTATTCTGCACAACTCAAAAAGCTCCGAAACTCCACGAGACACAGTTTCAGAAAATATAAAAAATATATGGCGAAAGAGATTCACTAGGGGGGCCACCACCTGTCCATGAGGGTGGGGGGCGCGCCCCCCCTCTGGGCACGCCCCCTGCCTCGTGGGCCACTCGGTGACCCCCCGATGCCCATCTTCTCCTATATGAGGTGTTTTGACCTAGAAAAAATCAGAAGGAGGCTTTCGGGACCAGACGCCGCCGTCTCGAGGCAAATCCTTGGCGGAACCCTAGTTCATCACCATCACCATCAAAATCTTCATCACCATCTTCACCAGCACCATCTCCTCTCAAACCCTAGTTCATCTCTTGTATCCAATCTTTGTACCCTAACCTCAGATTGGTACTTGTGGGTTGCTAGTAGTGTTGATTACTCCTTGTAGTTGATGCTACTTGGTTTACTTGGTGGAAGATCATATGTTCAGATCCAGTATGCATATTAATACCCCTCTGATCATGAACAATATTATGTCTTGTGAGTAGTTACTTTTGTTCCTGAGGACATGGGAGAATTCTTGCTATAAGTAGTCATCTGAATTTGGTATTCGTTCGATATTTTGATGAGATGTATGTTGTCTATCCTCTAGTGGTGTCATGTGAACGTCGACTACATGACACTTCACCATTATTTGGGCCTAGAGGAAGGCATTGTGAAGTAATAAGTAGATGATGGGTTGCTAGAGTGACAGAGGCTTAAACCCTAGTTTATGCGTTGCTTCGTAAGGGGCTGATTTGGATCCACTTGTTTCATTGTATGGTTAGGTTTACCTTAATACTTATTTTGTAGTTGCGGACGCTTGCATTAGAGGTTAGTCATAAGTGGGAGGCTTGTCCAAGTAAGGGCAGCACTCAAGCACCGGTCCACCCACATACCAAATTATCAAAGTACCGAACGCGAATCAAATGAACGTGATGAAAACTAGCTTGACGATAATTCCCATGTGTCCTCGGGAGCGTTTTCCTTCATATAAGAGTTTGTCCGGGCTAGTACTTTGCTACAAAAAGGATTGGGCCATCTTGCTGCACCTTATTTACTTTTACTATTTGTTACTTGCTACCAATTACCTTATCACAAAACTATATGTTACCGATAATTTCAGTGCTTGCAGAAAATACCTTACTGAAAACTTCCTATCATTTCCTTCCGCTCCTCATTGGGTTCAACACTCTTACTTATCGAAAGGACTACCATAGATCCCCTACACTTGTGGGTCATCATTCACCAAAGACTGTTCCGGAGCCACCGAGGCAGCAAGGGCCGACCATTCCGACCTCTGCAGATGGAGGAGCCGGGGTGCCACCGCCACCCCCACCCATAGCAGAGCGGGTCCCAACTAGGTGGCCAGATGTGATGGAGGATGCTTTGAATATTTCCTCCATTGCCGAGGAACAACGCCCCTAATGGACATGGTTTTGCAAAGTCTTCCGTCCATTGACAGCGGATCGAAGGAGGCTTTAGGCGGCCTTCTAACAGGCTTCAAGGTAAAACCATGTAACGGCCTTTGCTAGGATAGTTTATTTAGTACGATCATGCAACCTGGTATGTAGTAGCCCCCGAGCCCTGAGTGAGTTTGAAAACTCATGCGGGGGTCCAATGGTTCAAAAATACCCATGTTAGCAAAAAGTGAACCGTAGCCCCCGAGTCCCTGGCAGGATTGAAGAAACCTGGCAGAGGTTCTAAAATTGATAGCTCGGGAGTCTGATGTGCATAATCCATTGTGCATGCCTCATCTTTGGTGGCGGCTGCCAATGCCGTGGAGTTGGCCGAATTAAATTGGAAGCTCAACCACTCCGATGAGGAACTCGACCTTCTTAATAAGCGATTCGATGAAGCACAAGGTAAGTCTGGACATGACTATTTAATATTGCAGTCCACCAATTGAAGGTTTTCTGGTTTAATTCTGAGTGAGAGATGCCTATTATTACTACTATAGTTGTCGCCGTGGGGCTCGAGAACCTCAAGGCTGAGTTGTGGAAGGCGCATTAGGAGGTTGCAGAGCAGAAAGAGGCGGCTAAACGAGCGGCCGCTGAACTGACGACGGTGAAGACCGTCAGCGAGACGCACGAGGCTAGTGTGGCCGAGGTGCAGTAAGAGCTCAAGGATGCCGTCTCTAAATGGGAGAACCTTGAGAAAAAGAGTAAGGATCAGGCTACCGAGCTATCCTCCATGAGGTCGGCAATCCAAGAGGCGAAGACGGAGGCACGAGGCGTGTGAGAAGAACTCCGCCAAGTCAAGCTTATGGCGGATGGTAAGCCGTAGTGTCTTTGGTGGTAACAGGTTCACTTTGCTCACGTGAGTATGGCGTTCCCCAGGAGCTTTTGCGGATCTTCCGAGGAGTGCAACAATTGCAGAAAGGTACTTTGCATCCCAGGAGGGCGGTACCAATCATAGGTTGTTTTGGGCACAGTTCCAGGTGCCCAAGCACCCTCCCCTCCTCAACAACAAGATGAAGCAGTTGATGGAGTTGCATCAGATGGTGGAGGTGGCCATGAAGGACCTCTGCGTCAAGTTGTGGCCCATGGAGCTGCTACTGAGCAACTATTTTATCTTGGTGCAGAAGTTATGCGATGCCGCGCCTCAGATTGATGTCTGGAAGCGCTTGGTGTGCATCGAGGGAGCTCGGATGGCCTTTGGGAAGACCATGGTGCACTGGCCAAAGATCAAGCCAGTGGAAATGGCCACCAAGCCCCACCTCCTGGGAAGGAGCATAGGCGCCCCGAGCAGTATTTCCCATCGTAATGGATGGTGCTCGGGCGGTAGAGGTCTAATGCTCAAAGGATGTAATTTATGAATGAATGGACCCTAATGTATTCTATGACGTTTAAACTTTTCTGCTTTATGATGCGATTGTTTGGCACAGTATATCATGCTTTGTTTCTTTATTTTCACTCATGTGCGACCGTTGTAATCTGAAAGTTACCAGTCGTTGGCTTCAACCCCCTGTAGAGGCTACAAGGGGTGTTTCTACCTTAACACTGTGACCCTTAGTCGACGTTTTGGTGCCCGGAGGTGGTAGCGTGTAAGGGAAATGAGGCAATCAGACTATTGGGCTTTATTGCTTTCACATTGCCATAGGAGCTTGACTGCGGGAGCTAGTGACTAGCCCCTAGTGTTTTGTGATGTTCGGGTGTACCAAGGTTGATACCATTATCACATTGTTTGTCTAACGACAAACCCTTCATATAACATAAATGACTACAACGGGACCGTAAAAGATGGTCTTTATTCCTGACGTAATGTCTAACCGTACAATCCAAACTTCCGAAGCAACTGTTACAAAAACTTTTAAGCTTTAAAGAGGAAAGGGTTACACATGGCCTCCATGAGAGGTTTGACAACCCTACTGCACCCTGATGCACGTTTGCACCTTTGCTCCTTGAGAGGGTTCCTTAGAGGAGATAGTGATCGGCGGGCGGGCCCTTGAGAGAGGGTCTTGAGAAGTCATCTTATATTTATGTTGTTTAGGTCCTAGATGGTGCCTATTTATGGTCGAAAGAGATATTTGACCATAGCTCGGTTAAGCCGAACACCTGGTCCTTGGATAGTTAGCACCCACAGATGCCCATGGTATTTTAAGGGCGAAATTGTGCACCCGAGGCACGCACTTCATGGTTGGGATGGGCATGATGTGGGGTGTGTATCCCTGCGTTGAGCATGGGAAGACTCCAGGAGTTGTGATAGGGCTTAGGCTCATTTGTTTGCTTCTCGTACCTTGACGGCGGACTGGGACTTCGTTGCCTCGCTGCCGATCTGGACTTCGGCTGCCAGAGCTGTTGTGCGCTCCTCGATTCAGAGTCAGCGCTTAGTGTTGCCATTAACGGTCATGACACCTTTAGGTCCCGACATCTTAAAGCTTCAGATATGCATAGTGTGGAATGGCGTTGAAGCAAGCGAACGTTGTTCGACAGAGGATTGCGTGGTAACCACTATGGAAAGGGACGATGTCGAAGGTCAAGTCCTTGCTGTGGAAGTTGTCGGCGAGCCGAAGACAACCTCCAAGGTGACGGTTCTCATGCAGCGTGCCTTGACACCTGGGATTATTCCTTTAAGGGTTGTGTTGCTGGGTTTCATACTTGACGGATCAATGCCCATCTTTCTCATTGTATCTGAGTAAATCAGATTGAGGATACCGCCTCCATCCATGAGGACTCTAGTGAGGTGATATGCATCTACAATAGGGTCAAGTACGAGGCCCGCCATTCCTCCATGGCGGATACTGGTCGGATGGTCCCTTTGGTGGAAGGTGATCGGACAAGCTGACCATGGGTTGTATTTCGGGGCCACCGATTGTAATGCCCAGGATGGAGTTATACCTCCTACGTGTCGAGGCACGACTTAAAGGCATAAGTCCATCCTAGAATGATCTCAAGTTTGGTAATCTTTGCACAACTCATGTAAAAGAGGGGATAGTAAACATAAATAGTTGGCTTACACTCGCCACGTCACAGAATTACAATTCAAGTCTCAATCATCATACATTAAGAATATCACAACCCTCTAAGGGCAAAACCAAATGTCAAGATACCAAACTTAAATAACATGCACAGGCGGATCGAATCCTAGTAGGAGTCTCCACTACTGATCATCCGGGTATCGCACATAGTACCGACTACGCTCCTCGTCGTACTCCCAATCCAGCTCGGTGCCATCACCTGGATAGCTCACAACTGGACCTGCATCTGGTGTGTGAAGTAACTGTGAGCCACAGAGGACTCAGCAATCCCGTTCCCGGGTAACAAGACTATTTAAGCCTTGGGAGAGGATAAGGCTGAAGAAAAGAATAAGTGTCTGCAGCAGCAACTAGCAACTAGCTTACGTGAGTGAGAGCGAGAAGAGAAAGCCTCGGACGAGAAGTGATCACGAAGTGATCCTAGCTACATAATCCACAAACATAACCCCTCCGTGTTCAACTTCCGAATCCCTATTCGGAAATTGACAGTCACGAAACACACGCTGGTAGTGTATTAGAAACATTGTGTCAAGTTATCTAGAACCGGATATTAACAAGCTCCCATCTGCCACATAACCGCGGGCACGACTTTCGAAAGTTCAAACCCTTCAGGGGTGTTCCAACTTGAACCATTACAAGCCCACGATCCGCGGAGTCGCAACTCCAAAGTGGGAAGACCCGAGTATTCTCGGAATCCCGTGCTCAAGATATACCGAACTAAGGTAAGGCTAATCCAGCAAATCCTCCCGGCGTGTCGACACCCTGATAGTAGCCGCGCGTATCTAAGTCTCAAGACACGACCGGATGGGCGATTCTACGGGTGTATACCAGATACCTCGGGTTGCCCCAAGGCGGCCCCGCAGAACCCCCGTTTCGGACCAACACTCATGTGGAGCACTGGCCCGGGGTTGTTGATTAATAAAGAGGGTTAATTACTCCCTATGCAAGTTTAGTTGGTTATTAGGCAAATAGTACCAATGTTGGGACTTGCTGGAAAAGACTTAGCACTTAGCGGTTTATCGAGGGGGTCCCATACACCCCAACCGTGTTAGGAACGCATAATCAAGGAACATAACACCGGTTTATACGGTTCCTAACGGCATGAGTGGAACAAAACACCAAGCAAAAGGCTTAGCCTTCCACCCTTGACAATATATAGATGATTTCATTTAGCAATTATATAGTGTGATAAAACCCAACCAAACTTCATCATGAAGCAAGCATCTTCGATCTTCACCTGCAACTAGCAATGCTATAAGAAGGGCTGAGCGAAGCGTACTTAGCCAAGCAACGGTTTGCGTAGGTAGGTTGGTTAAACATGCAAGGGTTACAAGTAGGAGGCTGACAAGAAGATCATGGGCATCGAGGCAAAACTATAGATCAGAACTACTAGCAATAGGCAAAGATAGTAATGTTATCGGGGTTCGGTCATCTTGCCTGAAGAGAAGTCGTTCGGATCGTAAGAAGGGTCCTCGTGCTCAACCTCGTTGGAAACCTCGTGCTCGTACTAGAACTCAGTCTCGGCTTCCGGCTCTAAACAAAACAATCACAGCAAGCACAAATCAACAAGATGCAATGCGCACTCGAAAAATGATGAATGCAAGATGGATGCACTAAGGATGCACACGGAGCACGTAAAATATCACTCAAGAAAAACACCTCAAAACATGATAACAATCTGGTATTATGAATCTACACGGAAAATCAATCAAGTTTCATGTAAGATTCGCTGAAATCGGAGTTACGGGCTAAAAGTTATGCCCGAAACAAGAAATGAGCGAAAACTGAAAATTACAGCAACATAGCAACTTCGGAGCACAAAATAATTAAGCTACAACACTCAAATATCATGGCAAAGGACATGAACACAAACTAGACATATACTACAGCAACTAAGTCCAAAGGTGCACCCCCAAAGGAGCCACGGATCAATAGCAATGATCTTGGACATATTGAACTTGACAATAAAATTCTGGCAACAGAATTTTATTGAAACTTTGGAGCAAAAGATAAACATGCTACATCCACTTAAATAGACATGCGAGGACATGAATGGAAAGCCAACAATATATACTACAAGGAACAATCAAGATCCACTCCAAAACTATCATGCTTTGTCCTAGAACATCACACGAACATGGCATCAGAACGTTACAGATTTCAGACTTAGTGAAAAACCACTAAGTCCTAAAACAGCAATTTCATCATGGCATCTAAAAGAGCATGTTTAAGTCACCTCGAAACTAAACATGGCAAGTGGTAAGCACCTCATCAAAGTACACATGAAGGTGATCCCGAAACACACAATCATGCATCATTGAGGTAAACACAACGATAGCAACGAGCTCAACAAGATGGCATTTCATAACAAGTGAAATAACATCACAGCCGCATGGCACTTTGCAACGATGATAAACATGGCAAGAATAAATCTAACATGCTACCTAGCACATACAACATGTAGAGCATGGCAAGACGAACACGTGGACATGTCATTTGCATCATTCGGACAAACGAGCTAAAAGATATCACATGGCAATGATGACATAAAAACATCACATAGCAGCAGTTTATATCATGATGCACTCTTGCAACAGCAAAACAAGCACCTAGATGATCTCTAACATGCATGACAACAAAAGATAAAACGTAGAGCAAGTCTCCACGAACGTCTGGACATGCTATTTGCGCGAATCGGAGCTACACACACAAAGTTAGAGCAGTTTGAAAACAGCATCAGTACATAACAGATCTAGGACTTAGAGGAGTGGGGAGTCAACCTCAGGCAGATCTGGATCCGAAAAAAAAACAACGGGCTCGGCGACGGACTGGAGCAGGAGCGGCCCGGCCGTGCGGGGAAGGTGGGCCGGCCCGGTCGCGGCGTCCTGGAGGCGGTGGAGGCGAAGCCGGCCTGGTGGAGCGGCCCGGCTGCGCGGCTGGGAGGCGGCGGCCCACGCGAGGAGGCGAGGAGGTGGGCACGGCCTGGCGCGCTGGGCCCCTTGCGGCGGCGGCCCGCGGGAGCGGAGGCGGCCCGGTGGCGCCCGCGGCTTGGGCCGAAGGATGGCGAAGGGAGGGCGGCCTCCCTGGCGCTGAACGAGGCGGCTCGGGCCAGGCGATGTGGTCCTGCGCGCGCTAGGGGTGTACGGGCCTGCGGAGCGATCGATCTGGCCCGAACGGATCGACGAGGGGAGCGCCTGGTGCGGTGCGGGAGCCGCTCGGTCGGTGACAGAAGGATCGGCTGGGCGCTGGGAAGATCGTGGCGATCGAGATCTGGATCGGCTGGGCGCTGGGAAGATCGAGGCGATCGATCCCCAGGGCGGCGGCTCGGACGTTGGCTGGTTCCTCGGGAACTGGCCAAGTGGCAGTAGGTGGCTGGTGGATCTGAGAAATTTTAGGGGGAAGGAGGAGGAAGAAGATAGAGATGCCAAAATTAGACTAGGGTCTAATATATAGCATTTATTAGGGTTAGGGGGGAATGGGGTGTTAGGAGCCCTCCGATCGCGATTCGACGGATCCGATCGCGGGGAAAGTTAGGATGGGCCTAGAAGAGGGAGTAGAGACTGCAGTAGGGGTGTTTCCGGGACACAAAGTGAAGGCACTTTGGACCCACACGAACAACGGATGGGATAGCCAACGGAGTCCAAACACGACGAGATTTGAGAGGCGGGTTGCACACAACAAAACAACAACACACACAACAACCTCGCGGCACCCCGGTAATGTAACACGCCCAAACACCAAAGTAGGCCTACGGGACGTCACGGACACGTGAGGGAGCTCCGGAACGCGAAACGGACAACGGGAAGGAACACGCGGAACCGGATGCAACCGACAACACAAATGCAATGCAATGCACATGTCTACATGATATGAATGAACGCCACACACTCACACAACAAAACGACGAAACCCGAAAGACAAAGAACCCGGAATGGAAATAGATGAAGCCGAAGATATATTATATACCCAAAAGGGAAAGTATTACATCCGGGGCATTACAAACTCTCCTCTACTACAAAAAGATCTCGTCCTGAGATCTAGGACTGGAAAAAGGAAGGGTACTCGGAACGAAGATGATCTTCTCGTTCCCAGGTAGCTTCTCGGTCGGTGTGATGTGACCACTTGACTTTCAGAAATTTGATGGACTTGTTGCGGGTCTTGCGTTCTGTTTCTTCGAGAATGGCAACGGGATGCTCTCGGTAGGACAGGTCTTGTTGAAGATTAATCTCTTCAAACGGAATCATGCGCTCATGTGCCTTGAAGCATTTGCGAAGTTGAGACACATGGAAGACATCATGAACATTTGCGAAGTTGGGAGGGAGCTCAAGTTGATAGGCTAGGTCGCCTCTCTTGCCAAGAATCTTGAAAGGCCCGACGTATCTAGGAGCAAGCTTTCCTTTGATACCGAATCTTTGGGTGCCTTTCATCGGAGACACACGGAGATAGACATGATCACCGATGTTGAAGGCCAAATCACGATGCTTGCCATCATAGTAGCTCTTCTGGCGCGACTGAGCGGCCTTGAGATTCTCACGTATGACTTTGCACATTTCTTCGGCTTCTGAGATCAAGTCATTGCCAAGGAGTTGACGTTCGCCTGTTTCAGACCAGTTGAGAGGGGTACGACACTTTCTGCCATAGAGAATTTCAAACGGTGCTTTGCCTGCACTTGCTTAAAAGCTGTTGTTGTAAGAGAACTCGGCAAATGGAAGGCAGTCTTCCCATTTCATGCCAAAGGAGATGACACAGGCTCTGAGCATGTCTTCTAGAATCTGATTCACACGCTCGACTTGACCACTAGTCTGAGGGTGAAAAGCAGTGCTGAACCTGATCTTAGTGCCCATGGCGGACTGAAAGGAGTCCCAGAACCTTGATGTGAACAAGCTTCCACGGTCTGAGGATATAACTTGAGGAATGCCATGTAGGGACACAATTCTGGAAGTGTACAGCTCTGCAAGTTGAGCTGCATTGATTGATTCTTTGACTGGAAGAAAGTGAGCGACTTTGGTAAGCTTGTCGATCACCACAAAGATAGCATCATTTCCTTGCTTGGTGTGACGCCCGGATAGTTAAGCTACAGTAACCCTCTACTAATGACGACACGTCACCACCATTACTGTTGATAATCTCGTGTTAGTTCGAAAACGATCCAAATTAAAATTTGAATTAAAAGAAAACACAAAAGTTTTCAAACATTAAAACTAAAATGTTCGGGACGTATCAAATAAATCATAAGGAATTATGGTGGAGAATCCTTATTTTTATAACATATTTAAATGCACCAAAATGATGGAAACAACAGACAAAATAATTAAGTAAATGCCTTTGGTATTTTATAAAATATTAAACTATTTTATTTTGTTGCCCAAACTTATGTGGGAGTGGCATACTTATTAACACTAAAATTGGAACTGCCTTTATAATTTACAAAACTAAAATAAATAGGGAACTAAAATAAACAGAAAGAAATTGAAAAGAAAATAGAAAAACAAAGCAAATAAAAAAAAGAAAAAAAAAAGAAAAGAAGAACAGACCCCCCCTGGGCCGAAAGGCCCAGCTGGCCAGCCGGCCGGCCCACCCCGCCCCTGGCCTATTAGGCCTCCCGAGACCGAACCCTAACCCGATCACAACACATCCCCCCCGATCCACTCACCCCTCCTCCCCCAACGACCCGATCTGGATCGGGGGCGCTCATCCCCCCCGACCCCGACGACCCCATCGCCGCGACGCCGCCGTCGTCCTCTTCTCCTCGCCACCGCCGTCGCCACTGCCTCGTCGTCGCCCCGCTGCTCCAACGCCGTCCGGCCTCCCCGAGCACGCTGCCTAACCCTACAGCCACGATGTGAGCCCCATCCATCGATCCCCCTCTGCCCGACTGAGTCCACCGCCGTCGGACGTCGTAGCCATCGTGCCGGAGCTCTGCTCGGTGCGCCCCTGGCCATGCTCCCCCATCTGCGTGCTCGCTCTGGCCACCCCGCGCGCCACCGCGTCCAGCGGAGCTCCCGCCCGCGCCGAGCTGGCCTCGGGCCATGCCCCGCCACGGCCGCCTCCTCCCCTTCTATGCCCCGCTTGCCGCCGCCCCGGGCGCGCGGCACCGCGCCCGCCAGCCGCGCCTGCCGGCCGCGCCCCTAGCCATGGCCGCCGGCAGCTTCCCCCCTTGGTCGTGCCCGTCCAGCCCCGCTCTCATCGCTGGGCCTGCATTCACCTGCAGCCGCCGGACCCCGCCCCCCCTGCCGCGAACCCCGGCCCATCCTCTCCGTAGGCCACCGCCGGCTCCCTCCGCCCTTGGCCCCGCGGGACACCGCCGCGCCGGCGGTCGCTCCCAGCTTCCCGCGGCGCCCCGGGTCTGCATCGGGCGCATACTTGCCCGCTAGCAACCGCCGCCCGCTAAGCCCCTGTGGGCCTATGACAAGTGGGCCCCAGGCCCCAGAACGTTATATATAAAAAAAAAGAGAATTAAAAATATATATATATATCAATAATAATAATTAAAATATAATTAATTAATTAATTAGTGAATTAATTAATTTAATTAATCATGTTTAACTAATCTAATTAACTAGTTAGTTTAATTAAACAGTAATTAGGTTAGCTAAATCCTAGTGAGACTAAACAGAGTATGACATGCGGGACCCACACGTCAATTTGACCTAGTCAACCCTCTGTTGACTGCTGATGTCATGCTGACGTCATGATGATGTCAGCATGCACTATTCTGGATAATGTTATATTAAATTAATTAATTAAATTCCAGGAATTAATATAAACTTTAGAAAATCATATCTTTTAAACCGTAACTCGGATGAAAAAGTTTTGTATATGAAAGTTGCTCAGAACGACGAGACGAACCCGAATACGCGGTCCGTTCGTCCGCCACACATCTCTATCATACCGAACCCGCAACTTTCCCCCTCCGTTTCATCTGCCCGAAAATGCCTAACACCGGAATACTATCCCGGATGTTATTCCTCTTCGCCTGAATCACCGAGCACCGCGTTAGGTCACACGTAGCACCGCGTATTGCCTTGTTATATTTTGTGATGTTATTGTTTGCTCTGTTATTTATTTGTTTCCCCTTCGTTGCTTATTTTTCGGTAGACTCCGATACCGTGATAGACCTCGAGACCGTTGATGCTTCGGTGTTCGACTACGGCTACGATTCCGAAGATTCCTTTCGTCTGCAGGGCTTCCAGGCAAGCCCCCCCTTTGATCACCAGATATCGCCTACTCTTCTCTCTACTGCTTGCATTAGAGTAGTGTAGCATGTTACTGCTTTCGATAATCCTATTCTGCTTCATAGCCTGTCATTGTTGCTACCACTGTTGATACCTTACCTGCAATACTAAATGCTTAGTATAGGATGCTAGTACTCCATCAGTGGCCCTACACCCTTGTCCGTCTGCCCTGCTATTCTATCGGGCCGTGATCACTTGGGGGTGATCACGGGTATATACTACATACATTTTACATGACACATGATGATGGTTCGGATATGGGGGCTGAAGGGGCAGGTGGTTCCACCCAGGTAGTGGTGGGCCTGGGTTCCCGACAGCCCCCTATTGGTTACTTTGTGGCGGAGCGACAGGGCAGGTTGCGACCACCTAGGAGACAGGTGGGCCTGGCCCTGGTCGTTGTCCGCGGTTATTTCATAATAACACGTTTAACGGGATCTTGGTATTTGATCTGAGTCTGGCCATTTGGTCTATACGCACTAACCAGCTACGTGGGAATAGTTATGGGTACTCGACGTCGTGGTATCAGCCGAAGCCTTCTTGACGTCAGCGGTTTAGCGGCGCGCGCCGGATTGGACTGGAAGCCTGCTCTGGTATTAGGAGAGGCTAGGTCTGCTTACCGGCCGCCCTCGCAACGTGCAGGTGTGCATTGGGCGATGGGCCCAGACCCCTGTGTGCTTAGGACTTAGACCGACGTGCTGACCTCTCTGCTGTGCTTAGGTAGGGCTGCGACGTGTTGATCTTCCGAGGCCGGGCATGACCCTGGAAAGTGTGTCCGGCCAAATGGGATCAAGCGTGCTGGGTTATGTGGTGCACCCCTGCAGGGAAGTTAATCTATTCGAATAGCCGTGTCCCTCGGTAAAAGGACGACCCGGAGTTGTACTCTGACCTCATGACAACTAGAACCGGACACATAATAAAACACACCCTTACAAGTGCCAGATATAACTCGGTGGTTGCTCTCTCACAGGGTGATGTGCGGGAGGATCGCCGGGTAGGTTTATGCTATACGATGTTACTTGGTGAACTTACCATCTATTTCCCTTCTACTGCTTCAAGACGGAGGCTGCCAGAAGCTTTGATAGTTGTTACTTACCATCTACTCTCTTCTACTGCTGCAAGATGGAGGTTACCAGAAGCGTAGTCTTCGTTTGGAATAGCTATCCCCCTCTTATTCTGCTTTCTGCAGTTCAGTCCACATATATTACCCCTTTACACATATACCATTGCATTTGTAGTATAGATCCTTGCTTGCGAGTACTTTGGATGAGTACTCACGGTTGCTTTGCTCCCCCTTTTCCCCCTTTCTTCCTTTCTTCTCGGATGATGCAACCAGGTGGTGGAGTCCAGAAGTCAGAAGACCCCGATGATGTTTCTACTTGGAGTTCGGCTTCGAGGAGTAGTTAGGAGGTCCCAGGCAGGAGGCCTTGCCTTTTCGATCGTTGCTACTTTTGTGCTAGCCTTCTTAAGGCAATCTTGTTTAACTATGTCTGTACTCAGATATTGTTGCTTCCGCTGACTCTTGTGTTTTCGAGCTTATGTATTCGAGCCCTCGAGGCCCTTGGCTTGTAATATAAAGCTTGTATTATTTTTAATTTGTGTCTAGAGTTGTGTTGTGATATCTTCCAGTGAGTCCCTGATCTTGGTCGTACACATTTGCGTGCATGATTAGTGTACGGACAAATCGGGGGCGTCACAAGTTGGTATCAGAGCCGACTGCCTGCAGGAATCCCCCTTTCCAACTCCTTGGCCGAAGTTGAGTCTAGTCTTTGAAAAAACAAATTTACTAACTTGTTGTGTGGCTTACGGGCCCACAACACCAATGGGTGGTATTAGGATCTTTTACTCCTCGTCTATACTCTGGGACTCTTATCTCTCTTCTATTCGGGATAAATGAATTTTGCAAATTCTAACATTAGGAACTCGTTATCACTTTCACCCGGAGAGCACCTTATTACCGATGATCGTCTGCTGCACCAGAAGACCCTGTAGATACTCTCCGTTGTTAACCCGAGAACTTGTGCTCATCGCCTTTGCAATTCACTGCCACCGATATATCCCTATGGATATCCGTATGCCCTTATCATTCTCATGATCATTCTTCGTCGCTCTTGTTGTTACAAGATGCCTCGAAATATTCTCCGTTGTCCTGAGAATCCTTTGAGTTTACTGTCTTGCAGTTTTATCTCGCATGAAAACCCTTACGGTTATTCCCTTACAGTTATCGAGAATCCGTTCTTCTCAATTGTTAATGTGTCTCACTAAATTCCTCGGGATACTTTTTGATCTTTCGGAAATTTTCTGCAGCCAGTTACTCTTGAAATTCTTACCTGCTTGGATTATGGTTAATTCCATATGACTAGTAGTCTTCGTTAATATCCTTTGCCTTAGCCATTTTGATCCTATTGATTCAATATGTGCGTATGCACGCAGTCATCAGGTTATCCTTTATAAAATTATCTTTCCGACTCAGACGTCATTCCGGACATGAGTTGGTTCTCGACAATTCAAACCTTTATTGATTGTCCAACTAAGTGTATTCAACTTATCCATCCTTGATCAGAGCGTTTTCTTTTGATATCTTGTTTCGGAAAACATAATTCCTTTGCATTTGGTTGAATTAGTCGGTTGTTTCTATGATGTGATCTCCTTTAATTATTTCTTCTTCTAGTTGAGTATCGATACTCACACCTGATTCGTTGCGGTCTGCCAGATCCTTTTGTGGATTATTATCCGACCGTTCCGACATATCAAAACCTTGAGTTCTTCCCCTGATACATAATGCCTTTGGTAAATTGTATCCTCTACTTGGCCAACCATGCTCTGCTTTCGAGCATGTGTATTTACTTTTGAAACTTGTGGTATATGTTACTAAGATGCCCGATGGGTTGAACCTATGCCTTCCCCTAATCCGTGAGAACCCAAAGGTTTTCACAAGTCATACCCTTCCGGTGTTCTACCGGATAAAATTCCAACACTACAATTTTATCAAAGCAAGAGGTAAATGAAACGTATGCATTGGAGAAATGGGAGTCGACCTTGAGCTTTTGTTCATGCCCATGGAAACGATGTAGACCGTCTCGGGAGCTTCTTGCAAATGATTTTTCATTTAAATAATTCTTTCGGTGTCAATAAATTTGATCCCTTGCAGTTACGGTTCCGACCATGCTGTCCTTATTCAATATATCTGGAATAAATCCATTCCAGGCCCCGTCAATTTTTGACAAGGTTAATGTATCTACTGTCATAGGTCAATGACCTAGTTCAATTCCTATCGTGTTCTACCTTCGAGTTTTACCCTCTGATATCTCGAGGATATTATGCCTTTGCACTACACCTTTCGAACTTTTGATGAAATAATACCTTTGCTTGTCGTAATCACTCTACGGGTTCTAGGTTGCCGTCAACCGAGGACACCGTTTAGTAATTCTAATCCACTCTACAAATTCAACACCCCTAATAGATGTTACTGGGGAATTTTTAAACTCAATCTGGCTTATTCCTAGACTATCGGGTACATCCCTTATCTAGCTATCCTTGACTATGCTACCTCGTCCTCCTTTGGTGCACGAGTTCTTCAGAGATTGAGCACGACTTACGTTGAGCTTTCAACATCATGTTGCTTGTTCTAAAGGGCAACTCCGATTCCGAGCTTGCATCTTATATGTTGTTCCTATGACTTCCTTGTCGTCACTCCCTGCTTGATGACGTCGCTGTTTGATTGCATCCCCTTGAAACCTCCCGGCAAATGTGTCGGATCACCTTCAACACTTCGACTTCTTCCGAGATGTTAACTGTGTTCATGATGAGAAATACCCTCCTTGCCCTTGATGATTTTTATTATCATCGACAACATCCTTGACTCCCTTTCATCGCGAACTTGTCCCCATTATGAATACAACTTGCTATCCAGCTAGTGTTGTGTTCTGCCTTAAAGTATTATTGTCTTTTATGTCGAGAATGTTGTGGGGATTGCTCCACCTCTTAGAAATTCTCGGTATGATGATACTTCTCACCATCACCATTCTTCCTTGGTCCCCGTGTTGTTTTTAACCGGGATACCAATATACTAACGATGTTGTTTGAGTTCTATACTTCTAGCAACCCTATTGCTATGAAGTTAATGATCAACAGTTCATTCTTAGACTGTTGGTTATTGAATCATCACTCTAACATTTATATGGCTGCCTAAGGTCATATTTCGGGCACACCTTTCAACTAATGATTAATGGTGTATGTTTTCCTCGAGCATACAACATTATATCATTTGGATTGACAATTGTCATCTTCTTGTTCATATTATTATGGAAATCCATCCATTTGGAATTCTCGATGAATTGTCGCTGAGCCCATCAGCCACCTCCTCATCCTTTCCTTGGTTTAATGATGAACTATTGTTTCGGGAACCCGCTCCCAAAGTTCATTTCCCGAGAATCTTGCAGTGTCATTTCGTCGATTTGTGATGCACCTTTTTCTTCTCGAACATCCCGAGTCTGAGGTAAAATGACACCAATCGGATCTGAATCTCGGTCAGATATGATGGTTGGGACAACTTTCCAGTAGTTATATTATTGGTCCTTTGATGACCCGATAATATGATGTCATGCCCAGCACCCCTGGCTGGAGGACCCATCATTATATTTTCTTCTGCAAGGATAACTATTCTTCCAGGAGGAAATTGTAAGACTTTTTCTATAAGTTGTTCCTGGTGAATCCTTTGTGTATCCAAGTCCGACCTTTGCTTCAAGACCATGCCAATGCTATCTCGAAGCATGACTGTGGTACTCCGATTGTCAACAAGAGCATTTGAAGCCCCATGCTAAATGTTTCCTGGTCAGTTACCCAAGCACCATTGTACGGATAACATCTTGATTAATCCTTGCCCCTTTATTTAAGTGGTTGGGTACTTGCCTTCCTACCCTGTATGCCATGTTCTTCTTCTCCATGAGAAGGATATACTCCTAATAATTGTGTGTAATCACAATTTTCCTTTCCATTTGTTTGTTTAACCTTTCCATGATCTACATATAATCTAAGCAGTAATAATTTTCTGCTTATGTAAACACCTCGTGGTACAACTCTGTCAGTAAGACTTCGTTACTATTGTTGTAACATTCCATTAACTGCCGGTGAACGAGAACCTTGCCTATTGGTCCGCCTCGTTCAACGAGCAAGAAAATGGTTCTCTTCGTTCCCCGTCCTTGGTACCGACATTGTTGCCAATTTAGCTGACAGACTATTCTCTGACATGCCTTGCTTTCTGTGCAAGATGTCATCACCCTTCCTACTTTCAACCCACGTGGTGGGCCCATAACCCACAGGTCCACTGGATCGAAACCTGACCCTTATTTACAACCCTGATTCTAATGTATACTTTGCACTTGGCTTCGTGTGTAATTCACGAGCTAAATTCTACCATGTTTCATCCTGATATCAAACACCACATTATTCTCGTTGATCAAGACCCCATTCCAGCTTCTGTTTAGGCATCGAATGACTGCCTACCCGTTTGAAACTTTGGTACCATTGATTATCGCACTAAACGGATTCACTGAAATACTATGCGTAGGGTACTCCGTGTATCGCTTTCTGAATTCACTGTCAGATGCACATACTTCGTGAAGATGCGTTCTTCCGGAGTTTTTCCCCCTGGTCACGCTCGTAGGACGATGGAGATCCCGAAGAAGGGATGACGACTTGATCACGATGACTTGAAGCAGAGAAATGAAGACATCAACGGAAGGGATCAACCTCTTCGGAAGGACAGCCACGACCGGGAAGAATCGTTAGCTTTTCGCTACCAAGCACCTATCCCCCCTTACTCCACCGCTTAAATCTCGGGACGAGATTTCTTGTAGTGGAGGAGAATTGTGACGCCCGGATAGTTAAGCTACAGTAACCCTCTACTAATGACGACACGTCACCACCATTACTGTTGATAATCTCGTGTTAGTTCGAAAACGATCCAAATTAAAATTTGAATTAAAAGAAAACACAAAAGTTTTCAAACATTAAAACTAAAATGTTCGGGACGTATCAAATAAATCATAAGGAATTATGGTGGAGAATCCTTATTTTTATAACATATTTAAATGCACCAAAATGATTGAAACAGCAGACAAAACAATTAAGTAAATGCCTTTGGTATTTTATAAAATATTAAACTATTTTATTTTGTTGACCAAACTTATGTGGGAGTGGCATACTTATTAACACTAAAATTGGAACTGCCTTTATAAATTACAAAACTAAAATAAATGGGGAACTAAAATAAACAGAAAAGAAATTAAAAAGAAAAAGAAAAACGAGCAAACAAAAAAAAAGAAACTTTAAAGGGAGAAGTTCCCCCCCACCCCACCGGACCAACTGGCCCAGGTGGCCAACCGGCCCACCAGGCCCTACCGGCCACCCCCCCTGTCCATAACTCCCCTCCGAGCCCAAACCCTAACCTAAACGCAGTCCACTCCCCCCCACTCTCCCCTCGCTTCCTCCCCACTCCCCGATCCCCTTCTGGATCGAGGCCACGACCTGGGCGTGCGCCCCCCCGACCCCGACAACCGACGCCGCCCCGATCCCGAAGCCCCGACGACGCTGGACCTCCCCGTCACCCGAAGCAGACTCGCCGGACCGCTTCCTCGCCGTCGACCCATCGCCCCGATGCCTCCCTGGCCGGGTCGAGCTCGCCGTCGACCTCCTCCAAGTGAGCTTCGCCCGCTCCTTGCCGTTCCCCTTCTAACCCCTCGCCGTAGCCGCCATTCCCGAGCTCACCCGGAGCTCCGTCCATCCACGCACCCCCTCCCTGCTCGCTCATGTCGCCGCACGACGCGCGCCCCGGCTCCCTCTGCTCCGCCAGTCCACCAGCTCGCCGGGCCGATCCCGTACTCCGTCGCCCCGCGCTGGCCATGTCCCCTTACCGCCGGCCCTGGCCTCCCTTGGCCCCTCACCGCCTCCCCCCTCTCCTTCCCCCGCTCCGGCCACAGCCACGGCAGCCAAGACGAGCGCCCGCCCTTCGCAAGCCACCACCGCGCCTCCCGCTGGCCCCCCTCGCACGCCCTGGCGCCGCTCCGCCCCGCCCCTGGCCCCTCACGCCATCGCCAGCTGCCGCGGCCGGCGCCCGCCGCCGCGGCCGTCGCTCGGGTCCGCCCGCCGGCGCCCAGCGCCCGTATCTCCACGCCCAGGCACCCCGCCCGTCCATCGCTCGGGCGGGCGACACCCGCTCCCCTGGGGCTCCGCCCGATAGCCCATGCCCGATAGGCCACCAGGCCTATGACAGATGGGGCCCTGGCCCCAGAACGTTAAATAATAATTAGAAAAAAAAGAATTAAAAAAAATGATAATAATAATAATAAAAATAATTAAAAATAATAATAAATAAAGTAATTAAAATAACAATTAATTAATTAATTAGTGAATAAATTAAGTTAATTAATCCTGTTTAATTAATCTAATTAACTAGTTAGTTTAATTAAACAGTAATTAGGTTAGCTAAATCCTAGTGAGACTAAGCAGAGTATGACATGCGGGACCCACACGTCAATTTGACCTAGTCAACCCCCTGTTGACTGCTGATGTCATGCTGACGTCATGATGACGTCAGCATGCACTATTCTGGATAATGTTCTATTAAATTAATTAATTAAATTCCAGAAATTAATAAAAACTTTAGAAAATCATATCTTTTAAACCGTAACTCGGATGAAAATAATTTATATATGAAAGTTGCTCAGAACGACGAGACGCATCCGACTACGCAACCCGTTCGTCCACTACACCTCTCTATCATACCGAACGTGCAACCTTCCCCCTCCGTTCCATCTGCCCGAAAACGCGAAACACCGGGAATACTTTCCCGGATGTTTTTCATCCTTGCCAGTATCACCTCCTACCGCGTTAGGTCACACGTAGCACTGCGTATTTCCCTGTTATGCTTTGTGTGCTATTGTTTGCTCTGTTATTTATTTGTTTCCCCTTCGTTGCTTATTTTCGGTAGACTCCGATACTGTGATAGACCCCGAGACCATTGATGCTTCGGTGTTCGACTACGGCTACGCTTCCGAAGATTCCTTTCGTCTGCAGAGCTTCCAGGCAAGCCCCCCCTTTGATCACCAGATATCGCCTACTCTTCTCTCTACTGCTTGCATTAGAGTAGTGTAGCATGTTACTGCTTTCGATAATCCTATTCTGCTGCATAGCCTGTCATTGTTGCTACCACTGTTGATACTTTATCTGCAATCCTAAATGCTTAGTATAGGATGCTAGTATTCCATCAGTGGCCCTACACCCTTGTCCGTCTGCCCTGCTATTCTATCGGGCCGGGATCACTTGGGTGTGATCACGGGTATATACTACATACATTTAACATACACATGATGATGATTCGGAGATGGGGGCTGAAGGGGCAGGTGGTTCCACACAGGTAGTGGTGGGCCTGGGTTCCCGACAGTCCCCTGATGGTTACTTTGTGGCGGAGCGACAGGGCAGGTTGCGACCACCTAGGAGACAGGTGGGCCTGGCCTTGGTCGTTGTCCGCGGTTATTTCATAATAACACGTTTAACGGGATCTTGGTATTTGATCTGAGTCTGGCCATTTGGTCTATACGCACTAACCAGCTACGTGGGAATAGTTATGGGTACTCGACGTCGTGGTATCAGCCGAAGCCTTCTTGACGTCAGCGGTTTAGCGGCGCGCGCCGGATTGGACTGGAAGCCTGCTCTGGTATTAGGAGAGGCTAGGTCTGCTTACCGGCCGCCCTCGCAACGTGCAGGTGTGCATTGGGCGATGGGCCCAGACCCCTATGTGCTTAGGACTTAGACCGACGTGCTGACCTCTCTGCTGTGCTTAGGTAGGGCTGCGACGTGTTGATCTTCCGAGGCCGGGCATGACCCTGGAAAGTGTGTCCGGCCAAATGGGATCAAGCGTGCTGGGTTATGTGGTGCACCCCTGCAGGGAAGTTAATCTATTCGAATAGCCGTGTCCCTCGGTAAAAGGACGACCCGGAGTTGTACTCTGACCTCATGACAACTAGAACCGGACACTTAATAAAACACACCCTTACAAGTGCCAGATATAACTCGGTGGTTGCTCTCTCACAGGGTGATGTGCGGGAGGATCGCCGGGTAGGTTTATGCTATACGATGTTACTTGGTGAACTTACCATCTATTTCCCTTCTACTGCTTCAAGACGGAGGCTGCCAGAAGCTTTGATAGTTGTTACTTACCATCTACTCTCTTCTACTGCTGCAAGATGGAGGTTACCAGAAGCGTAGTCTTCGTTTGGAATAGCTATCCCCCTCTTATTCTGCTTTCTGCAGTTCAGTCCACATATATTACCCCTTTACACATATACCATTGCATTTGTAGTATAGATCCTTGCTTGCGAGTACTTTGGATGAGTACTCACGGTTGCTTTGCTCCCCCTTTTCCCCCTTTCTTCCTTTATTCTCGGATGATGCAACCAGGTGGTGGAGTCCAGAAGTCAGAAGATCCCGATGATGTTTCTACTTGGAGTTCGGCTTCGAGGAGTAGTTAGGAGGTCCCAGGCAGGAGGCCTTGCCTTTTCGATCGTTGCTACTTTTGTGCTAGCCTTCTTAAGGCAATCTTGTTTAACTATGTCTGTACTCAGATATTGTTGCTTCCGCTGACTCTTGTGTTTTCGAGCTTATGTATTCGAGCCCTCGAGGCCCTTGGCTTGTAATATAAAGCTTGTATTATTTTTAATTTGTGTCTAGAGTTGTGTTGTGATATCTTCCAGTGAGTCCCTGATCTTGGTCGTACACATTTGCGTGCATGATTAGTGTACGGACAAATCGGGGGCGTCACACTTGGATTTAGGAAAGCCAGTGACGAAGTCCATTTCAATGTGGTCGAACTTCCACTCTGGAATAGGAAGAGGTTGGAGAAGACCGGCTGGACGTTGATGTTCTGCTTTCACTCTTCTGCAAACATCACATTCATTCACGAATTGGGCAATCTCCCTTTTCATGCGTGTCCACCAGTAAGATTGCTTGAGGTCTTGATACATCTTGGAACTGCCAGGATGAATGGAAAGGAGAGAATCATGAGCTTCTTCCATTATGAGCTTCCTGAGATCACCTTTGGGAACAACGAGTCTGTCCTCGAAGAACAAGGTATCTCTCTCATCAACACATAAGCACTTGTATTTTGGAGTGCCCTTTGCAATCCCATGTTTCACTTTTTCACCATGGTATCACTGAGTTGGGCCTCACGGACTTGATCTTCCAAGGTAGGAGCAATTTGGAGATTTGCAAGAAAACCCTGCGGAACAACTTGGAGGTTGAGCTTCCTGAATGCTTCACAAAGCTCAGGCTGGTACGGCTTGATAAGAAGGTTGTTGCAATATGCCTTTCTGCTCAAAGCATCTGCAATCACATTCGCCTTGCCAGGAGTGTATTCAATGCTGGGATTATACTCTTGGATCATTTCGACCCAACGAGTCTGGCGGAGGTTCAGATGCGGCTGTGTGAAGATGTACTTCAAGCTCTTGTGATCAGTGAAGATGTCGACCTTTCTGCCCAACAACAGATGTCTCCACGTAATCAGAGCATGTACCACAGCTGCTAGCTCGAGATCATGTGTGGGATAGTTCTTCTCACTTGGCTTTAGCTGACGAGAAGTGTATGCCACAATTCTCTTATCTTGCATAAGCACACCACCAAGACCTTGAAGAGAAGCATCACAGAATACTTCATAGGGCTTGGATTCATCTGGAGGAGTCAGAACTGGAGCAGAGACGAGCTTTTCTTTGAGAGTTTTGAATGCGACTTCACACTCTGGAGACCAAAAATATTTGACATTCTTCTGAAGCAGGTTGGAAAGAGGCTTGGCAATCTTGGAGAAGTTCTCAACGAATCTTCTGCAATAGCTGGCAAGACCCAGAAAACTGCGGAGCTGCTTGACGTTCTGAGGAGCTTCCCAGTTGACAATTGCTTCAACTTTCTCGGGATTAACCGCAATACCGTCAGCTGAGATAATGTGGCCCAGGTACAAAACCTTATCGAGCCAAAACTCGCACTTGGAGAACATGGCATATAATTTATGCTCTCGGAGTCGATCAAGAACCAGACGTAAGTGCTTTTCGTGATCTTCTTCATTCTTGGAAAACACCAGAATATCATCCAGATACACAAGCACAAACTCGCCAATATAGGGGTTGAAGATATAATGCATCATCCTCGAAAAGGTAGGAGGAGCATTGGCGAGACCGAAGGACATGACGGTATACTCGTATGAACCGTAGCTCGTTCTGAAGGCCGTCTTGGGAATGTCTTCCTCGCGAATGCGAATTTGATGATAGCCCATTCGGAGGTCAAGCTTAGAGAACACTTTAGCTCCTTTGAGCTGCTCAAAGAGTTCGTTGATGTTGGGGAGCGGATATTTGTTCTTAATCGTCTTCTTGTTCAATGGCCGGTAGTCAACACAGAGACGCTCCGTGCCATCTTTCTTCTTGACAAATAAGACACCACAGCCCCACGGAGAGGTACTAGGCCTGATGAGACCCATACTCTCCTGCTTATCAAGCTGCTTCTTCAATTCCATCAATTCATCCGGAGAGAGCTTGTACGGACGCCGGCATGCTGGCTCAGTACCCGGCTCGAGTTCAATGACAAACTCCACCTGACGATGTGGAGGCATGCCTGGAAGTTCTTCAGGAAAGACATCTTGATATTCGTTCACCACCGGAATTTGAGATATGGCATTAATTTCGCCCTTATCATTGAGAGAGAAAAGCCTGATAGTGTTATCCCTTGAGGCAAAGATAATCACATCTTCATCAGAATGAGTCATCTTGACTTCCTTCTGTGCACAATCAATATGAGCATCGTGCTGAGAAAGCCAATCCATTCCGAGGATGAGGTCAATGTCAGAATTTCCAAGAATCACCGGAGAAGCCAAAAAGCGATAATCCCCCATGCGAATGGAAACATTTGGAGCATATAAACTGGAATGCATCTGCTTTCCCGGAGAAGAAACTGCCAACTGTCTCGGTAAAGCTGCTGTGGTCACACTATGCTTGGATGCAAATGGGTATGACATGAAAGAATGTGAAGCACCCGAATCAAATAACACTTTAGCTGGAAAAGAGTTAACTGGAAGGTTACCTAGAATGACATCAGAAGAATTCTCCGCTTGCGCTGCATTCATCAGATTGACCCTTGCTGCCTTTGGATCATGCCTGACAATAGCTGAACTCACAGGTGGAGGAGGTGGAAGACGCTTCGGATTTGGACATCTGTTGGCATAATGACCCTTCTGGCCACACTTGTTGCACACCACTTCAGAGAGAGGACGGAAATGAGATCCACTTGACTTTGAGCCTTGAGACTGAAACTGCTTCTTCGACTGGTTGCTCGGGTTGGGTGGGTGGGAGAAACCACGACCACTAGAGTTCTTGTTGTTGGAGTTGTTGGAGTTGTTGTATGGAGCTCGAATCACTGGAGGAGGAGGAAGCCAGAATTTCTGATGTTTCGAGACCAACTGAGACGATGAGGAAGAGTGAACGGCATCTCGAATTCTCTTCTTAGAAGCCTCCATCTTAAGCTGAGCTGCTTCTTGTTTCAAAGCCATGTTATAGAACTTGTCGAATTCATCCGGCTCGAACAAAGTGAGAGCAAGCTGAAGTTCATCTTTGAGACCTCCACGGAACTGGTAGATTTTACTCTTGGCATCAGGAATGTCTTGCTTAGCATAACGAGCGAGGTTTTGGAACTTGACATTATACTGATAGACTGTCATGGAGCCCTGCTTCAGGTTGCGGAATTGCTCACGCATACCCTCGATGACACTTGTAGGAATGTGGTGAGAGCGAAAGTCCTTGCAGAAATTCTCCCAAGAGATCACTTGACCTGGCCTGGAGTCTTTGTACTGCTGCCACCAGTCAGCTGCTTGATCTTTCAGTTGGAAGGCTGCAAACTTCACATAATCCTCTTCTCTTACGTTACTGCACTCAAAATGCTTCTTAATGTCGGTTAACCAATCTTCAGCATCAAGAGGGTCGACACAGTAACTGAAAGCTTTAGGATTGTTGGCCAGGAACTGGTTGAGAGTAGCATGGTGCTGCTGGTTGAAGAAGTTGCCTTGGTTCCCTGGAATACCCTGATTAGCTTGATTAGCTTGCATCTGCTGCATCATCTGCATCATCAACTGGGTGTTCTGAGCTGTAGTCTGCATAATTGCTCTCCAAGCCTCAGGCGGAGGAGGAGGGGAAGGAGGACGATCTGGGACCTCTTCCACCTCTGGGTTAGCGTTGGGAACCTTTTTCGGAGCCATCCTGTAAAAGATGATCACGAATCAGCAATTGATTGACAAAAGGCATAAGCTGAATCAATGGAATGAATTGCAACAAGTCTTCACAATAATCATTCGAACAATAAGAACGAATGAATTCATTCGAACAAGAGGAACGAATGAAATTCTCAGTTAAATGATAACATCAATCTTCACGAGAAGCCACATAGGGGACAAAAGGATAAAATAAGAAAACAACAAGGTACAGACGGGAACAAACACAAGAGAGGAGTTTCGTTCTAACATCTTTGTGCTGAAGGCATATGAACGCGTTACGAAAAGGTTTTGCAATCCCCGGATCAGCATAGCCAAGGACCCTTTAAGATGCAACTCCTGATAGTAACATCGGTCATATAACCCCTTCACTCAATGTAGAACCCCGAACTCACTAACCTGCATTCGTTGGAAGAATGCCTACGATCTACTGGATAAAACCCACCTATAGATTTCCGAAAGATTCCAGTTATGCAATCAGGTGTTGGGGATACACGGGAAGCACCGCGCAATCAACTCTAAACCTACATCCAGGTGTATCCATCCTTCAACACATAACCAGTCTTTCTCGGAAACTGTGTACCTCGGACCTTCGAAAAGCATCCACTATAACAAGCTATGGCAATACTCCCGAACTACCTCCCCAGTACTGGGTGATGTCGGGGTTATCTTGCCACTGGCCGTATAGGGGAGATTTTCGATGTCGGCCGTCTTAAGTATTTAGTACTGCCGCGATATGCTTGTGACAACAATACCCCGAAGCTCAACTCCCCGGGAACAGGAGGCATCGAGAACAATATCCTTGTCACAAGAACATCGAAACAATCCCAGAATACTCGCGGGATTCCTAAAAAAAAATTTGGTGCAATTTTTGAAGATAGGAGAGACAAGAGTAGTCGTCAGGAGTCCTCACCAGAGAGAAAGGGGATGAGAAGCAAAGAAATCCTACTCTCCGATATAATATAGGACTCAAAATGTTTTCAGTGTGTGCCTAGACTCGACCGTCAATGATTCGATCAAACAGTGGGGGCTCCTAGGTCGGAGAAGGCTCCGATACCAACTTGTAATGCCCAGGATGGAGTTATACCTCCTACGTGTCGAGGCACGACTTAAAGGCATAAGTCCATCCTAGAATGATCTCAAGTTTGGTAATCTTTGCACAACTCATGTAAAAGAGGGGATAGTAAACATAAATAGTTGGCTTACACTCGCCACGTCACAGAATTACAATTCAAGTCTCAATCATCATACATTAAGAATATCACAACCCTCTAAGGGCAAAACCAAATGTCAAGATACCAAACTTAAATAACATCCACAGGCGGATCGAATCCTAGTAGGAGTCTCCACTACTGATCATCCGGGTATCGCACATAGTACCGACTACGCTCCTCGTCGTACTCCCAATCCAGCTCGGTGCCATCACCTGGATAGCTCACAACTGGACCTGCATCTGGTGTGTGAAGTAACTGTGAGCCACAGAGGACTCAGCAATCCCGTTCCTGGGTAACAAGACTATTTAAGCCTTGGGAGAGGATAAGGCTGAAGAAAAGAATAAGTGTCTGCAGCAGCAACTAGCAACTAGCTTACGTGAGTGAGAGCGGGAAGAGAAAGCCTCGGACGAGAAGTGATCACGAAGTGATCCTAGCTACAAGCTCCACAAACATAACCCCTCCGTGTTCAACTTCCGAATCCCTATTCGGAAATTGACAGTCACGGAACACACGCTGGTAGTGTATTAGAAACATTGTGTCAAGTTATCTACAACCGGATATTAACAAGCTCCCATCTGCCACATAACCGCGGGCACGGCTTTCGAAAGTTCAAACCCTGCAGGGGTGTTCCAACTTGACCCATTACAAGCCCACGATCCGCGGAGTCGCAACTCCAAAGTGGGAAGACCCGAGTATTCTCGGAATCCCGTGCTCAAGATATACCGAACTAAGGTAAGGCTAATCCAACAAATCCTCCCGGCGTGTCGACACCCTGATAGTAGCCGCGCGTATCTAAGTCTCAGGACACGACCGGATGGGCGATTCTACGGGTGTATACCAGATACCTCGGGTTGCCCCAAGGCGGCCCCGCAGAACCCCCGTTTCGGACCAACACTCATGTGGAGCACTGGCCCGGGGTTGTTGATTAAGAAAGAGGGTTAATTACTCCCTATGCAAGTTTAGTTGGTTATTAGGCAAATAGTACCAATGTTGGGACTTGCTGTTAAAGACTTAGCACTTAGCGGTTTATCGAGGGGGTCCCATACACCCCAACCGTGTTAGGAACGCATAATCAAGGAACATAACACCGGTTTATACGGTTCCTAACGGCATGAGTGGAACAAAACACCAAGCAAAAGGCTTAGCCTTCCACCCTTGCCAATATATAGATGATTTCATTTAGCAATTATATAGTGTGATAAAACCCAACCATACTTCATCATGAAGCAAGCATCTTCGATCTTCACCTGCAACTAGCAACGCTATAAGAAGGGCTGAGCGAAGCGTACTTAGCCAAGCAACGGTTTGCGTAGGTAGGTTGGTTAAACATGCAAGGGTTACAAGTAGGAGGCTGATAAGAAGATCATGGGCATCGAGGCAAAACTATAGATCGGAACTACTAGCAATAGGCAAAGATAGTAATGTTATCGGGGTTCGGTCATCTTGCCTGAAGAGAAGTCGTTCGGATCGTAAGAAGGGTCCTCGTGCTCAACCTCGTTGGAAACCTCGTGCTCGTACTCGAACTCAGTCTCGGCTTCCGGCTCTAAACAAAACAATCACACCAAGCACAAATCAACAAGATGCAATGCGCACTCGAAAAATGATGAATGCAAGATGGATGCACTAAGGATGCACACGGAGCACGTAAAATATCACTCAAGCAAAACACCTCAAAACATGATAACAATCTGGTATTATGAATCTACATGGAAAATCAATCAAGTTTCATGTAAGATTCGCTGAAATCGGAGTTACGGGCTAAAAGTTATGCCCGAAACAAGAAATGAGCGAAAACTGAAAATTACAGCAACATAGCAACTTCGGAGCACAAAATAATTAACCTACAACACTCAAATATCATGGCAAAGGACATGAAAAAAAACTAGACATATACTACAGCAACTAAGTCCAAAGGTGCACCCCCAAAGGAGCCACGGATCAATAGCAATGATCTTGGACATATTGAACTTGACAATAAAATTCTGGCAACAGAATTTTATTGAAACTTTGGAGCAAAAGATAAACATGCTACAGCCACTTAAATAGACATGCGAGGACATGAATGGAAAGCCAACAATATATACTACAAGGAACAATCAAGATCCACTCCAAAACTATCATGCTTTGTCGTAGAACATCACACGAACATGGCATCGGAACGTTACAGATTTCAGACTTAGTGAAAAACCACTAAGTCCTAAAACAGCAATTTCATCATGGCATCTAAAAGAGCATGTTTAAGTCACCTCGAAACTAAACATGGCAAGTGGTAAGCACCTCATCAAAGTACACATGAAGGTGATCCCGAAACACACAAGCATGCATCATTGAGGTAAACACAACGATAGCAACGAGCTCAACAAGATGGCATTTCATAACAAGTGAAATAACATCACAACCAGATGGCACTTTGCAACGATGATAAACATGGCAAGAATAAATCTAACATGCTACCTAGCACATACAACATGTAGAGCATGGCAAGACGAACACGTGGACATGTCATTTGCATCATTCGGACAAACGAGCTAAAAGATATCACATGGCAAAGATGACATAAAAACATCACATAGCAGCAGTTTATATCATGATGCACTCTTGCAACAGCAAAACAAGCACCTAGATGATCTCTAACATGCATGACAACAAAAGATAAAACGTAGAGCAAGTCTCCACGAACGTCTGGACATGCTATTTGCGCGAATCGGAGCTACACACACAAAGTTAGAGCAGTTTGAAAACAGCATCAGCACATAACAGATCTGGGACTTAGAGGAGTGGGGAGTCAACCTCAGGCAGATCTGGATCCGAAAAAAAAACAAAGGGCTCGGCGGCGGACTGGAGCAGGAGCGGCCCGGCCGTGCGGGGAAGGTGGGCCGGCCCGGTCGCGGCGTCCTGGAGGCGGTGGAGGCGAAGCCGGCCTGGTGGAGCGGCCCGGCTGCGCGGCTGGGAGGCGGCGGCCCACGCGAGGAGGCGAGGAGGTGGGCGCGGCCTGGCGCGCTGGGCCCCTTGCGGCGGTGGCCCGCGGGAGCGGAGGCGGCCCGGTGGCGCCCGCGGCTTGGGCCGAAGGATGGCGAAGGGAGGGCGGCCTCCCTGGCGCTGAACGAGGCGGCTCGGGCCAGGCGATGTGGTCCTGCGCGCGCTAGGGGTGTACGGGCCTGCGGAGCGGTCGATCTGGCCTGAACGGATCGACGAGGGGAGCGCCTGGTGCGGTGCGGGAGCCGCTCGGTCGGTGACAGAAGGATCGGCTAGGCGCTGGGAAGATCGAGGCGATCGAGATCTGGCTCGGCTGGGCGCTGGGAAGATCGAGGCGATCGATCCCCAGGGCGGCGGCTCGGATGTTGGCTGGTTCCTTGGGAACTAGCCAAGTGGCAGTAGGTGGCTGGTGGATCTGAGAAATTTTAGGGGGAAGGAGGAGGAAGAAGATAGAGATGCCAAAATTAGACTAGGGTCTAATATATAGCATTTATTAGGGTTAGGGGAATGGGGTGTTAGGAGCCCTCCGATCGCGATCCGACGGATCCGATCGCGGGGAAAGTTAGGATGGGCCTAGAAGAGGGAGTAGAGACTGCAGTAGGGGTGTTTCCGGGACACAAAGTGAAGGCACTTTGGACCCACACGAACAACGGATGGGATAGCCAACGGAGTCCAAACGCGACGAGATTTGAGAGGCGGGTTGCACACAACAAAACAACAACACACACAACAACCTCGCGGCACCCCGGTAACGTAACACGCCGAAACACCAAAGTAGGCCTACGGGACGTCACGGACACGTGAGGGAGCTCCGGAACGCGAAACGGACAACAGGAAGGAACACGCGGAACCGGATGCAACCGACAACACAAATGCAATGCAATGCACATGTCTACATGATATGAATGAACGCCACACACTCACACAACAAAACGACGAAACCCGAAAGACAAAGAACCCGGAATGGAAATAGATGAAGCCGGAGATATATTATATACCCAAAAGGGAAAGTATTACATCCGGGGCATTACACCGATTCTACGGCATAGACGCCCTCAAGTGCAGGCTTCTTCTTCTTAGGTATGTGCGTGACATAGATCATGTTCACGACTTTTATCTAGGGAGGGAACTGCTTTTGGCCTCCATTGTTCGGCCTGCGAGGTTCATCATTATCCTTGCTGCACGGGCCCTTGCCTTGTTCCTCGGCTATAAGTTTACATGCCTAGTTGATCACCCAATAGTTATGGTTGGTGTGGTTGGCGGGCTTGTCTGAGGTGCCATGGATCTGGCAGGGCCTATCCAGGATAGAATTGTATCCAGTGCAGTCAGATCGTCTTATTTCTGTTTAGAGGGCTTCTTCTGTGGTCCTGATTTTGAATTACTAAATCTAGCGTTTATTGCCGTATCATCGGCTTCACCGCTGTTGTGATGACGTTTGTTTTTATTGCGTCATGGTTTCCCGTTCCTGTTCTGAACTTCCAAGGTGTGGGGATCTTCGGGATGGTTGCTTCTACGAGCTAACCAATTGTCTTCACCCATGCAAAAGGGGATCATAAGAGATGTTAGGGCCGACATTGTTTTATGCTTGTCTTGGCCGAGCTGACGAGCTAGCCATTCGTCCCGAATGCTGTGCTTGAAAGCAGCTATTGTCTCTGTGTCTGGGCGGTCGATGATCTGGTTCTTCTTAGTCAAGAATTGATTCCAACATTGTCGGGCTGACTCTCTGGGATGTTGAACAACGTGACTCAAGTTATCGACGTCTGGAGGCTGAACATAAGTGCCTTGAAAGTTAGCTCGGAAGGCGTCCTCGAGATCTTCCCAGCTCCAAATGGAGTGTTCAAGGATGCCTTTCAACCAGTGACATGCCAGTCCTTTAAGCTTCGATGGTAGATATTTTATGGCGTGGAGATCATGTCCTCGGGCCATATGAATGTGGAGAAGGAAATATTTGATCCACACAGTCAGGTCTGTTGTGCGGTTGTATTGCTTGATGTTTACGGGTTTAAATCCTTCGGGGAACTGATGCCGCATCACCTCATCTGTAAAACACATTGAGTGTGCGGGGCCCCTGACCCGGGCCACGTCATGCCAGAGATCGGTTGTCATCCGAGCACGGTAATGCTCCCAGCTCTATCATTCCCGTCGTGCCAGGCCTCGTATCCGTCCCATCGAGCGAGAGTGTGTCCTTTGGATCCGTAAATTGACTGTGTTTGCCCTGTTCTAGCATCCAGGTCATGCCATAGGTCATATGGATCCCCCCGGCTGTACTGGCTCTTTGCCCCTCTGGCGAGGGAGTGGGGGTGTGTTTTTGGCTTCTCTAGCCGTCCTATCCTGTCTCGAGGAGGGCTGTCGGGCTGGTTTGCCTGGGCTCATCTAGGAAGTATGGGATCAAAAGCCTCGTCGTTGAACTACGGAAGCAGTCGTCGCTTTGGGTAGCTCTTGCTTTGGTCCTGCTGCTCATTACCCTGACCTTTTTCGGCTACTAAGACCTTTGTCCATCTATCATTGATGGTATCATGTTCGGCCTGTAATCACTGTTGCTTCCTCCTCGATGTTCGAGCAGTGGCTTATAAGCCACCGCTTAAATCATTCCTAGTCTAGAGGGTCTCTAGGGACGATGAAGTCTTCTGGACTGAGGCTCTCCACACCCTCGGAAGGAGGGATGTAGTTGCTATCCTCGGAGTCAGCAGGGTCCTTGGGGTCACCATTGTCGTCATGGCCTTCGGGAGTGGTCGGGTGATGTTCATGGGTGGCATTGTCGCTGAGCTCCTCCATGTCCGTCGAAGCAGCGTCATCTTTAGTGCCATTTGTGTCTATGTTCGGGTTATCTTCCCTGCCTTTTCCACGTCCACTAGATCGCTTCTTCTGGCGTCAGCGTTTGGATGACTCCCTGTCGGGATGGTCCCCATCCTCCTTTGGGGTTTCGACCATGTAGACATCATAGGTGGAATTGGCACTCAACTTTTCGGTGTTGGGGGTCATTGGGGATGTTTCCGTATAGGGCATGGTGTCGATATCGTTGTCCATGTCCTAGGCTTCCTCGAATGCGTAGTCAAGCATATCGGTTAAATCTTTGATAGTGGCTACTAAGTGGGTGGTGGGAGGTGTTGGGGATCGTTGCAGAAAATCAAAAAAATTCCTACGCATCACCAAGATCTATCTATGGAGATTACTAGCAAAGAGAGGGGAGTGCATCTTGATACCTTTGAAGATTGCGATGTGGAAGCATTGCAAGAATGTGGTTGGTGGAGTCATACACAAAGCCATTCAGATCGCGGTCGAATCCGATCTAAGCGCCGAACAACGGCACCTCCGCGTTCAACACACGTGCAACCCGGTGACGCCTCCCGCGCCTTGATCCAGCAAGGGGTGAGGGAGGGGTTGGGGAAGACTCCGTCCAGCAGCAGCACGATGGCGTGGTGGTGGTGGAGGAGCGTGGTACTCCAGCAGGGCTTCGCCAAGCACCCAAGAGACGAGGAGGGAGAGGGGTAGGGCTGCGCCAAGAGAGAGAGGAACTCGTGCATCTGGCAGCCCAGAAACCCCACATATATATATAGGGGGAGGGGAGGTGCTGCGCCCCCATCTAGGGTTCCACCCCTAGGGGTGGCGGCCAGCCCTATATTGCATCTAGGGGGCGGCCACAGGGGAGAGAGGGGGGGGGCGCACCCTAGGTGGGCCTTAGGCCCACCTGAGCCTAGGGTTTCCCCCCTTCCCCTTCTCCCTGTGCCTTGGGTCTTGGGGGGAGGGGCGCACAAGCCCACCTAGGGCTGGTCCCTTCCCACACTTGGCCCACGCAAGCCTCTGGGCTGGTGGCCCCTCCCGGTGGACCCCCAGAACCCTTCCCGTGGTCCCGGTACGTTACCGATAACGCCCAGAACAATTCCGGTGACCAAAACGGGACTTCCCATATATAAATATTTCCCTCGGGACCATTCCAGAACTCCTCGTGACATCCGGGATCTCATCCGGGACTCCGAACAACATTCAGTAACCACGTACTACATTCCCTATAACCCTAGCATCATCAAACCTTAAGTGTGTAGACCCTACGGGTTCGGGAACCATGCAGTCATGACCACGACATATCTTCGGCCAATAACCAACAGCGGGATCTGGATACCCATGTTGGCTCCCACATTTTCCACGATGATCTCATCAGATGAACCACGATGTCAACGATTCAATCAATCCCGTATATGATTCCCTTTGTCTAGAGGTATAGTACTTGCCCGAGATTCGATCGTCGGTATACCTATACCTTGTTCAATCTCGTTATGGCAAGTCTCTTTACTCGTTCCATAACACATCATCCCATGACCAACCCCTTAGTCACATTGAGCTCATTACGATGATGTCTTACTAAGTGGGCCCAGAGATACCTCTCCGTCATACGGAGCGACAAATCCCAGTCTCGATTCGTGTCAACCCAACAGATACTTTCGGGGATACCCGTAGTGTACCTTTATAGCCACCCACTTATGTTGTGACGTTTGGCACACCCAAAGTACTCCTACGGCATCCGGGAGTTGCACAATCTGATGGTCTAAGGAAAGGATACTTGACATTGGAAAAGCTTTAGCATACGAACTACACGATCTTGTGCTAGGCTTAGGATTGGGTCTTGTCCATCACATCATTCTCCTAATGATGTGATCCCGTTATCAATGACATCCAATGTCCATGGTTAGGAAACCGTAACCATCTATTGATCAACGAGCTAGTCAACTAGAGGCTTACTAGGGACACATTGTGGTCTATGTATTCACGCATGCATTACTGTTTCCGGATAATAAAATTAAAGCATGAACAATAGACAATTATCATGAATAAGGAAATATAATAATAACCATTTTATTATTGCCTCTAGGGCATATTTCCAACAGTCTCCCACTTGCACTAGAGTCAATAATCTAGTTACATTGTGATGAATCAAACACCCATAGAGTTCTAGTGTTGATCTTGTTTTGCTCGTGGAAGAGGTTTAGTCAACGGATCTGCGACATTCAGATCCGTATGTACTTAGAAATATCTATGTCTCCATCTTGAATATAATTTCGGATGGAGTTCAAACAGCGCTTGATGTGCTTGGTCTTATTGTTAAACCTGGGCTCCTTGGCAGTGGCAATAGCTCCAGTGTTGTCACAGAAGAGAGTCATCCGGCCCGACGCATTTGGAATAACTCCTAGGTCAGTGATGAACTCCTTCATCCAGACTCCTTCCTGCGCTGCTTCAGAAGCAGCTATGTACTCCGCTTCACATGTAGATGCCGCCACGACGCTTTGCTTGCAACTGCACCAGCTGACTGCCCCACCATTCAAAATATACACGTATCCGGTTTGTGACTTGGAGTCATCCAGATCTGTGTCGAAGCTAACATCGATGTAACCCTTTACGACGAGCTCTTCGTCACCTCCATAAACAAGAAACATATCCTTAGTCCATTTCAGGTACTTCAGGATGTTCTTGACCGTTGTCCAGTGCTCCATACCGGGATCACTTTGGTACCTCCCCACCAAACTTATGGCAAGGTTCACATCAGGTCTGGTACACAACATGGCATACATAATAGAACCTATGGCCGAGGCATAGGGGATGACACTCATCATTTCTCTATCTTCTGCCGAGGTCGGGCATTGAGCTGTGCTCAATCTCATACCTTGCAATACAGGCAAGAACCCTTTCTTGGACTGATCCATATTGAACTTCTTCAATATCTTATCAAGGTATGTGCTTTGTGAAAGACCAATGAGGCGTCTCCATCTATCCCTATAGATCTTGATGCCTAATATGTAAGCAGCTTCTCCAAGGTCCTTCATTGAAAAACACTTATTCAAGTAGGCCTTTATGCTTTCCGAGAGTTCTACATCATTTCCCATCAACAATATGTCATCCACATATAATATGAGAAATGCTACAGAGCTCCCAGTCACTTTCTTGTAAATACATGCTTCTCCCCAAGTCTGTATAAACCCAAACACTTTGATCACCTCATCAAAGCGAATGTTCCAACTTCGAGATGCTTGCACCAGCCCATAAATGGAGTGCTAGAGCTTGCATACCTTGTTAGCATTCTTAGGATCGACAAAACCTTCTAGCTGCATCATATACAGTTCTTCCTTAAGGAAGCCATCAAGGAATGCTGTTTTGACGTCCATTTGCCATATCTCATAATCGTAGAATGCGGCAATTGCTAACATGATTCGGACGGACTTCAGCATCGCTACGGGAGAGAAAGTCTCATCGTAGTCAATTCCTTGAACTTGTCGATAACCTTTAGCGACAAGCCGAGCCTTATAGATGGGCACATTACCATCCGCGTCAGCCTTCTTCTTAAAGATCCATTTATTTTCTATGGCTTGCCGATCATCGGGCAAGTCAACCAAAGTCCATACTTTGTTATTATACATGGATCCTATCTCGGATTTCATGGCTTCAAGCCATTTGTTGGAATTCGGGCCCACGATCGCTTCTTCATAGTTCGAAGGTTCACCGTTGTCTAACAACATGATTTCCAGGACAGGGTTGCCGTACCGTTCTGGTGCGGAACGTGTCCTTGTGGACCTACGAAGCTCAGCAGTAACTTGACCCGAAGTTTCGTGATCATTATCATAAACTTCCTCCCTAGTCGGTGCAGGCACCACAGAAACATCTTCCTGCGCTGCGCTACCTTCCGATTTGGAAGGGGTGACAATCACCTCATTAAGTTCCACTTTTCTCCCACTTACTTCTTTCGATAGAAACTCTTTCTCTAGAAAGGATCCATTCTTGGCAACAAAGACCCTGCCTTCGGATCTGAGGTAGAAGGTATACCCAATAATTTCCTTAGGGTATCCTATGAAGAGCACTTTTCTGATTTGGGTTCGAGCTTTTTAGGTTGAAGTTTCTTGACATAAGCATCTCATCCCCAAACTTTTAGAAATGACAACTTAGGTTTCTTCCCAAACCACAATTCATACGGTGTCGTCTCAACGGATTTAGACGGTGCCCTATTTAAAGTGAATGCGGCAGTCTCTAAAGCATAACCCCAGAATGATAGCGGTAAGTCGGTAAGAGACATCATAGATCGTACCATGTCCAACAGAGTATGATTACGACATTCGGATACACCATTACATTGAGGTGTTCTAGGCGGCGTCAATTGTGAAACAATTCCGCATTTCCTTAGGTGCGTGCCAAATTCGTGACTTAAATATTCTCCTCCACGATCTGATCGTAATAACTTTATTTTTCTGTCACGTTGATTCTCAACCTCATTATGAAATTCCTTGAACTTTTCAAAGGTCTCAGACTTGTGTTTCATCAAGTAGACATACGCATATCTACTCAAGTCATCAGTGAGGGTGAGAACATAACGATAGCCACCGCGAGCTTCAACACTCATTGGACCGCACACATCAGTACGTATTATTTCCAATAAGTTGGTTGCTCACTCCATTGTTACGGAGAACAGAGTCTTGGTCATCTTGCCCAAGAGGCATGGTTCACACGGTCAAATGATTCATAATCAAGAGACTCCAAAAGTCCATCTGCATGGAGCTTCTTCATACGTTTGACACCAATATGACCGAGGCGGCAGTGCCACAAGTATGTGGGACTATCATTATCAACCTTTTATCTTTTGGCATCCACACTATGAATATGTGTAACATCACGTTCGAGATTCATTAAGAATAAACCATTGACCAAAGGGGCATGACCATAAAACATTTCTCTCATATAAATAGAACAACCATTATTCTCAGATTTAAATGAGTAGCCATCTCGCTTTAAACGAGATCCAGATACAATGTTCATGCTCAAAGCTGGTACTAAATAACAATTATTGAGGTTTAAAACTAATCCCGAGGGTAGATGTAGAGGTAGCGTGCCGACGGCGATTACATCGACCTTGGAAACATTCTCGACACGCATCGTCACCTCGTCCTTCGCCAGTCTCCACTTATTCCGCAGCTCCTGCTTTGAGTTACAAATGTGAGCAACTGTACTGGTATCAAATACCCAGGAGCTACTATGAGCGCTGGTAAGGTACACATCAATAACATGTATATCGCATATACCTTTGACGTTGTCGGCCTTCTTATCCGCTAAGTATTTGGGACAGTTCCGCTTCCAGTGACCCGTTCCCTTGCAATAAAAGCACTCAGTCTCAGGCTTGGGTCCATTCTTTGGCTTCTTCCCGGCAACTGGCTTACCGGGCGCAGCAACTCCTTTGCCGTCATTCTTGAAGTTCATCTTACCCTTGCCTTTCTTGAACTTAGTGGTTTTATTCACCATCAACACTTGATGTTCTTTCTTGATCTCCACCTCTGCTGATTTCAACATTGAATATACCTCGGGAATGGACTTCTCCATCCCCTGGATATTGAAGTTCATTACGAAGCTCTTGTAGCTAGGTGGGAGCGACTGGAGGATTTTGTCAACGACCGCGTCATCTTGGAGATTAATTCCCAACTGAGACAAGCGATTGTGCAACCCAGACATTTTGAGTATATGCTCGCTGACAGAACTATTCTCCTCCATCTTACAACTGTATAACTTGTCGGAGACTTCATATCTCTCGACACGGGCATGAGCTTGGAAAACCATTTTTAGCTCTTGGAACATCTCATATGCTCCGTGTTGCTCAAAACGCTTTTGGAGCCCCGATTCTAAGTTGTAAAGCATGCCGCACTGAACCAGGGAGTATTCATCACAAGCGACTGCCAGACGTTGATAACGTCTTGAGTTGCTGGGAAAACGGGTGCATCACCTAGCGATGCTTCAAGGACATATGCTTTCTTGGCAGCTATGAGGATGATCATCAAGTTACGGACCCGATCCGTATAGTTGCTACCATCGTCTTTCAGCTTGGTTTTCTCTAGGAACGCGTTGAAGTTGAGGGCAACATTAGCGTGGGCCATTGGATCTACAAGACATATTGTAAAGATTTTAGACTATGTTCATGACAATTAAGTTCAACTAAGCAAATTTAATGAACTCCCACTCAGATAGACATCTCTCTAGTCATCTAAGTGATACATGATCCTAATCGACTAGGCCGTGTCCGATCATCACGTGAGACGAACTAGTCATCAACGGTGAACATCTTTATGTTGACCGTATCTTCTATACGACTCATGTTCGACCTTTCGGTCTTCCGTGTTCTGAGGCCATGTCTGTACATGCTAGGCTCGTCAAGTCAACCCTAAGTGTATTGCGTGTGTAAATCTGGCTTACACCCGTTGTATGCGAACGTTAGGACCTATCACACCCGATCATCATGTGGTGCTTCGGAACAACAAACCTTAGCAACGGTGCACAGTTAGGGGGAACACAATTCTTGTAATTTTAGTGAGATATAATCTTATTTACTAACGTCGTTCTAAGCAAATAAGAGTAAAACATGATAAACATCACATGCAATTAACTAGTGACATGATATGGTCAATATCATTTTGCTCCTTTTGATCTTCATCTTCGGGGCTACATGATCATCATTGTCACCGCCATGACACCATGATCTCCATCATCATGATCTCCATCATCGTGTCTTCATGAAGTTGTCTCGCCAAACATTACTTCTACTACTATGGCTAATGGTTAGCAATAAAGTAAAGTAATTACATGGCGTTTTCACGTAGGTCATACAATAAAATAAGACAACTCCTATGGCTCCTGCCGGTTGTGATACTCATCGACATGCAAGTCGTGATTCCTATTACAAAAACATGATCAATCTCATACATCACATATATATCATTCATCACATCCTTTTGGCCATATCACATCACACGACACATGCTGCAAGAACAAGTTAGATGTCTTCTAATTGTTGCTGCAGGTTTTTACGTGGCTGCTATAGGTTTCTAGCAAGAACGTTTCTTACCTACGCCAAAACCACACGTGATATACCAATTACTATTTACCCTTCGTAAGGACCCTTTTCATCGAATCCGATCCGACTAAAGTGGGAGAGACAGACACCCGCTAGCCAACTTATGCAACTAGTGCATGTCAGTCGATGGAACCTGTCTCACGTAAGCGTACGTGTAAGGTCGGTCCGGGCCGCTTCATCCCACGATGCCGCCAAATCAAGATAAGACTAGTAGCGGCAAGTAAATTGACATGATCTACGCCCACAACAACTTGTGTTCTACTCGTGCATAGTAACTATGCATAGACCTAGCTCATGATGTCACTGTTGGGGATCGTTGCAGAAAATAAAAAAAAATTCCTACGCATCACCAAGATCTATCTATGGAGATTACTAGCAAAGAGAGGGGAGTGTATCTTCACACCTTTGAAGATCGCGGTGCGGAAGCGTTGCAAGAATGTGGTTGCTGGAGTCATACACAAAGCGATTCAGATCACGGTCGAATCCGATCTAAGCGCCGAACAACGGTGCCTCCGCGTTCAACACACGTGCAGCCCGGTGATGTCTCCCGCGCCTTGATCCAGCAAGGGGTGAGGGCGAGATTGGGGAAGACTATGTCCAGTAGCAGCATGAAAACGTGGTGGTGGTGGAGGAGCGTGGCACTCCAGCAGGGCTTCGCCAAGCACCGCAAGAGACGAGGAGGGAGAGGGGTAGGGTTGCGCCAAGAGAGAGAGAGGAACTCATGCATCTGGCAGCCCCGAAACCCCACATATATAGGGGGAGGGGAGGTTCTGCGCCCCCATATAGGGTTCCACCCCTAGGGGTGGCGGCCAGCCCTAGATTGCATCTAGGGGGCGGCCAGGGGGGGGGAGAGGGGGGGCGCACCCTAGGTGGGCCTTAGGCCCACCTGAGCCAAGGGTTTCCCCCCTTCCCCTTCTCCCTGCGCCTTGGGCCTTGGTGAGGGGGTGCACCAACCCACCTAGGGCTGGTCCCTTCCCACACTTGGCCCACGCAAGCCTCTGGGGCTGGTGGCCCCTCCCGGTGAACTCCCGAAACCCTTCCGGTGGTCCCAGTACGTTACCGATAATGCCCAGAACAATTCTGGTGACCAAAATGGGACTTCCCATAGATAAATCTTTACCTCCGGACCATTCCGGAACTCCTCGTGATGTCCGGGATCTCATCCGCGACTCCGAACAACATTCATTAACCACGTACTAAATTCCCTATAACCCTAGCATCATCGAACCATAAGTGTGTAGACCCTACAGGTTCGGGAACCATGCAGTCATGACCGAGACATATCTCCGGCCAATAACCAGCAGCGGGATCTGGATACCCATGTTGGCTCCCACATGTTCCACGATGATCTCATCTGATGAACCACGATGTCAAGGATTCAATCAATCCCGTATACGATTCCCTTTGTCTACCGGTATAGTACTTGCCCGAGATTTGATCGTCGGTATATCGATACCTTGTTCAATCTCGTTATGGCAAGTCTCTTTACTCGTTCCGTAACACATCATCCCGTGACCAACCCCTTAGTCACATTGAGCTCATTACTATGATGTCTTACCGAGTGGGCCCAGAGATACCTCTCCGTCATACGGAGTGACAAATCCCAGTCTCGATTTGTGTCAACCCAACAGATACTTTCGGGGATACCCGTAGTGTACCTTTATAGCCACCTAGTTACGTTGTGACGTTTGGCACACCCAAAGTACTCCTACGACATCCGGGAGTTGCACAATCTCATGGTCTAAGGAAAGGATACTTGACATTGGAAAAGCTTTAGCATGCGAACTACACGATCTTGTGCTAGGCTTAGGATTGGGTCTTGTCCATCACATCATTCTCCTATGTGATCCCGTTATCAATGACATCCAATGTCCATGGTCAGGAAACCATAACCATCTATTTATCAACGAGCTAGTCAAGTAGAGGCTTACTAGGGACACATTGTGGTCTATGTATTCACACATGCATTACTGTTTCCGGATATTACAATTAAAGCATGAACAATATACAATTATCATGAATAAGGAAATATAATAATAACCATTTTATTATTGCCTCTAGGGCATATTTCCAACAGGAGGGATGTAAAATTCCCTGTGGCCTGCCCCAGGTCCGATGGGATCAATGACCAAGGATGGGCTGTCCGTGATGCTCATTATCTAGATCCGATCTAACGTATCGTTTAATAGCGAGAGGTTGACCGGATCATTCTGTTGACGCTGCTCGGAGTTAACCTCTGATGTGTCATCACAGGAGGCGCGCTCGGTCAGGGCTGACTTCTGGTTCTCGAATGCCAAAATTGGATACGAGCTCAAAGCTAGATTTGAGATGGTGGATGATCTGAAGATGGGTTCGGAAAGAATATCTGGAGTTAAAGCTCCGGGGTTTCCATGTTTCTCAGGTAGGGATGAGAACCCAGTGAAGATCAGGTTGCCCTGGGCGTCAGTGACGTACTCTAGCTTGTCAAACCAGGTTTCTCGCTCAGGGACAAAGCTGTTGATCTGGTCAGGGTGACCGGTCGAGTTGGCATGCAAAACGATGTCGCCAAACACAATGAGTTTGCCGGGTACGAAGACCTCCCCAGTGCGGAGCTGATAACTAGGGGAGCCATTGATCCTTTTAACAATCCTACAACGGAACTCTCAATGAAAGCACCAATGTCGGTGTAAAAAATGGCGGATCTCGAGTAGGGGGTCTCGAGCTATGGTTCTTTGATCGATGGGTTAACAAGGAATGTAGAGACAATATTTACCCATGTTCGGTCAATCTTGAAGAGGTAAAACCCAACGTCGCGCAGGATTGTATTGATGTGTATGTGATTTATCTCCAACGTATCTATGATTTTTTATTGTTCCATGTCATTATATTATCAATCTTGGAAGTTTTATATACATTTACTAGAAACTTTATATCATTTTTTGGGGTTAACCTATTGACATAGTGCCCAGTGCTAGTTGTTGTTTTTCGCTTGTTTTTTTATTTGCAGAATATTAGTACCAAACGAAGTCCATATGCTACGAAACTTTTTGGACACTTTTTTTGGCAAGAAGACACCCAGGAAGCTTCTGGAGCACACGAGGGGACGCTTGTGGGGCCCACTAGGCACCAGGGCGCGCCAGGGGCCTCAGGCGTGCCTCGTGGGTAGTGGGGCCACAAGCACCCCCTTGACCTACCTCCGCCTCTATAAATACTCTAAAATCCCCAAAACCCTAGGGGAGTTGATGAAATACTTTTTCCGCCACCGCAAGTTCCATAACCACAAGATCCAATCTAGATGCCTTTTCTGGCACTCTACCGGAGGGAGCAACGATACCGGAGGGGTTCTTCATCATCCTTGTTGCCCCTCCGATGATGTGTGAGTAGTTTACCACAGACCTACAAGTCAGTAGTTAGTATCTAGATGGCTTCTTCTCTCTTTTTGATCTTCAATGCAATGTTCTCCTCGATGTTCTTGGAGATCTATTCGACATAATGCTACCTCTTGGGCTTGCGTTGTTCTTCCCTTGAAGAGGAAAGAGTGATGCAGCATAGTAGCATAAGTATTTCCCTCAGTTTTTGAGAACCAAAGTATCAATCCAGTAGGAGACTACACGCGAGTCCCTCATACCTACACAAACAAATAAGAACCTTGCAACCAACGCGATAAAGGGGTTGTCAATCCCTTCTCGGCCACTTGCAAAAGTGAGATCTGATAGAGATAATAAGATAATATTTTTGGTATTTTTGTTATAGATTGAAAGTAAAGATTGCAAAATAAAATAACGACAACAGAAATTGGCAAGTTGACGGGAAACTAATATAATGGAAGATAGACCCGGGGGCCATAGGTTTCACTAGTGGCTTCTCTCATGATAGCAGATTTCTACGGTGGGTGAACAAAGTACTGTCGAACAATTGATAGAAAAGTGCATAGTTATGAGAATATCTAGGCATGATCATTGTATATAGGCATCACGTCCGTGACAAGTAGACCGAAACGATTCTGCATCTACTACTATTACTCCACACATCGGTCGCTATCTAGCATGCATCTAGAGTATTAAGTTCATAAGAACAGAGTAACGCCTTAAGCAAGATGACATGATGTCGAGGCATAAACTCATGCAATATGATGTAAACCCGATCTTTTATCCTCGATGGCAACGATACAATACGTGCCTTGCTGCCCCTGCTGTCACTGGGAAAGGACACCGAAAGATTGAACCCAAAGCTAAGAACTTCTCCCATTGCAAGACCTACCAATCTATTAGGCCAAACCAAACAGATAATTTGAAGAGACTTGAAAAGATATTTAAATCATGCAAAAAAGATTTCAGAGAGGAATCAAATATTGTTCATATATAATCTTGATCATAAACCCACAATTCATCGGATCTCGACAAACACACCGCAAAAAGAATTACATCGAATAGATCTCCAAGAAGAGCAAGGAGAACTTTGTATTGAGATCCAAAGAGAGAGAAGAAGCCATCTAGCTAATAACTATGGACCCGAAGGTCTGTGGTAAACTACTCACCACTCATCGGAGAGGCTATGGTGTTGATATAGAAGCCCTCCGTGGTCGATGCCCTCTCCGATGGAGCTCCGGAACAGGCCCCGAGATGGGATATATATATAGGAGGAAGAGGCACGTCGGTGGAGCAACTAGGGGCCCACGAGGGTGGGGGCGCGCCGCGGCCCACGTGGCCGCCTCGTTTCTTCCCTGGCGTGTACCCAAGTCTTCTATGTTACAATTGTTCCAAAATCGACTCTCCCGAAGGTTTCATTCCGTTTGGACTCCGTTTGATATTCTTTTCTGCGAAACACTGAAATAGGCAAAAACATCAATTTGCACTAGGCCTTGGGTTAGTAGGTTAGTCCCAAAAATAATATAAAAGTGTATAATAAAGCCCATTAAACATCCAAAATAGATAATATAATAGCATGGAACAATAAAAAATTATAGATACATTGGAGACGTATCACGTAACTCTTTTTGCGGTGTGTTTGTTGGGATCTGATATGTCTCCAACGTATCTATAAATTTTTATTGTTCCATGCTATTATATTATCAACTTTGGATGTTTTATATGCATTAATTTTTTATTTTATATTATTTTTGTACTAACTTATTAACCCAGTGCCCAGTGCTAGTTTATGTTATTGTTGGAGACGTATCAAGCATCCCCAAGCTTAATTCCTGCTCGTCCTCGAGTAGGTAAATGATAAAAACAGAATTTTTGATGTGGAATGCTACCCAACATAATTCTCAATGTAATTTTCTTTATTGTGGCGTCAATGTTCAGATTCGAAAGATTCAAGACAAAAGTTTAATATTGACATAAGAATAATAATACTTCAAGCATACTAACAAAGCAATAATGCTTTCTCAAAATAACATGGCCAAAGAATGTTATCCCTACAAAATCATATAGTCTAGCTATGCTCTATCTTCATCACACAAAATATTAAATCATGCACAACCCCGGTTTCAGCCAAGCAATTGTTTCACACTTCAATTTTTCAAACCTTTCAACTTTCACTCAATACATGAGCGTGAGCCATGGATATAGCACTATAGGTGGAATAGTGTGGTGGTTGTGGAGAAGACAAAAGAGGAAGATAGTCTCACATCAACTAGGCGTATTAATGGGCTATGGAGATGCCCATCAATAGATATGTATGTCAGTGAGTAGGGATTGCCATGCAATGGATGCACTAGAGGTATATGGGTATGAAAGATGAACTAAAAAACTAAATGGGTGTGCATCCAACTTGCTTGCTCATGAAGACCTAAGGCATTTTGAGGAAGCCCATCATTGGAATATACAAGCCAAGTTCTATAATGAAAATTCCCACTAGTATATGAAAGTGACAAAACAAGAGACTATCTATCATGAAGATCATGGTGCTACTTTGAAGCACAAGTGTGGAAAAAGGATAGTAGCATTGCCCCTTCTCTCTTTTTCTCTCATTTTTTTTTTCATTTTTTCTTTCTCATTTTTTTCTTTTGGGCCTTTTTTCTTTTTTTTTTCTTTTCTTTTGTCCGTGGAGTCTCATCCCGACTTGTGGGGGAATCATAGTCTCCATAATCCTTTCCTCACTGGGACAATGCTCTAGTAATGAAGATCATCACACTTTTATTTACTTACAAATCAAAGATTACAACTCGAAGCTAGAACAAAATATGACTCTATGTAAATGCCTCCGACGGTGTACTGGGATGTGCAATGAATCAAGTGAAGCACATAGAGTATTCTAATAAATTCCGATTCATGTGCATCTCTCTCAAAAGGTGTGTACAGCAAGGATGATTCTGGAAAACTAAAAAGCAAAGACTCAAATCATACATGACCCTTCAAGCAAAACACATATCATGTGGTGAATAAAAATATAGTCTCAAGTAAAGTTACCGATAGACGAAGACGAAAGAGGGGATACCTTCCCGGGGCATCCCCAAGCTTAGGCTTTTGGTTGTCCTTGAATTTTACCTTGGTGTGCCTTGTGCATCCCCAAGCTTAGGCTCTTGCCACTCTTTGTTCCATAGTCCATCAAATCCTTACCCAAAAACTTGAAAACTTCACAACACAAAACTTAGCAAAAATCTCGTGAGCTCTGTTAGTATAAGAAAACAAACCACCACTTTAAGGTACTGCAATGAACTCATTCCTTATTTATTTTGGTGTTAAACCTAATGTATTCCAACCTCTCTATGATTCACACTGCCTGATAATACTCATAGATTCATCAAAATAAGCAAACAACACACGAAAAACAGAATCTGTCAAAAACAGAACAGTCTGTAGCAATATGTAATTTTCGAATACTTCTGTAACTCTATTTTTTTTTGAAATAAATTGGTGGAAGTGAGGAATTTGTCTATTAATCATCTGCAAAAAGAATAAACTAAAAAGCAGTCTCCAGTAAAATATGGCAGCTAATCTCGTGAGCGCTAAAGTTTCTGTTTTTCACAGCAAGATCACAAAGACTTCACCCAAGTCTTCCCAAAGGTTCTACTTGGCACAAACACTAATTAAAACACAAAACCACATCTAACCAGAAGCTAGATGAAATATTTATTACTAAACAGAAGCAAAATCAAAGAAAATAAAATTGGGTTGCCTTCCAACAAGCGCTATCGTTTAACGCCCCTAGCTAGGCATGATATAAGAATAGATGTAGGTATTGCCATCTTTGGTAGGCAATCCATAAGTGGCTCTCATAATAGATTCATAAGGCAATTAGATTTTATTTCTAGGAAAGTGTTCCATGCCTTTCCTTAACGGAAATTGGAACCTAATATTTCCTTCCTTCATATCAATAATTGCACCAATCGTTCTAAGGAAAGGTCTACCAAGAATAATAGGACATGTAGGATTGCAATCCATATCAAGAACGATGAAATCTATGGGAACATAATTCCTATTTGCAACAATAAGAACATTATTAGTCCTTCCCATAGGTTTCTTAATGGTAGAATCCGCAAGATGCAAATTTAAAGAACAATCATCAAGTTCATGGAAACCTAACATATCACACAAAGTTTTTGGAATTGTGGAAACACTTGCACCCAAATCACACAAATCATAGCATTCATGATCCTTAATCTTAATTTTAATAGTAGGTTCCCACTCATCATAATTTTTTTAGGGATAGAAACTTCTAATTCAAGTTTTTCTTCATAAGATTGCATTAAAGCATCAACTATGTGTTTGGTAAAGGCTTTATTTTGACTATAAGCATGAGGAGAATTTAGCACAGATTGCAACAAGGAAATACAATCTATAAAAGAGAAATTATCATAATTAAATTCCTTGAAATCCAAAATAGTGGATTCATTGCTATGTAAATTTTTGACCTCTTCAATCCCACTTTTAACAATTTTAGCATCAAGATCTAAAAACTCTGAATCATTGGAACGCCTTTTAACTAAAGTTGACTCATCTCTAGTCCCATCTTTATCAAGATTCATATTGAGAAACAAAGATTTAATAGGGGACACATCAATTACTTTTAGATATTCATCATTATTATCATGAAAACTACAAGAACACGCTTACACAAAGCAATCTCTTTTAGCACGCATCCTAGCGTTTCTTTCTTTGCACTCATCAATGGAAATTCTCATGGCTTTTAGAGACTCATTGATATCATGCTTAGGTGGAATAGATCTAAGTTTCAAAGCATCAACATCAAGAGAAATTCTATCCATGTTCCTAGCCAACTCATCAATCTTAAGCAAATTTTCTTGAAGCAAAGTATTGAAATTCTTTTGTGAATTCATAAATTCCTGAACACTATTCTCAATTTCAGAGGGCATCTTATTAAAATTTCCATAAGAGTTGTTGTAGGAATTACCATAACTATTAGAGGGATTACTAGGGAAAGGCCTAGAATTAAAGTTTCCTCTATATGCGTTGATACCAAAGTTATTCCTACCAACAAAATTCGCATCCATAGATTCATTATTATTCTCAATAAACGTGGACAAAGGCATATCATTAGGATCAGAGGACACACTCTTAGTAGAAAATAATTTCATAAGTTCATCCATCTTTCCACTCAAAACACTAATCTCTTCAGTAGCATGGAACTTTTTACTAGTGGATCTTTCTGTGTGCCATTGAGAGTAATTAACCATAATATTATCTAGGAGTTTAGTAGCTTCTCCTAAAGTGATTTGCATGAAAGTGCCCCCCGTGGCCGACTCTATTAGATTTCTAGAAGCAAAATTCAATCCAGCATAAAAGTTTTGTATAATCATCCATAAGTTCAAACCATGTGTAGGGCAATTACGTATCATTAATTTCATCCTCTCCCAAGCTTGTGCAACATGCTCATGATCAAGTTGCTTAAAATTCATAATATCATTTCTAAGAGAGATAATCTTAGTGGGAGGAAAATACTTAGAGATAAAGGCATCTTTGCACTTATTCCATGAGTCAATACTATTTGTAGGCAAAGAAGAGAACCAAGTTTTAGCACCATCTCTAAGCGAAAACAGAAATAGCTTCAATTTAACAATATCATTATCCGTATCTCTCTTCTTTTTCATATCGCACAAATCAACAAAGTTGTTTAGATGGGTAGCGACATCTTCACTAGGAAGGCCGGAAAATTGATCTTCCATAACAAGGTTTAACAGTGTAGCATTGATTTCACAAGATTCAGCATCGATAATAGGAGCAATCGGAGTGCTAATAAAATCATTATTGTTGGTATTGGAAAAGTCACACAATTTGGTATTGTCTTGAGCCATAGTGACGAACAAGCAATCCAACACACAAGCAAACAAGAAGCAAGCGAAAAGAGGCAAACAGAAAAAGGGCGAATAAAATGGCAAGGGTGAAGTGGGGGAGAGGAAAACGAGAGGCAAAAGGCAAATAATGTAATGAGAGGGATAAGTGTTTGTGATGGGTACTTGGTATATGACTTTTGCGTAGATCTCCCTGGCAACGGCGCCAGAAATTCTTCTTACTACCTCTTGAGATTGTGTTGTTCTTCCCTTGAAGAGGAAAGGGTGATGCATCACAGTAGCATAAGTATTTCCCTTAGTTTTCAGAGAACCAAGGTATCAATCTAGTAGGAGACTACACGCGAGTCCCTCGTACCTACACAAACAAATAAGAACCTTGTAACCAACGCGATAAAGGGGCTGTCAATCCTTCTCGACCACTTGCAACAGTGAGACCTGATATAGATAATAAGATAATATTTTGGGTATTTTTGTTATAGATTGAAAGTAAAGATTGCAAAATAAAACAACGGCGACATAAATTGGCAAGTTGATGGGAAACTAATATGATTGAAGATAGACCCCGGGGCCATAGGATTCACTAGTGGCTTCTCTCATGATAGCAGATTTCTACGATGGGTGAACAAATTACTGTCGAGCAATTGATAGAAAAGCGCATAGTTATGAGAATATCTAGGCATGATCATTGTATATAGGCATGACGTTCGTGACAAGTAGACCGAAACGATTCTGCATCTACTACTATTACTCCACACATCGACCGCTATCCAGCATGCATCTATAGTATTAAGTTCATAAGAACAGAGAAACACCTTAAGCAAGATGACATGATGTAGAGGGATAAACTCATGCAATATGATGTAAACCCCATCTTTTTATCCTCGATGGAAACAATACAATACATGCCTTGCTGCCCCTGCTGTCACTGGGAAAGGACACCGCAAGATTGAACCCAAAGCTAAGCACTTCTCCCATTGCAAGAACTACCAATCTAGTAGGCCAAACCAAACTGATAATTCGAAGAGACTTGCAAAGATATTTAAATCATGCATAAAAGATTTTAGAGAGGAATCAAATATTGTTCATAGATAATCTTGATCATAAACCCACAATTCATCAGATCTCGACAAACACACCGCAAAAAGAATTACATCGAATAGATCTCCAAGAAGATCGAGGAGAACTTTGTATTGAGATCCAAAGAGAGAGAAGAAGCCATCTAGCTAATAACTATGGACCCGAAGGTCTGTGTTAAACTACTCACAACTCATCAGAGAGGCTATGGTGTTGATGTAGAAGCCCTCCGTGATCGATGTCCCCTCCGGTGGAGCTTCAAAACAGGCCCCAAGATGGGATATCATGGGTACAGAAGGTTGCGTCAGTGGAATTAGGGTTTCGTGGTGCTCTCGGATATTTTCAGGGTACGTGGATATATATAGGAGGAAGCGGCACGTCGGTGGAGCAACGAGGGGCCCACGAGGGTGGGGGCACGCCTACCCCCCTGGGCGCACCCCCTGCCCTCGTGTCCTCCTTGTTTCTTCCCTGGTGTGTACTCCAACTCTTCTGTGTTGCAATTGTTCCAAAAACAACTCTCCCAAAGGTTTCATTCCATTTGGACTCCGTTTGATATTCCTTTTCTGCGAATCACCGAAATAGGCAAAAAATAGCAATTCGCACTGGGCCTTGGGTTAGTAGGTTAGTCCCAAAAATAATATTAAAGTGTAGAATAAAGCCCATTAAACATCCAAAACAGATAATATAATAGCATGGAACAATAAAAAATTATAGATACGTTGGAGACGTATCACATAACTCTATTTGCGGTGTGTTTTTTGGGATCTGATATGTCTCCAACGTATCTATAAATTTTTATTGTTCCATGCTATTATATTATCAACTTTGGATGTTTTATATGCATTAATTTGATATTTTATATTATTTTTGGACTAACTTATTAACCCAGTGCCTAGTACCAGTTTCTATTATTTCCTTGTTTTTGGCTTTCGCACAAAAGGAATATCAAACGGAGTCCAAAAGGAATAGAACTTTAAGATGATTTTCCTTGGACTAGAAGACACCTAAGAGACTTGAAGAGGGGGCTAGAAGACCTACGAAGAGACGAGAAGCCGTAGGGGCTTGCCCCTGGGCTTGTGCCCCCCTGGGAGTCCCCTGCACCGCCTCTGAGCTCTATAAATACCCAAATATTACTGAAACCCTCGTGGTGTCCGCAAAATACTTTTCCACCGCCGCAAGTTTCTGTCCCCGTGAGATCCCATCTTGGGGCCTTGTCTGGTACTCCACCGGAGGGGGATTCGATCACGGAGAACATCTATATCAACCTTGCCGCCCCTCCGATGATGCGTGAGTAGTTTACCACAGACCTACGGGTCCATAGCTAGTAGCTAGATGTCTTCTTCTCTCTCGCTCTTTGATCTTCAGTACAATGTTCTCCTCGATGTTCTTGGAGATCTATTTGATGAAATCTTCTATTGCGGTGTGTTTGTTGAGATCCGATGAATTATGGATTTATGATCAGATCATCTATGAATATTATTTGAGTCTTCTCTGAACTCTTTTATGCATGATTAGGATAGCTTTGTATTTCTCTTCGGTCTATCAATTTGGTTTGGCCAACTATATTGGTTTTTCTTGCAATGGGAGAGGTGCTTTGTGATGGGTTCAGCCTTGCGGTGTCCTCACCCAGTGACAGAAAGGGTAGCGAGGCACATATTTTGTTTTTGCCATTAAGGATAACAAGATGGGGTTTACATCATATTGCTTGAGTTTATCCCTCTACATCATGTTATCTAGCGTAAAGCGTTATTCTGTTTTTGTGAACTTCATACTCTAGATGCATGTTGGATAGCGGTCAATGAGTGGAGTAATAGTAGTAGATGCAGGCAGGAGTCGGTCTACTTGTCACGGACATGATGACTATATCCATGATCATTGCCTTAGATGTCGTCATAACTTTGCGCTTTTTTATCAATTGCTCAACAGTAATTTGTTTACCCACCGTATGCTTTCTTCAAGAGAGAAGCCTCTAGTGAAACCTATAGCACCCGGGTCTATTTTCGATCATATATTTTCAGTTCTATAAAACCAAAACCCAAAAAATAGTTTGCTGCAATTATTTTGTGTTCACTTTATTTTTACTTCTACTTTTATTTTCAATCTATTTCTATTAGATCTCACTCTTGCAAGTGACAGTGAAGGGATTGACAACCCCTTTTACCGCGCTGTGTGCAATTGTTTGTTAGTTTGTGCAGGTGCATAGATTGGGGACTTGCTTGTGCCTCCTACTGGATTGATAACTGATAACCCACAAGTGTAGGGGATCAGTTGTACCATATTTTGATAAGTAAGAGTGTCGAACCCAACGAGAAGCTAAAGGTAGAACAAATATTCCCTCAAGTTCTATCGACCACCAATACAATTCTATGCACGCTTAACGTTCGCTTTACCTAGAACAAGTATGAAACCAGAAGTACTTTGTAGGTGTTGTGGGATAGGTTTGCAAGATAATAAAGAGCACGTAAATAAAAACTAGGGGCTGTTTATATAAAGAAGCAATAAAGTTAGAATAGCGAGTGTGGAAAAGGGATAGTAGGAGTTGCGAAATTTTCCCTAAGCAATTGACTACGTTACTAGACTGATAACAAGTTTTATGTGGGAGAGGCCACTGCTAGCATGTCACCCCTTACATGGAATTATATGCACTTAAGATTGAACTATTAGCAAGCATCGACAACTACTAACGTTCATTAAGGTAAAACCCAACCATAGCATTAAGATATATTGGTCCCCCTTCAATCCCGTATGCATCAATTTCTATGCTAGGCTGAAGCTGCTATCACCCTTTCCCTCCAATACATACTCCTATCAACATAGAACTAACCCTATGGTGTGATCCACGTGCGCGCTCATATGATGGGAACTAAAGGACAACAACATAACCGTAAGCAAATTAAACCAATCATAGCAATTCACCAATCACCGATAGGACAATAAAAATCTACTCAGACATCATATGATGGCAACACATCATTGGACAATAATATGAAGCATAAAGCACCATGTTCAAGTAGAGTGTACATCGGTTTGCGGGAGAGTGGACCGCTGTAGATAGATGGGGGAAGGTGATGAGGATGTTGGTGAAGATGATGGAGGTGTTGGTGTAGATCGTCGTCACACGATGATGGCCCCGATGGCGTTCCAGTGCCACCGAGGAGGGAGGGGGAGAGAGCCCCCTCCTACTTATTCCTGGAACCCCCCTCCCCCTAGATGGTAGGAGGGTTTCCCCTCTGGTCCATGGCCTCCAAGGCGGCGGAGGGGCGAAAGCCCCTCCGAGATTGGATCTGTCTCTCTTCTGTTTTGCGACCCCTATTTCTGACATTTCACCGTTTCTTAAATTCCCGGAGATTGTAACTCCAATTGGGATGAAATTTTAACACAATTTTTATTCTGATATTATCTTTCTTGCGTCGAACAAGGGCACCAACCGCCTTACGGGGTGGCCACAAGGGCCTAGGGTGCACCCTACCCCCTATGACGCGCCCCCTGCCTTGCCGCCGCCTCGCGTATCATCTTGCGTTGATTCTTTTTCGCAAAAATCACATATGTTCCAAAAAATCCATGTAAGGTTTATCGCATTTAGACTCTATTTGATATGGATATTCTGCAAAATAAAAAACATCCAACAAACAGGAATTGGCACTGGGCACTGGATCAATATGTTAGTCCCAAAATAAGTATAAAATGTTGCCAAAAGTATATGAAAGTTGTAGAATATTGGCATGAAAGAATAAAAAATTATAGATACGACAGAGACGTATCAGCATCCCCAAGCTTAATTCATGCTCGTCCTCGAGTAGGTAAATGATAAAAAAGATAATTTTTGATGCGGAATGCTACCTAGCATAATCTTGACCACATAATCTAATAATGGCATGAATATTAAGACACGAGTGATTGAAAGCAATAGTATATCATTTGACATTAAGGCAATAATACTTCAAGCATTCTAAAAAGCAATCATGTCTTCTCAAAACATCATGGATAAAGAAAGTTATCCCCACAAAATCATATAGTATGGCTATGCTCCATCTTCATCACACAAAGTATTTCATCATGCACAACCCCGGTGTCAGTCAAGCAATTGTTTCATACTTTTGATGTTCTCAAACCCTTTCAACTTTCACGCAATAGATGAGCGTGAGCCATGGATATAGCACTATAGGTGGAATATAATATGGTGGTTGTGGAGAAGATAAAAATAAAGGAGAAAGTCTGATATCAACTAGGCAAATTAATGGACTATGGAGATGCCCGGCGATTGATATCGATGGAAGTGAGTAGGGATTGCCATGCAATGGATGCACTAGAGCTATAAGTGTATGAAAGCTCAAAAAGAAACTAAGCGGGTGTACATCCAACTTGCTTGCTCATGAAGACCTAGGGCAATTTGAGGAAGCCCATCATTAGAATATACAAGCCAAGTTCTATAATGAAACATTCCCACTAGTATATGAAAGTGAAAATATAGGAGACTCTCTATATGAAGAACATGGTGCTACTCTGAAGCACAAGTGTGGTAAAAGGATAGTAACACTGCCCCTTCTCTCTTTTTCTCTTTTTTTTTGTTTTCTCTTTTTCTCTTTTTTTATTTTTGGTGGCTTCTTTGCCCTCTCTTTTTTATTTGAGCTTCTTTGGTCTCTTTTATTATTTTGAAAGTCCGAAGACTCATCCCAACTTGTGAGGGAATCGTAGCTTCCATCATCCTTTCCTAACATGGGACAATGCTCTAATAATGATGATCATCACACTTTTATTTACTTACAACTCAAGAATTACAACTCGAAACTAGAAAAAAATATGACTCTATATGAATGCCTCCGACATTGTACCGGGATGTGCAATGATCTAGCGTAGCAATGACATCAAAAAATAGACAAGCCATGAACACATCATGCTATCTATCTTATTATCATGCAAAGCAATATGAAAACGATGGTGCGTGTCATAATTGATGGAACAGTGGAAGTTGCGTGGCAATATATCTCAGAATGGCTAAGTAAATGCCATAATAGGTAGGTATGGTGGCTGTTTTGAGGAAGGTATAAGGATGGTTTTATGCACCGGCGAAAGTTGCGCGGCACGAGAGAGGCTAGCAATGGTGGAAGGGTGAGAGTGCGTATAATCCATGGACTCAACATTGGTCATAAAGAACTCACATACTTATTGCAAAACTTTATTAGCCATCGAAATGAAGTACTACACGCATACTCCTAGGGAGAGGCTGGTAGGAGTTAACCATCGCGCGCTCCCGACCTCCACACAAAGGAGACAATCAAGAAAATAAATCATGCTCCGACTTCGTTACATAACGGTTCACGATACGTGCATGCTACGAGAATCGCAAACCTTAACACAGGTATTTCTACCAATCCACAATTACTCACTAGCATGACTATAAAATCACCAACTTTATATCGCGAAACTATTGCAAGGAATCAAACATATCATATTAAATAATCTACAAGTTTTATGTAGGATTTTGTGACTAACCACGTGAATGACCAATTCCTGTTAACCCTCTAAACATATATAAGTGAAGCAAGAGAGTTTTAACTCTTTCTACAAAAGGTATGCCCACACTCTAACAAATATAACTTAAGCAAAAAAGCATTCTACAAACGATGGTTTTCTATGTAGAGAACATGCAATCCAAACTTCAAATGATATAAGTGAAGCACATGAATCATTCTATAAATCCATACTCAAAAAATATAAGTGAAGTGCAAACAGCATTCTATAAATCAACCAAGGACTATCTCATACCATGATGGTGCATTCTTAAAATAAAGAAAATAAAAAGCACACGACACTCCATGATTTACGCATATCAGGTGACGAATAAAAATATAGCTCCCGGTAAAATTATCTATGGTCGTTAGAAGAAAGAGGGGATGCCTTCTGGGGCATCCCCAAGCTTAGTTCCTTGGAAGACCTTGGGGTGCCTCAGTCATCCCCAAGCTTAGGCTCTTGCCACTCCTTATTCCTTCATCCAACATGGTCTCACCCAAAACTTGAAAACTTCAGTCACACGAAACTTAACTAAACCCTTGTGAGATCCGTTAGTATAATAAAGAAAATCACCTATTTAAGTACTGTTGCAAACCCATTCATATTTTATTTTTGCATTATAACTACTGTACTGTAACTTCACCACGCCTTATATCATCGATATGATCCATAGATTCATCAAAACATGCAAAACAACGCATCAAAAACAGAATATGTCAGAAACAGAACAATCTGTAGCAATTTGAACATTATCCATACTTTTGTACCTCTAAAAATTCTGATAAATTAGGAAAAAGTAAACAATTTGTATAGAAGTACTATGTAAAATTTTCAGAAACTTTTGATTTTCCAGTAAAAAACGTAAATTCATGCACTACAACCCAAGTTTCAGTTTTTTCACTGCACATACCAAACAAGCAATCTACTCATCCTAAAGGTAAATCGTGGCTCATTATTTTTATAATACAAAGGATTTGTACAAGGGGATAATTATTTTTGGTGAAAAGTTTCCGTAATCAAGGTTCACAAAGTTTCCATGGGCATGAACAAAGTTCAAGGCTAGCTCCCACATTAACAATGCTCGTCTTTCTCACTTTCACTTTTCTTTTTGAAAAAGTTTTAGGTTCCCCACTTTATTTTTCAAACTTTCTAAAAGCACACAACAGAAATAAATGACTCTCTAGAACTTCCGGGTTGTCTCCCTGGAGCGCTTTCTTTAAAGCCATTAAGCTAGGCGTGTAGTGCTCAAGTAATGGATCCACGCGGATCCCAAGGTATATCAAAGCCAATTTTGATTAACAATGATTTGTGATTTAGTAGTGAGCACAAAGAAACATATATCATGAAACAACGAAGTCTAACTTTATTCCTATGCATCAGAATGTCATAAAAGAACAATCCATGCACACATAGTAAAGGCCGATAAATAGCATAAACAGTTTATTGCAATTTTATCATATTGGAAACATAGAGAAGCAGATATGTAGTTCCTGTCTCAAAACAATTGCAAGTAGGAGCAGCAAGCACATGCATATTATATTCATCAAAATCATCGTGTAAAATAGTAGAACGCAACCCATCAATATAGTCCGTAATAAGCGCAAACTTCTTCGATATAGTGTAGTTGGGAGAATTCAAAAAGATAATATGACTATCATGCATTGGTGCAGTAGCAACAGTTTCATGTTTAACATAATGAACTATAGCAAGTTCATCTCCATAAGCATAATTCATATTGGCCTCATGTCCACAAGCATAGGAATCATCAATTTCATCGAAAAGGGATATTTCAAACAAATTCAAGGGATCATAGCAATCATCATAGCATTTATCCTTCGGTAAGCACGAAGGGAAATTAAATAATGTATGAGTTGAAGAGTTACTCTCATTAGAAGGTGGGCATGGGTAGCTAATCCACTCTTCCTCCTTTTGTTCTTCGCTCTCCTCGTCATATTTTTCATCTAATGAGCTCACAGTGTCATCAATTTCTTCTTCCATAGTTTCCTACAAAATATTAGTCTCTTCTTGGACAACGGATACTTTATCAACAAATGCATCAATATCGGCATTGTATTCATAATACTCATAGCAATATTTCAATATAGCAAAATTTTCAGGCCTATAAACATCATCATCGAAAGCTTCATACTTTTCAAACAAAGATTCAATTTCATAAGCAGCCTTGAAAGCAACAAATTCTTCTATTCGTTCCACATCATAGTAATCATATCTACAATTAGCATAATAAGCTAAGGTTTCATTATCATTAAATTTGCATGAAAAGGGAAGGTGTGGAGCCTTAATCCTAGAGGAATAAGTAAAATCATATCTTTGGCATAAATTCCAAGCATACCAATGCAACATATGAATTTAATCCCATAATAGTTTCCCTCTTCAAGTCAAGAGATAATCCCTAAAATATTCACGTTGATCCAACGTTACTCTCATTATATAGTTGGATGGGGTTTTCTCAAGATTATAAAAGTAATGCATAATACCTTTCACATAATGATCATCGAGGGTTTTACGAGGTTCCCCGTCTCCATAAGTAGCAAGTACACCTATTTGTTTTGGTATTTCATGTCCCATATCGATAACTAACGATAGAGAACAACTTAGAACAAAAAATAAAAACTACTTACAAATAAAGCTAACAAGCACACACGAGAATATTCACCCCACACTATTGCTCCCCGGCAATGACACCAAAAAAGGTCTTGATAAGCCACAAGTGTAGGGGATCAGTTGTAGCCTCTTTCGATAAGTAAGAGTGTCGAACTGAACAAGGAGCTAATGGTAGAACAAATATTCCGTCAAGTTTTATCGACCACCGATGCAACTCTACGCACGCTTAACGTTCGCTTTACCTAGAACAAGTATGAAACTAGAAGTACTTTATAGGTGTTGTGGGATAGGCTTGCAACATAATAAAGAGCACGTAAATAAAAACTAGGGGCTGTTTAGATAAAGAAGCAATAAAGTTAGAATAGTTAGTGTGGAAAAGTGACGGTAGGAGTTGCAAAACTATCCCTAAGCAATTTACTACGTTACTCAACCGATAGTAGGTTTTATGTGCGAGAGGCCATTGCTAGCATGTCACCAGTTACTTGGAATTCTATGCAGTTATGATTGGAACTATTAGCAATCATCCGAAACTACTAACATTCATTTAGGTAAAACCCAACCATAACATTAATA
>LR738714.1:168100924-168113018 GCA_902687465.1 Secale cereale | reverse complement strand
ATATATATATATATATTGGTCCCCCTTCAATCCTATATGCATGAATTTCTATGCTAGTCTGAAGCTGTTATCACCCTTGCCCTCCAATACATAGTCATCCACACGCACGCTCATATGATGGGCACAAAAGGAAAACAACATATCCATAAGCAAATTAAACCAATCTAGCAATTCACGAATCACCAACAGGACAACAAAAATCTACTCAGACATCATAGGATGGCAACACATCATTGGATAATAATATGAAGCATAAAACACCATGTTCAAGTAGAGGGGACAACAGGTTGTTGGAGCGTGGATCGCTGTAGATAGATGGAGGAAGGTAATGGAGATGTTGGTGAAGATGACAGAGGTGTTCGTGTAGATTGCCGTCACACGATGATGGCCCCGACGGCGTTTCGGTGCCACCGGGGGGGGGGGAGGGGGGGAGAGCACCCCTCATTTTTCTTCTTCCTTGACCTCCCACTAGATGGGAGGAGGGTTTCCCCTCTGGTCCATGGCCTCCATGGCGATCTGTCCCTTTGTCTCTCTTCTGTTTCGCGACCCCTGTTTTTGGCCTTTCACCGTTTCTTATATTCTCGGAGATCCGTAACTCCGATTGGGCTAATTTTAAAACAACTGTTATCCGAATATTATGGGCTTGTTTGGGATTGCTCCGCTTCACGAAAATCAGTTTCACTTCACCAAATTCACTTTGAAGCAGTTTCATATAGAAGTTGTAGCACTATCAAAGAGAATGTTTGGCTTCCATGTAGCTCCAGCTTCAAGAATGAGAAATTTGGTGAAAAGAATCTATTTGAATGGATGAGAGAGGAAAAACAAAGGGGTATCCACTTACTGGTGGCAGTGGTGGGTAATTTTCTCCCAACTCCAACTTCTAGAGTTTTTTGGAGCACCCCCTCACGAGCTTCATAAAAAACTGAGAGTTGTACCCCGGATTCTAGTTTTTTTGTGGAGCGGCATGTCGTGGAGCTACCCCGTTTGGCTTGAGTTTTCTGGAGCGGAGCTGAATTTAAGGAGCAGAGCAGTCCCAAACAAGCTCTATCTTTCTTGCGGCCGAAGAACAACACCAACCACCTTACAGGTGGCCACAAGGGCCCAAGGCGCACCCTACCCCCTGGCGCGCGCCCCTGCCTTGCTGCCACCTCGGGCATCGTCTTGCGTTGATTATTTTTCCCAAAAGCCACATATATACCAAAAAAATCTCCGTAAGTTTTTATCGCGTTTGGACTCCGCTTGACATGGATATTCTGTGAAACAAAAACATGTAACAAGCAGGAACTGGCACTTGGCACTGGATCAATATGTTAGTCCCAAAAATAGTATAAAAAGTTGCCAAAAGTATATGAAAGTCGTAGAATATTGGCATGAAACCATAAATATTATAGATAAGACGGAGACATATCAATACCTTCGTTCTCAACTGAGGGAAATACTTATCTCTACTTTGTTGCATCACCCTTTCCTGTTCAAGGCAAAATCAACGCAAGCTCAACAAGTAGTAGGAAGAATTTCTAGCGCCATTGCGGGGGAGGTTCTACATCAAGCCTACCAAGTACTTGTCATAAACTCTGATCTCTTGCACTTACATTATTTTCCATTTTCCTCTTGTTTTCATCTCCCCCACTTCTAAAACATTTTCAGATAAACACAAAAATATTTGCCTTTTTATTCGCCCTTTTTCCGTTCGTCTTTTTGTTTGCTTGTGTGTTAGATCGCTTGCTTTGTCACAGTGAATCAAGAGAATACTAAGTTGTGTGACTTTTCCAACACTAATAATAGTGATTTTATTAGTACTCCCATTTCTCCCGCCACTGGTGCGGAATCTTATGAAATCAATGCCGCTTTGTTGAATTTTGTTATGAAAGAACATGCAATCCAAACTTCAAATGATATAAGTGAAGCACATGAATCATTCTATAAATCCATACTCAAAAAATATAAGTGAAGTGCAAACAACTTTCTATAAATCAACCAAGGACTATCTCATACCATCATGGTGCATTTTTTAAATAAAGAAAATAAAAAGCACATGACACTCCATGATTTACGCATATCATGTGACGAATAAAAATATAGCTCCTAGTAAAATTATCGATGGTCGTTAGAAGAAAGAGGGGATGCCTTCTGGGTCATCCCCAAGCTTAGTTCCTTGGAATACCTTGGGGTGCCTCGGTCATCCCCAAGCTTAGGCTCATGCCACTCCTTATTCCTTCATCCAACGTGGTCTCACCCAAAACTTGAAAACTTCAGTCACACAAAACTAAACAAAACCCTTGTGAGATCCGTTAGTATAACAAAGAAATCACCTATTTAAGTACTGTTGCAAACCCATTCATATTTTATTTTTGCATTATAACTACTATACTGTAACTTCACAATGCCTTATATCATCGACACGATCCATAGATTCATCAAAACATGCAAAACACTGCATCAAAAATAGAATCTGTCAAAAACAGAACAATCTGTAGCAATCTGAACATTATCCATACTTCTGTACCTCTAAAAATTCTGATAAATTAGGAAAAAATAAACAATTTGTATAGAAGTACTATGTCAAAATTTCAGAAACTTATGATTTTCACTGCATGCATGAATTTCTATGCTAGTCTGAAGCTGTTATCACCCTTGCCCTCCAATACATAGTCATCCACACACGCGCTCATATGATGGGCACCAAAGGAAAACAACATATCCATAAGCAAATTAAACCAATCTAGCAATTCACCAATCACCAACTTGACAACAAAAATCTACTCAGACATCGTAGGATGGCAACACATCATTTAATAATAATATGAAGCATAAAACACCATGTTAAAGTAGAGGGGACAGCAGGTTGTGGGAGAGTGGACCGCTATAGATAGATGGGGGAAGGTAATGGAGATGTTGGTGAAGATGACAGAGGTGTTGGTGTAGATCGCCGTCACACGATGATGGCCCCGAGGCGTTTCGGTGCCACCGGGGGGCGGAGGGGGAGAGAGCCCCCCTCATTTTTCTTCTTCCTTGACCCCCCACTAGATGGGAGGAGGGTTTCCCCTCTGGTCCATGGCCTCCATGGTGATCTGTCTCTTTGTCTCTCTTCTGTTTCACGATCCCTGTTTCTGGCCTTTCACCGTTTCTTAAATTCCCGAAGATCCGTAACTCCGATTGGGCTGAAATTTTAACACAACTTTTATCCGAATATTATCTTTCTTGCTGCCGAATAACGACACCAACCGCCTTACAAGGTGGCCACAAGGGCCCAAGGAGCGCCCTACCCCCTGGTGCGCGCCCCTGCCTTGCTGCCGCCTCGGGCATTGTCCCACGTTGATTATTTTCCCAAAAGCCACATATATACCAAAAAAATCTCCGTAAGTTTTTATCGCGTTTGGACTCCTCTTGATATGGATATTCTGCGAAATAAAAAACATGTAGCAAACAGGAACTGATACTTAGCACTGGATCAATATGTTAGTCCCAAAAATAGTATAAAAAGTTGCCAAAAGTATATGAAAGTCGTAGAATATTGGCACGAAACCATAAATATTATAGATATGACGGAGACATATCAATACCTTGGTTCTCAACTGAGGGAAATACTTATCTCTACTTTGGTGCATCACGCTTTCCTATTCAAGGCAAAATCAACGCAAGCTCAACAAGTAGCAGGAAGAATTTCTGGCGCCATTGCCGGGGAGGTTCTACATCAAGCCTACCAAGTACTTGTCATAAACTCTGATCTCTTGCACTTACATTATTTTCCATTTTGCTCTTGTTTTCATCTCCCCCACTTCAAAAACGTTTTCAAATAAACACACAAATATTTGCCTTTTTATTCGCCCTTTTTTTGTTCGTCTTTTTGTTTGCTTGTGTGTTAGATCGCTTGCTTTGTCACATTGAATCAAGAGAATACTAAGTTGTGTGACTTTTCCAACACTAATAATAGTGATTTTATTAGTAATCCGATTTCTACCGCCACTAGTGCGGAATCTTATGAAATCTATACCTCTTTGTTGAATCTTGTTATGAAAGAACAAGCAATCCAAACTTCAAATGATATAAGTGAAGCACATGAATCATTCTATAAATCCATACTCAAAAAATATAAGTGATGTGCAAACATCAGTCCATAAATCAACCAAGGACTATCTCATACCATCATGGTGCATTCTTAAAATAAAGAAAATAAAAGGCACACGACACTTCATGACTTACGCATATCATGTGATGAATAAAAATATAGCTCCCGGTAAAATTATCGATGGTCGTTAGAAGAAAGAAGGGATGCCTTTTAGGGCATCCCCAAGCTTAGTTCCTTGGAAGACCTTGGGGTGCCTCGGTCATCCCCAAGCTTAGGCTCTTGCCACTCCTTATTCCTTCATCCAACGTGGTCTCACCCAAAACTTGAAAACTTCAGTCACACAAAACTTAACAAAACCCTTGTGAGATTCGTTAGTATAATAAAGAAAATCACCTATTTAAGTACTGTTGCAAACCCATTCATATTTTATTTTTTCATTATAACTATTGTACTGGAACTTCACCACACCTTATATCATCGATACAATCCATAGATTCATCAAAACATGCAAAATAATGCATCAAAAATAGAATCTGTCAAAAATAGAACAATCTGTAGCAATCTGAACATTATCCATACTACTGTACCTCAAAAAATTCTGACAAATGAGGAAAAAAAATTGTATAGAAGTACTATGTAAAAATTTCAGAAACTTATGATTTTCCAGTAAAAAACGTAAATTCACGCACTACAGCCCAAGTTTCCATTTTTTCACTACACATACCAAACAAGGAATCTAATCATCCTAAAGGTAAATCTTGGCACATTATTTTTATAATATAATGGATTTGTACAAGGGGATAATTATTTTTCTTGAAATTTTTCCGTAATCAAGGCTAGCTCGCACATTAACAATGCTCGTCTTTCTCACTTTCACTTTTCTTTTTGAAAAAGTTTAAGGTTCCCCACTTTATTTTTTAAACTTTCTAAAAGCACACAATAGAAATAAATGACTCTCTAAAACTTCCGGGTTGTCTCCCTGGAGCTCTTTTTGTTAAAGCCATTAAGCTAGGCGTATAGTGCTCAAGTAATGGATCCACGTGGATCCTAAGGTATATCAAAGCCAATTTTAATTAATAATGATTTGAGATTTAGTAGTGAGCACAAAGAAATATATATCATGAAACAACGAAGTCTAACTCTATTCCTATGCATCGGAATGTCATAAAAGAACAATCCATGCACACATAGTAAAGGCCGATAAATACCATAAACAGTTTTTTGCAGTTTTATCATATTGGAAACATAGAGAGGCGGATATGTAGTTCCTGTCTCAAAATAATTGCAAGTAGGAGCAGGAAGCACATGCATATTATATTCATCAAAATCATCGTGTGAAATAGTAGAACGCAACCCATCAATATAGTCCTTAATAAGCGCAAACTTCATCGATATAGTGTAGTTGGGAAAATTCAAAAAGATAATAGGACTATCATGCGTGGGTGCAGTAGCAACAGTTTCATGTTTAACATAAGTAACTATAGCAAGTTCATCTCCATAAGCATAATTCATATTGGCCTCATGCCCACAAGCATAGGAATCATCAATTTAATCAGAAATGGATATTTCAAACAAATTCAAGGGATCATAGCAATCATCATAGCATTTATCCTTCGGTAAGCACGAAGGGAAATTAAATAATATATGAGTTGAAGAGTTACTCTCATTAGAAGGTGAGCATGGGTAGCTAATCCACTGTTCCTCCTTTTGTTCTTCGCTCTCCTCGTCATCTTTTTCATCTAATGAGCTCACAGTGTCATCAATTTCTTCTTCCATAGTTTCCTACAAAATATTAGTCTCTTCTTGGAAAACAGAGACTTTATCAACAAATGCATCAATATCGGCATTGTACTCATAATTCTCATAGCAATATTTCAATATAGCAAAAAATTTAGGCCTATAAACATCATCATCGAAAGCTTCATACTTTTCAAACAAAGATTCGATTTCATAAGCAGCCTTGAAAGCAACAAATTCTTCTATTCGTTCCACATCATAGTAATCATATCTACAATTAGCATAATAAGCTAAGGTTTCATTATCATTAAATTTGCATGAAAAGGGAAGGTGTGGAGCCCTAATCCTAGAGCAATAAGTAAAATCATATCTTTGGCATAAATTCCAAGCATACCAATGCAACATATGAATTTAATCCCATAATACTTTCCCTTTTCAAGTCAAGCGATAATCCCTAAAGTATTCACGTTGATCCAACGTTACTCCCATTATATAGTTGGATGGGGTTTTCTCAAGATTATCAAAGTAATGCATAATACCTTTCACATCATGGTCATCGAGGGTTTTACGAGGTTCCCCGTCTCCATAAGTTGCAAGTACACCGAATTGTTTTGGTATTTCATGTTCCATATCGATAACTAAAGATAGAGAACAACTTAGAACATAAAATAAAAACTACTTAGAGATAAAGGAAACAAGCACACACGAGAATATTCACCCCACACTATTGCTCCCCGGCAACGACGCCAAAAAAGGTCTTTATAAGCCACAAGTGTAGGGGATCAGTTGTAGCCTCTTTCGATAAGTAAGACTGTCGAACTGAACAAGGAGCTAAAGGTAGAACAAATATTCCGTCAAGTTTTATCGACCACCGATACAACTCTACGCATGCTTAACGTTCGCTTTTACCTAGAACAAGTATGAAACTAGAACTACTTTGTAGGTGTTGTGGGATAGGCTTGCAAGATAATAAAGAGCACGTAAATAAAAACTAGGGGCTGTTTAGATAAAGAAGCAATAAAGTTAGAATAGTTAGTGTGGAAATGTGACGGTAGGAGTTGCAAAACTGTCCCTAAGCAATTGACTACGTTACTAAACCGATAGCATGTTTTATGTGCGAGAGGCCATTCCTAGCATGTTACCCCTTACTTGGAATTCTATGCACTTATGATTGGAACTATTAGCAAGCATCCTAAACTACTAACGTTCATTAAGGTAAAACCCAACCATAACATTAATATATATATATATATATATATATATATATATATATATATATATATATATATATATATATATATATATATATATATATATATATATATATATATATATATATATATATATATATATATTGGTCCCCCTTCAATCATGTATGCATGAATTTCTTTGCTAGTCTGAAGCTGTTATTACCCTTGCCCTCCAATACATAGTCATCCACACGCGCGCTCATATGATGGGCACCAAAAGAAAACAACATATCCATAAGCAAATTAAACCAATCTAGCAATTCACCAATCACCAACAGGACAACAAAAATCTACTCAGACATCATAGGATGGCAACACATCATTGGATAATAATATGAAGCATAAAACACCATGTTCAAGTAGAGGGGACATTAGGTTGTGGGAGAGTGGACCGCTGTAGTTAGATGAGGGAAGGTAATGGAGATGTTGGTGAAGATGACAGAGGTGTTGGTGTAGATCGCCATCACACGGTGATGGCCCCGACGGCATTTCGGTGCCACCGGGGGGGAGGTGGGGGTGGGGGAGAGAGCCACCCTCTTCTTTCTTATTCCTTGACCTCCCACTAGATGGGAGGAGGGTTTCCCCTCTGGTTCATGGCCTCCATGGCGATCTGTCTCTTTGTCTCTCTTCTGTTTCGCGACCCCTGTTTCTGGCCTTTCACCGTTTCTTCAATTCCCGAAGATCCGTAACTCCGAATGGGCTGAAATTTTAACACAACTTTTATCCGAATATTATCTTTCTTGTGGACGAAGAACGACACCAACCGCCTTACAGGGTGGCCGCAAGGGCCCAAGGTGCACCCTACCCCCTGGTGCGCGCCCCTGCCTTGCTGTCGCCTCACGCATCGTCTCGCGTTGATTATTTTTCCCAAAAGCCACATATATACCAAAAAAATCTCCGTAAGTTTTTATCGCGTTTAGACTCCGCTTGATATGGATATTTTGTGAAACAAAAAACATGTAACAAACAGGAACTGGCACTTGGCATTGGATCAATATGATAGTCCCAAAAATAGTACAAAAAGTTGCCAAAAGTATATGAAATTCGTAGAATATTGGCATGAAACCATAAATATTATAGATACGACGGAGACATATAATTACCTTGGTTCTCAACTGAGGGAAATACTTATCTCTACTTTGTTGCATCACCCTTTCCTGTTCAAGGAAAAATCAACGCAAGCTCAACAAGTAGCAGGAAGAATTTCTGGCGCCATTGCGGGGGAGGTTCTACATCAAGCCTACCAAGTACTTGTCATAAACTCTTATCTCTTGCACTTACATTATTTTCCATTTTCCTCTTGTTTCATCTCCCCCACTTCTAAAATGTTTTCAAATAAACACAAAAACATTTTCCTTTTTATTCTCCCTTTTTCTGTTCGTCTTTTTGTTTGCTTGTGTGTTAGATCGCTTGCTTTATCACAGTGAATCAAGAGAATACTAAGTTGTGTGACTTTTCCAACACTAATAATAGTGATCTTATTAGTACTCTGATTTCTCCCACCACTAGTGTGGAATCTTATGAAATCAATGCCGCTTTGTTGAATCTTGTTATGAAAGAACATGCAATCCAAACTTCAAATGATATAAGTGAAACACATGAATCATTCTATAAATCCATACTCAAAAAATATAAGTGAAGTGCAAACAGCATTCTCTAAATCAACCAAGGACTATCTCATACCATCATGGTGCATTCTTAAAATAAAGAAACTAAAAAGCACACGACACTCCATGATTTACGCATATCATGTGACGAATAAAAATATAGCTCCCGGTAAAATTATCGATGGTCGTTAGAAGAAAGAGGGGATGCCTTCTGGGGCATCCCCAAGCTTAGTTCCTTGGAAGACCTTGGGGTGCCTCGGTCATCCCCAAGCTTAGGCTCTTGCCACTCCTTATTTCTTCATCCAACGTGGTCTCACCCAAAACATGAAAACTTCAGTCACACAAAGCTTAACAAAACCCTTGTGAGATCCGTTAGTATAATAAAGAAAATCACCTATTGAAGTACTACTGCAAACCCATTCATATTTGCATTATAACTATTGTATTGTAACTTCAGCACACCTTATATCATAGATACGATCCATAGATTCATAAAAACATGCAAAACAATGCATCAAAAACAGAATCTGTCAAAAACAGAACAATTTGTAGCAATCTGAACATTATCCATACTTCTGTACCTCTAATTTTTTTGATAAATTAGCAAAAAATAAACAATTTGTATAGAAGTACTCTGTAATGTTTTTAGAAACTTTGGATTTTCCAGTAAAAAACGTAAATTCACGCACTGCAGCCCAAGTTTCTGTTTTTTCACTACACATACCAAACAAGCAATCTAATCATCCTAAAGGTAAATCTTGGCACAATATTTTTATAATACAATGGATTTGTACAAGGGGATAATTATTTTTGTTGAAAAGCTTCCGTAATCAAGGTTCACAATGTGTCCATGGGCATGGACAAAGTTCAAGGCTAGCTTGCACATTAACAATGCTCGTCTTTCTCACTTTCACTTTTCTTTTTGAAAAAGTTTTAGTTTCCCCACATTATTTTTTAAACTTTCTAAAAGCACACAACAGAAATAAATGACTCTCTAAAACTGTCGGGTTGTCTCCTTGGAGCGCTTTCTTTAAAGCCATTAAGCTAGGCGTATAGTGCTCAAGTAATGGATCCACGCGGATCCCAAGGTATATCAAAGACAATTTTAATTGACAATGATTTGTGATTTAGTAGTGAGCACAAAGAAAAATATATCATGAAACAAGGAAGTCTAACTCTATTCCTATGCATCGGAATGTCATAAAAGAACAATCCATGCACACATAGTAAAGGCCGATAAATAGCATAAACAGTTTCTTGCAATTTTATCATATTGGAAACATAGAGAGGCGGATATGTAGTTCCTGTCTCAAAATAATTGCAAGTAGGAGCAGTAAGCACATGTATATTATATTCATCAAAATCATCGTGTGAAATAGTAGAATGCAACCCATCAATATAGTCCTTAATAAGCACAAACTTCTTCGATATAGTGTAGTTGGGAGAATTCAAAAAGATAATAGGACTATCATGCGTGTGTGCAGTAGCAACAGTTTCATGTTTAACATAAGGAACTATAGCAAGTTCATCTCCATAAGCATAATTCATATTGGTCTCATGTCCACAAGCATAGGAATCATCAATTTCATCAAAAAGGGATATTTCAAACAAATTCAAGGGATCATAGCAATCATCATAGCATTTATCCTACGGTAAGCACGAAGGGAAATTAAATAATGTATGAGTTGAAGAGTTACTCTCATTAGATGGTGGGCATGGGTAGCTAATCCACTCTTCCTCCTTTTGTTCTTCGCTCTCCTCGTCATCGTTTTCATCTAATGAGCTCACAGTGTCATCAATTTCTTCTTCCATAGTTTCCTACAAAATATTAGTCTCTTCTTGGACAACGGAGACTTTATCAACAAATGCATCAATATCGGAATTGTATTTATAATTCTCATAGCAATATTTCAATATAGCAAAATTTTCAGGCCTATAAACATCATCATCGAAAGCATCATACTTTTCAAAAAAAGATTCAATTTCATAAGCAGCCTTGAAAGCAACAATTTCTTCTATTCGTTCCACATCATAGTAATCGTATCTACAATTAGCATAATAAGCTAAGGTTTCATTATCATTAAATTTGCATGAAAAGGGAAGGTGTGGAGCCTTAATCCTAGAGCAATAAGTAAAATCATATCTTTGGCATAAATTCCAAGCATACCAATGAAACATATGAATTTAATCCCATAATAGTTTCCCTTTTCAAGTCAAGCGATAATCCCTAAAGTATTCACGTTGATCCAACGTTACTCCCATTATATAGATGGATGGGGTTTTCTCAAGATTATAAAAGTAATGCATAATACCTTTCACATAATGATCATTGAGGGTTTTACGAGGTTCCCCGTCTCCATAAGTAGCAAGTACACCAAATTGTTTTGGTATTTCATGTTCCATATCAATAACTAAAGATAGAGAACAACTTAGAACAGAAAATAAAAACTACTTAGAGATAAAGCAAACAAGCACACACGAGAATATTCACCCGACACTATCGCTCCCCGACAACGATGCCAAAAAAGGTCTTGATAAGCCACAAGTGTAGGGGATCCGTTGTAGCCTCTTTTGATAAGTAAGAGTGTCGAACTGAACAAGGAGCTAAAGGTATAACAAATATTCCGTCAAGTTTTATCGACCACCGATACAACTCTACGCATGCTTAACGTTCGCTTTTATCTAGAACAAGTATGAAACTAGAAGTACTTTGTAGGTGTTGTGGGGTAGGCTTGCAAGATAATAAAGAGCACGTAAATAAAAACTAGGGGCTGTTTAGATAAAGAAGCAATAAAGTTAGAATAGTTAGTGTGGAAATGTGACGGTAGGAGTTGCAAAACTGTCCCTAAGCAATTGACTACGTTACTAAACCGATAGTAGGTTTTATGTGCGAGAGGCCATTGCTAGCATGTCACCCTTACTTGGAATTCTATGCACTTATGATTGGAACTATTAGCAATCATCCGAAACTACTAACGTTCATTAAGGTAAAACCCAACCATAACATTAATGTATGTATAAATTGGTCCCCCTTCAATCCTATATGCAAGAATTTCTATGCTAGTCTGAAGCTGTTATCACCCTTGCCCTCCAATACATAGTCATCCACACGCGCGCTCATATGATGGGCACAAAAGGAAAACAACATATCCATAAGCAAATTAAACCAATCTAGCAATTCACGATTAACCAACAGGACAACAAAAATATACTCAGACATCATAGGATGGCAACACATCATTGGATAATAATATGAAGCATAAAACACCATGTTCAAGTAGAGGGGACAACAGGTTGTGGGTGAGTGGATCGCTGTAGATAGATGGGGGAAGGTAATGGAGATGTTTGTGAAGATGACAGAGGTGTTCGTGTAGATTGCCGTCACACGATGATGGCCCCGACAGCGTTTCGGTGCCAACGGGGGGGGGGGG
>LR738714.1:168082612-168100837 GCA_902687465.1 Secale cereale | reverse complement strand
GAGGGGGAGAGAGCACCCCTCATTTTTCTTCTTCCTTGACCTCCCACTAGATGGAGGAGGGTTTCCCCTCTGGTCCATGGCCTCCATGGCGATTTGTCTCTTTGTCTCTCTTCTGTTTCGCGACCCCTGTTTCTGGCCTTTCACCGTTTCTTAAATTCCCGAAGATCCGTAACTCCGATTGGGCTGAAATTTTAACAAAACTTTTATCTGAATATTATCTTTCTTGCGGCCGAAGAACGACACCAACCACCTTACAGGGTGGCCACAAGGGCCCAAGGCGCACCCTACCCCCTGGTGCGCGCCCCTGCCTTGCTGCCGCCTCGGGCATCGTCTTGCGTTGATTATTTTTCCCAAAAGCCACATATATACCAAAAAAATCTCCGTAAGTTTTTATCGCGATTGGACTCCGCTTGATATGGATATTCTGTGAAACAAGAACATGTAACAAGCAGGAACTGGCACTTGGCACTGGATCAATATGTTAGTCCCAAAAATAGTATAAAAAGTTGCCAAAAGTATATGAAAGTCGTAGAATATTGGCATGAAACCATGAATATTATAGATACGACGGAGACAAATCAATACCTTGGTTCTCAACTGAGGGGAATACTTATCTCTACTTTGTTGCATCACCCTTTCCTGTTCAAGGCAAAATCAACGCAAGCTCAACAAGTAGCAGGAAGACTTTCTGGCGCCATTGCGGGGGAGGTTCTACATCAAGCCTACCAAGTACTTGTCATCAACTCTGATCTCTTGCACTTACATTATTTTCCATTTTCCTCTTGTTTTCATCTCCCCCAGTTCTAAAATGTTTTCAGATAAACACAAAAATATTAGCCTTTTTATTCGCCCTTTGTCTGTTCGCCTTTTTGTTTGCTTGTGTGTGAGATCGCTTGCTTTGTCACAGTGAATCAAGAGAATACTAAGTTGTGTGACTTTTCCAACACTAATAATAGTGATTTTATTAGTACTCCGATTTCTCCCGCCACTAGTACGGAATCTTATGCAATCAATGCTGCTTTGTTGAATCTTGTTATGAAAGAACAGGCAATCCAAACTTCAAATGATATCATCGAAGCAGATGAATCATTCTATAAATCCATACTCAAAATGTATAAGTGAAGTGCAAACAGCATTCTATAAATCAACCAAGGACTATCTCATACAATCATGGTGCATTCTTAAAATAAAGAAAATAAAAAGCACACGACACTCCATGATTTACGCATATCATGTGACGAATAAAAATATAGCTCCCGGTAAAATTATCGATGGTCATTAGAAGAAAGAGGGGATGCCTTCTGGGGCATCCCCAAGCTTAGTTCCTTGGAAGACCTTGGGGTGCCTCGGTCATCCCCAAGCTTCGGCTCTTGCCACTCCTTATTCCTTCATCCAACTTGGTCTCACCCAAAACTTGAAAACTTCAGTCACACAAAACTTAACAAAACCCTTGTGAGATCCGTTAGTATAATAACCTATTTAAGTACTGTTGCAAACCCATTCATATTTTATTTTTGCATTATAACGATTGTACTGTAAATTCACCACGCCTTATATCATCGATACGATCCATAGATTCATCAAAACATGCAAAACAATGCATCAAAAACAGAATCTGTCAAAAACAGAACAATCTGTAGCAATCTAAACATTATCCATACTTCTGTACCTCTAAAAATTCTGACAAATTAGTTAAAAATAAACAATTTGTATAGAAGTACTATGTAATTTTTTTAGAAACTTTTGATTTTCTAGTAAAAAAGGTAAATTCACGCACTACAGCCCAAGTTTCCGTTTTTTCACTGCACATACCAAACAAGCAATCTAATCATCCTAAAGGTAAATCTTGGGACATTATTTTTATAATACAATGGATTTGTACAAGCCGATAATTATTTTTGTTGAAAAGTTTCCTTAATCAAGGTTCACAAAGTTTCCATGGGCATGAACAAAGTTCAACGCTAGCTCGCACATTAACAATGCTCGTCTTTCTCACTTTCACTCATCTTTTTGAAAAAGTTTTAAGTTCCCCACTTTATTTTTTAAACTTTCTAAAAGCACACAAAAGAAATAAATCACTCTCTAAAACTTCCGGGTTGTCTCCCTGGAGCGCTTTCTTTAAGGCCATTAAGCTAGGCATATAGTGCTCAAGTAATGGATCCACGCGGATCCCAAGGTATATCAAAGCCAAATTTAATTAACAATGATTTGTGATTTAGTAGTGAGCACAAAGAAACATATATCATGAAACAACGAAGTCTAACTCTATTCCTATGCATCGGAATGTCATAAAAGAACAATCCATGTACACATTGTAAAGGCCGATAAATAGCATAAACAGTTTCTTGTAATTTTATCATATTGGAAACATAGAGAGGCGGATATGTAGTTCCTGTCTCAAAATAATTGCAAGTAGGAGCACCAAGCACATGCATATTATATTCATTAAAATCGTCGTGTGAAATAGTAGAACGCAACCCATCAATATAGTCCTTAATAAGCGCAAACTTCTTCGATATAGTGTAGTTGGAAGAATTCAAAAAGATAATAGGACTATCATGCGTGGGTGCAGTAGCAACAGTCTGATGTTTAACATAAGGAACTATAGCAAGTTCATCTCCATAAGCATAATTCATATTGGCCTCATGTCCACAAGCATAGGAATCATCAATTTCATCAAAAAGGGATATTTCAAACAAATTCAAGGGATCATAGCAATCATCATAGCATTTATCCTTCGGTAAGCACGAAGGGAAATTAAATAATGTATGAGTTGAGGAGTTACTCTCATTAGAAGGTGGGCATGGGTAGCTAATCCACTCTTCCTCCTTTTGTTCTTCGCTCTCCTCGTCATCTTTTTCATCTATTGAGCTCACAGTGTCATCAATTTCTTCTTCCATAGTTTCCTACAAAATATTAGTCTCTTCTTGGAAAACGGAGACTTTATCAACAAATGCATCAATATCGGCATTTCATTCATAATTCTCATAGCAATATTTCAATATAGCAAAAAAATTAGGCCTATAAACATCATCATCGAAAGCTTCATACTTTTCAAACAAAGATACGATTTCATAAGCACCCTTAAAAGCAACAATTTTTTCTATTCGTTCCACATCATAATAATCATATCTACAATTAGCATAACAAGCTAAGGTTTCATTATCATTAAATTTCCATGAAAAGGGAAGCTGTGGAGCCTTAATCCTAGAGCAATAAGTAAAATCATATCTTTGGCATAAATTCCAAGCATACCAATGCAACATATGAATTTAATCCCATAATAGATTCCCTTTTCAAGTCGAGCGATAATCCCTAAAGTATTCACGTTGATCCAATGTTACTCCCATTATATAGTTCGATGGGGTTTTCTCAAGATTATCAAAGTAATGCATAATACCTTTCACATAATGATCATCGAGGGTTTTACGAGGTTCCCCGTCTCCATAAGTAGCAAGTACACCTAATTGTTTTGGTATTTCATGTTCCATATCGATAACTAAAGATAGGGAACAACTTAGAACAAAAAATAAAAACTACTTAGAGATAAAGCAAACAAGCACACACGAGAATATTCACCCCACACTATTGCTCCCCGACAATGACGCCAAAAAAGGTCTTGATAATCCACAAGTGTACGGGATCAGTTGTAGCCTCTTTCGATAAGTAAGAGTGTCGAACTGAACAAGGAGCTAAAGGTAGAACAAATATTCCATCAAGTTTTATCGACCACCGATACAACTCTACGCACGCTTAACGTTCGCTTTACCTAGAACAAGTATGAAACTTACTTCGTAGGTGTTGTGGGATAGTCTTGCAAGATAATAAAGAGCACGTAAATAAAAGCTAGGGGCTGTTTAGATAAAGAAGCTATAAAGTTAGAATAGTTAGTGTGGAAAAGTGACGGTAGGAGTTGCAAAACTGTCCCTAAGCAATTGACTACGTTACTAAACCGATAGCAGGTTCTATGTGCGAGAGGCCATTGCTAGCATGTCACCCCTTACTTGGAATTCTATGCACTTATGATTGGAACTATTAGCAAGTATCCGAAACTACTAACGTGCATTAAGGTAAAACCCAACCATAACATTAATATATATATATTGGTCCCCCTTCAATCCTGTATGCATGAATTTCTATGCTAGTCTGAAGTTGTTATCACCCTTGCCCTCCAATACATAGTCATCCACACGCGCGCTCATATGATGGGCACCAAAGGAAAACAACATATCCATAAGCAAATTAAACCAATCTAGCAATTCACCAATCACCAACAGGACAACAAAAATCTACTCAGACATCATAGGATGGCAACACATCATTGGATAATAATATGAAGCATAAAACACCATGTTCAAGTAGAGGGGACAGCAGGTTGTGGGAGAGTGGACCATTGTAGATAGATGGGGGAGGGTAATGGAGATGTTGGTGAAGATGACAGAGGTGTTGGTGTAGATCGCCGTCACACGATGATGGCCCCGATGGCGTTTCGGTGCCATCGGGGGGGGGGGAGCCCTCATTTTTCTTCTTCCTTGACCTCCCATTAGATGGGAGGAGGGTTTCCCCTCTGGTCATGGCCTCCATGGCGATATGTCTCTTTGTCTCTCTTCTGTTTCGCGACCCCTCTTTCTGGCCTTTCACCGTTTCTTAATTCCCGGAGATCCGTAACTCCGATTGGGCTGAAATTTTAACACAACTTTTATCCGAATATTATATTTTTTGCGGCAGAAGAACGACACCAACCACCTTACAGGGTGGTCACAAGGGCGCAAGGCGCGCCCTACCCCCTGGTGCGCGCCCCTGCCTTGCTGCCGCCTCGGGCATCATCTCGCGTTGATTATTTTTCCCAAAAGCCGCATATATACCAAAAAAATCTCCGTAAGTTTTTATCGCGTTTGGACTCCGCTTGATATGGATATTCTGTGAAACAAAAAACATGTAACAAACAGGAAATGGCACTGGATCACTAATAATAGTGATTTTATTAGTACTCCGATTTCTCCCGCCACTAGTGTGGAATCTTATGAAATCAATGCCGCTTTGTTGAATCTTGTTATGAAAGAACAATTTTTGGATAGTCCTAATGAAGATGATGCATCCCATCTAAATAATTTCATTGAAATTATGTGATATGCAAAAATAAAATAGATGTAGATAATGATATCATTAAATTGAAGCTATTTTTGTTCTCACTATGAGATCATGCTAAAACTTGGTTTTCATCTTTGCCTAAAAATAGTATTGATTCATGGAATAAGTGTAGAGATGCCTTTATTTCCAAGTATTTTCCTCCCACTAAGATCATCTTCCTTAGGAACAATATAATGATTTTTAAGAAACTAGATCATGAGCATGTTGCAAAATCTTGGGAAAGGATGAAATTGATGATAGGAAATTGCCCGACTCATGGTTTAAGTTTATGGATGATCATACAATTTTTTTATGCCGGATGGAATTTTGCATCTAGAAATATTTTAGATTCTGGCGTGGGAGGTAAGTTTATGGCAAACACATTAGGAGAAGCAGCTAAACTCCTATATAATATTATGGCAAATTACTCTCAATGGCATACCGAAAGATCATCTACTAGTAAAAAACTGCATGCGATGGAAGAAATTAATGGTTTGAGTGGAAAGATGGATGATCTTATGAAATTAATTTCAGGCAAGGGTGCTCTTATAGATCCTAATGACACTTCTTTGTCTACTTTGTTTGAGAATAATAATGAATCTATTGATGTGAATTTTGTTGGTAGGAACAATTTTGGTAATAACGCGTATAGAGATAATTTCAACCCTAGGCCATTTCCTAGTAATTCCTCTAATAATATGGTAATTCCTACAACAATTCTTATGGAAATTATAATAAAATAGCTTATGATCTTGAAAGTACTATTAAGGAATTTATAAATTACCAAAAGGTTTTCAATGCTATGGTAGAAGAAAAATTGTTTAAGATTGATGATTTGGCTAGGAACATTGATAGAATTTCTCATGAGATTGATTCTCTAAAAATTAGATCTATGCCACCGAAGCATGATATTAAGGAGTCTCTGAAAGTTATGCAAATTTCTATTAATGAGAGTAAAGAGAGAGCATCTAGGTTGCGTGCTAAAAGAGAATTGCTAGAAAAGATGTGTTCTTCTAGTTTTTGCGATAATAATTATGAAGATCTTAAGATGCTTTGCTTGACTCCTATTGAATCTTTGTCTACTAATATTAATCTTGGAAAAGAAGGGACTGGAGGTGAGTCAAGTTTAGATAAAAGACATCCCGGTAATTTGGAGAATAAATATCTTAATGAAAAATGTGCTAAAAGTGGGATTGGAGAGGTCAAAACTTCAGTTAGCGATGAACCCACTATTTTGGATCTCAAGGATTTTAATTATGATAGTTGTTCTTTGTTAGATTGTATTTCCTTGTTGCAATCCATGCTTAACTCTCCTCATGCTTATAATCAAAATAAATCTTTTACGAAACATATTGTTGATGCTATGATACAATCTTTTGAAGAAATACTTGAGTTTGAAGTTTCAATCCCTAAAAAGCTATATGATGAATGGGAACCTACTATTAAAATCCAGATTAAAGATTATGAGTGCAATGCTTTGTGTGATTCGGGAGCTAGCGTTTCAACAATTCCAAAAACTATATGTGATGTGTTAGGTTTCCATAAACTTGATGATTGTTCTTTAAATTTGTGTCTAGTGCATTCCACTATTAAAAAAACCTACGGGCAGGATTACTAATGTTCTTATTGTTGCAAATAGGAATTATGTGCCCGTAGAATTTATTATGTTGATATTGATTGCAATCTAACATGCTGTATGATACGTCTCCAACGTATCTATAATTTATGGAGTATTCATGCCATGTTTACAATAATTCTATATGATTTTCGTACGATTTGATTAGAACTAACCTAGACTGACGTTGTTTTCAGCAGAACTACCGTAGTGTCATTTTTTGTGCAAAAATAAAAGTTCTCGGAATGGGCTGAAAATTTACGGTGACTTTTAATGGACCAAAAGAGAACCCCGAAGCACAAGAGTTGTACGAGAAGATTCCCAAGGTGAAGACAAGGTAGGGGGCGCGCCCTACCCCCCGGGAGGATGCTGCTACCTTGTCGCTGCCTCGTGGACCCCCTTGATGTGAAACCGACGCAAAAAATTCTTATAAATATAGAAACCCCCGAAAAGAACCTTGATCAGGAGTTCCGCCTCCGTATAGCCTCTGTAGCCACGAAAAACCAACCTAGGCCCTCTCTGGCACCCTGCCAGAGGGCGCCATCATCACCGGAGGCCATGGAGGAGGATCCCTGAGGGGGCCATCATCGTCTTGGAGGCCAAGGACTATAGGGAGAACCTCTACCCATCTAGGGTGGAGTTCATGGAGGAGGAAGCACAAGGGGGAGAACCTCTCCCCCTCTCTCTCTCGGTGGCGTCGGAGTGCCATCGGGGGATTCATTGCCACGGTGATCGTCTTCATCAACATCACCATCATCATCTCTTTTACGCGGTCCACTGTCCCGCACCCCACTGTAATCCCCTAATTGAACATGGTGCTTTATGTCACATATTATGATCCAATGATGTGTTGCCATCCTATGATGTTTTGAGTAGAATACCTTTGACTTTTGGGTTGATTGATAATCTAGATTGGTTTGAGTTGTTTGTTTTGTTTTCGTGCTGTCCTATGGTTCCTTCTGTTCCACGCACACGTGAAGGATTCCCGCCGTAGGGTGTTGCAATACGTTCATGATTCTCTTATATGGGTTGCTGGAGTGACAGAAGCTTAAACCCGAGTAAGGGGGTTGTTGCGTATGGGATAAAGGGGACTTGCTACTTTAATGCTATGGTTGGGTTTTACCTTAATGATCTTTAGTAGTTACAGATGCTTGCAAGAGTTCCAATCATAAGTGCATATGATCCAAGAAGAGAAAGTATGTTAGCTGATGCCTCTCCCTGAGATGAAACTGCAATGACGGCTATCGATCTAGTTAACAATTGCCTAGGACAATTCCGCACACCGATCCATCATTATTCCACACTCGCTATTTATAATATATAGTAATGTATTCTAACTTTATGATAACAACACCTATTTTTATATTTTAGTTCTCCGTTATGATGCAAAGCTATCCTCTTCATACGTACAACGTAGTTTTATTTATTGTTTCTAGATGGAAGCAAACGTTCGGTGTACGTAGAGTCGTATCAGTGGCAGATAGGACTTGAGAGAATATTGATCTTACCTTTATCTCCTTCTGGATTCGAAACTCCATACTTATCACTTCCACCTTTGGAATTGCTGATGATTCCTTGCACTTGGGGATTATCAAGCTCTTTTCTGGTGCCGTTGCCGGGGAGCAATAGCGTGGGGTTGATATTCTCGTGTATGTTTGTTTGCTTTCTTTAGTCAGTAGATTTTCCCCTTTTTATTTTCTTTAGTTGTGGGTGAAAAAAAAAGAATGAAAATACCAAAAATATCAATTGTCTCATTTGCCTAATTTTTTTTTCGAAAAGAAAAGTGAAAGTAAGAAGGACGAGCACCGTTGAAGTGGGGGAGCTCCTTGAACTTTGTTCGTGCCCATGGAAAATTTGCAAATCTTGAATTACAATAACTTTTCAAACAAAATTAATTATCCCCTTGCATATATGGTTTGCTATGTGCAGTGCAAAAACAGAAACTTTGGCTATAATGCGTGAATTTACATTTTTTTACTAGAACGTCAAAAGTTTGTGAATTTTTACAAAATATTTCTATAAAAATTGTTTATTTTTTCCTATTGTTTTTATATTTTTTAGAGTTAAAAAAGTATACGAAGTTTCTAGATTTCTACAAACTGTCCTGTTTTTGACTGATTTTGTTTTCTATGTGTTGTTCGCTTATTCTGATGAATCTATGGGTTGTATCGGGGGGTATGAACCATGGTGAAGCTGGAATACAGTAGATATAATGCTAATTTGAAATTGGAATGAGTTTACAACAATACCTAAAAGTAGTGATTTGCTTTATTATACTAACGGATCTCAGAAAGTTTTTGTTAAGTTTTGCGTGGATGAAGTGTTCGAAGATCGAGGAGTTATCGATATGAGAAGAATAATGAGAGGAAAGAGTTCAAGATTGGGGATCCCCAAGGCACCCAAAGTAAATATTTCAAGGATACTCAAAGCATCTAAGCTTGGGGATGCCCCTGTTGGCATCCCATCTTTATTCCTCAACAATTATCGCTATACCTCGGTTTTTGTTTTGTTCACATGATATGTGTCTTTTGAGTTATTTTTCCTTTCTTTTCCTTTATGCACCATGCTAGTATGAGATAGTCCTTCATGGATTTATAGAATGATCTTTGTGTTTCACTTAAATCTTTTGAGTATGACTTTATAGAATGCTCTTTGTGCTTCACTTAAATCTTTTGAGTATGGCTTTATAGAATGATTCGTGTGCTTCACTTATATATTTTGAGGTTGGATGTTGTTTAATATTTATTAATTGTAGAATTCTCCATGAACTCCACTTATATCTTTTGTAGTAGGAATAAGACTATCATTCAAACTGGGCTTGGAAGAGTATCATTAAAATATCATGCCTAGCTAAAAAGGCGTTAAAGAAAAGTTCTTGTTGGGAGACAACCCAATACTTATACCTACTGTTTTTGTGTGTCCACATGATTAAGCTACTATAGTAATCATGTTTTATAGATTTTGTTTAAATGAAGGTCCAAGTAAAGCCTTTGGGATAGTGTGGTTGATAGTTGATTTGATTCTATGCAAAAACAATTTGGCATCCAGTGCAGACAATTCAGTAAATCACTGGAATGTGATAATTAGATGAAATTTTTACACATGATTGATGTACTAATTGCCTACGTTGTCCTATGTTTTCAGAATTTGTAAAGTTGCGTAAGTATGGTGGTTGTCCAGATCACTGTAGACTGTTCTTTTTTTGCCAGATTCTGTTTTCAATGCATAGTTTGCTTGTTTTAGTGTTTCTGTAGCTTATATTAATTGACATATATTGTGGAAATGATAAGTTACATTAGGTATTGTGTGAGAAAAATTATGAATCTTGTCTTTGACATTACCCAAGTGAATGATTTTCTCTTTATCATACTAATCCATGTCACGAAGTTCTGTTGAGTTTTGTGTGATTGAAGTTTTCAAGTTTTGAGTGAGATGTCGATATGTGGAGAATAAGGAGTGGAAAGACCCTAAGCTTTGTGATGCCCAAGGCACCCCAAGGTAATATTCAAGGAAGACTCAAGCGCATAAGCTTGGGGATGCCCCAGAGGGCATCCCCTCTTTCGTCTTCAAAACCATCGGATACCTTACTTGGAGCTATATTTTTATTCGTCACATGATATGTGTTTTGCTTGGAGTGCATTTTCAGTTTACTTGCTGTTTGAATAAAATCATTGGATTTGAAATCCCGAATGAGATAGAGTCCTCCCATTGCTACATAATTATTCGACTACTCATTGATCTTCACTTATATTTTTGGTAGTAGTTTGTCATTGACTCACGTGTTTCACTTATATCCTATAAGTAAGTGGTTGAATGAATTGAATATCATAAATCTGGAATTATATATGCTTCATATGCTTATACCTTGGGGAGTAATGACTTCACATATAAGAAGTATAGGTGGTGACTTTGTTAAAAGTTAGAAAACATAGTATTTGTCACTTGAACAATTCCTAAAAGAATATTGAAGGAAGAGAGATTTCACATATAAATATACTATCTTGGACATTTTCTATGATTGTGAGCCCCATTAATTATATTCAAACTTGAGAAAATTAGTTGAAGTTGGACAAGGAAGACAACATAATGAGTTATGCTTGGGGTATATTTGTATAGAAGTTATATTGTTATGGATCCTCCAACATGTGGTGCTTGCTTTTTAGAATATTTTGCTAGCCAAAATTTCCGTACTAAGCGGGAATACTGCTTGTGCATCCAAAATACTTGAACCAAGTTTCTTCCATGAGTGTCCACCACATCTACCTATATGCGGTATTTACCTGCCGTTCCAAGTAAATTTGCATGTGTGAAATTCTAAACCTTCAAATAAAATTATGTTTTGTATGCCTAAATCTCTCATGTAGCGACTGGGGGCTGTCTTTATCTTCCATGCTAGGTGGGTTATTCTCACGATGAGTGGACTCCGCTTGTCATTCAGGAGAAGATGGCCGGTAACTGGGATGCCCAGTCCCATGCTCAAATATCAAATCAAATTATAATTAGACAAAGCTCCCCCAGGACTGTTGTTGGTATCGACGGTACCCGTTGTTTCGGATAAGACGTGGAGTGTGATTGATGGTGGAGGGGGTGAAAACTCTACCATTGCATTTGGGAACCGCCTATAATGTATTTAGCATGGAAGATATTGACACTCCTGGTCGTAATGTTGACAATGAAAGCATACCGCTCTAAATATTATTCATCTCTGTTTTAAAAGCTTCGAGCTCTGGCACCTCTTCAAATCCCTGCTTCCCTCTGCGAAGGGCCTATCTTTTACTTTTATGCAAGAGTCAGTAGTATTCCTTCTCATTCCAACCTACTCTTTAGTTGGCAAGCATCATGTGATGGGGAAAAGATCTAAGCATATACAGCCATTCAAATATATTTGATCATGAATTATTATTGTTGACAATTATCTATATGATAAATAAGTTGGGAGGCGAAACATTAAGCCCCTATCTTTCTCTGTGTTCAAGGGATGCTATTTGTTCTAAAAATATGCTTCGAGTGGTAGCAATCATGGAAGACTATATGATAGTTGATGTGACGCCCGCGATTTGTCCGTACACTAATCATGCACGCAAATGTGTACGGCCAAGATCAGGGACTCACTGGTAGATATCACAACACAACTCTAAAAGTAAAATAAGTCATACAAGCTTCATATTACAATCCAGGGGCCTCGAGGGCTCGAATACAAGTGCTCGATCATAGACAAGTCAGCGGAAGCAAAAAATATCTGAGTACAGACATAAAGGTAAACAAGGTGCCATAAGATGGCTAGCACAAACTGGGATACAGATCGAAAGAGGAGCAGGCCTCCTGCCTGGGATCCTCCTAACTACTCCTGGTCGTCGTCGGCAGACTACACGTAGTAGTAGGTGCCTCCGGTGTCGTAGGAGTCATCGTAGGTGGCGTCTGGCTCCTGGGCTCCACCATCTGGTTGCATCATCCGAGAAGAAGGAAGAGAAGGGGGAAAAGGGGGAGCAAAGCAACCGTGAGTACTCATCCAAAGTACTCGCAAGCAAGGATCTATACTACATATGCAATGGTAACAATGATATGGGTAATATCGGTGGACTGAACTGCAGCAAGCCAGAATAAGAGGGGGATAGCTAATCCAAACGAAGACTACGCTTCTGGCAGCCTCCATCTTGCAGCAGTAGCAGAGGATAGATGGTAAGTTCACCAAGTAACAACGAATAGCATAATCCTACTCGACGATCCTCCCGCACATCACCCTGTGAGAGAGCAACCACCGAGTTATATCTGGAACTCATCTGGGTGTGTTTTATCAAGTGTCCGGTTCTAGTTGTCATGAGGTCGGAATACAACTCCGGGTCGTCCTTTTACCGAGGGACACGACTATTCGAATAGATTATCTTCCCTGCAGGGGTGCACCACGTAACCCAGCACGCTTGATCCCATTTGGCCGGACACACTTTCCAGGGTCATGCCCGACCTCGGAAGATCAACACGTCGCAGCCCTACCTAAGCACAACAGAGAGGTCAGCACGTCGGTCTAAGTCCTAAGCACACAGGGGTCTGGGCCCATCGCCCAATGCACACCTGCACGTTGCGAGGGCGGCCGGTGAGCAGACCTAGCAACCTCCATTACTAAGGAAGTTACGTTACGCGGTCCAACCCGGCGCGCGCCGCTCAGTCGCTGACGTCAAGAAGGCTTCGGCTGATACCACGACGTCGAGAGCCCATAACTATTCCCACGCAGCTGGTTAGTGCGTATAGGCCAATGGCCAGACTCGGATCAAATATCCAAACTCGTTAAGTGTGTTATTATGAAAATCACCACGGACAACGACCAGGGCCAGGCCACCTCTCGACTGGGTGTCTCAACCTGCCCTTGTCGCTCCGCCACAAAGATCCACTCGGGGGCCGTCGAGAACTCAGGCCCACCACTGCCTGGATGGAGCCACCTGTCCTTTCAGCCCCCACATCGGAATCACTTGCGGGTACTCAATGAGCCGACCCGACTTTAGTCACATCATGTATCATGTAAAGTATGTATATAGTATATACCCGTGATCACCTCCCGAGTGATCACGGCCCAGTAGTATAGCATGGCAGACGGACAAGGATGTGGGGCCACTAATGGAAGTACTAGCATCCTATACTAAGCATTTAGGATTGCTGGTAAGGTATCAACAGTGGTAGCAACAATGACAGGCTATGCAACAGAATTGGAGCTATCGAATCATCAACAGTAGCAAATCTAATGCAAGAATAAGAGAGAGAGAATGGGCGATATCTGGTGATCAAGGGGGGGGGGCTTGCCTGGAAGCTCTGCGGACGAAAGGAATCTTCGGAAGCGTAGTCGTAGTCGAACACCGAATCATCAGTGCTCTCGGGGTCTACCACGGTATCGGAGTCTACCGAAAAGAAGCAACAAAGGGGAAACAAATAAATAACAGAGCAAACAATAGCATCAGAAAATATAACAAGGCAATATGCGGTGCTAGGCGTGGTCTAACGCGGTGGGAGGTGATACCGGCGAAGGAGGGAAACATCCGGGAAAGTATCCCGGTGTTTGACGTTTTCGGGCGGGTGAAATAGAGGGGGAAAGTTGCGGGTTCGATATGCTAGGGACGTGTGGTTGACGAACGGTCTGCGTATTTGGATGTGTCTCGAAATTCTGAGCAACTTTCATATATAAAGTATTTTCATCCGACTTACGGATTATTTTATATTAATTTTAAAGTTTTAAAACATTTTCTGGAATTTATTTAATTTATTTAATTGAACATTATCCAGAATAGTACGGATGACGTCAGCATGACATCATCAGTCAACCAGTCAGTTGACTTAGTCAAACTGAAGTGTGGGGTCCGCATGTCATTGACAGATTAACTAATCAGGAGTAATTAGGTTAACTAGTATTTAGGTTAAGCTAATTAAGATTAATTAAGATTAATTAAGTTAATTAAGTTAATTAAGTTAATTAATATTTTATTTATTTACATTTTTTTATTCTTTTTTTAATATATATATTTAAACATTTTGAGGCCTGGGCCCACTTGGCAGTGAGCAGGGGGCCTAACGGGGCGGCGGTTCTCGGGCAAGCGGGCATGGGCGCTGGGCGCTAGCCCGATATGGTGCTTGCCCAGATCAAGGCTGGCGGGGCGGGCCTCGCAGCCAGAGGCCACCGCAGGGCGTCGGCCTGGCTCCGGCGGCCGTGACCGCGGCCGGAGCAGGGCGGTGTGGAGGGGAGGCCAGGTCGGGCGTGGCCCGGCGTGGTAGGGAATCGGGGGCGGACGGGAGCGGCTGTGAGGGCCGCGTGGGCGCGGAGCAGCGCGCGAGCGATGGCTGCGGCCACGGCGAGCGGGCGCAGACGGGTGCGCTGTGCGGGAGCGGGGCGCGCGGTGCGTGCGAGGCGGAGCTGCGGGCACCAAGGTATAGGGCAGGCCGGCGCGGCTGCAGTGGACGAGCACCGACGGGTGAGCAGCCGCGACGGGCGCGGTCGGGGTGGCCCAGGTTGGCGAGAGGCGGTGAGGAGCGAAGCGGGAAGAGCACGAGGGGCGGCGGATCACCGGGCCCTGTAGTCGTGCGTACGCGGGCTCGAGGAGAAGGATGAGGAAGCGAGGTGACGGAGAGGTCGACGGCGGAGGCGGGGTCGCGTCGTGGCCGGCGTCGGCTGCATCGTTGGCGTGGAGGACGAGGACGGAGAGGCGGGCGCCGACGACGTGGCCCGAGGCGAGGGCGCGTGCAGGGACATGGTGGCGCTGGAGACGGCGGTAGGAGGCCGTTCCTTGGGCGCGGGAGCGCGGGCGAGGTCCAGCGAGCCTCCGGCCGACCGAGGGCGTCTGGGGTATGGCGCCGGCGCAGCAAGCGTCCGGCACGGGGAGCGTGGCGGCGTGCAGGGTCGAACCCGATCCAGGGGGGATCGGTGGAGGGAGAGGGAACCGTGCGGGGGGAAGTGATTTAGGGTTTGGGGGGGTCGGGCTAGTGGCCTTGTAGGCCAAAGAGGGGCCGGTTGGGCCGGCCAGTTGGCCAGCTGGGCCATGTGGCCCAGTTGGCTAGGGGGCCTTATTTTTTCTTTCTTTTGTTTTTGTTTAGTAGTTTTTCTTTTCTTTTCTTTATTTCTTTTCTGTTTCTTTTTGTTCTTATTTATTTTAGTTTTAATAATAAACTAAAGTGGCATCTAAATTGTTGTTGCCAGTTGTACCACTGCTATAATGATTTACTATGCAAACTAAAATAGTTACATGATTATTTAATATTTAAGAGTATTTGAATAATAGTTTTTGCTACTGTTTTTATTATTTTGGTGCATTCAGACATACTATAACAGTGTGGTTTCTCCATCATAAATACTTATGCTTTATTTGACACATTTAGAACATTTTAGTTTTGAGGTTTGAAAACTTTTATTGGTTGCTTGATTTTGAACTTGAATTCGAACAGGTTTCGAACTAACACAAGATTATCAACAGTAATTGTGGTGACGTGTCGTCATTAGCAGAGGGTTACTGTAGCTTAACTATCCGGGCGTCACAGTTGAGTATGTGGAATTTGCTAAATCAAAGCTCTTACATAGACCCTTCCTGAAAATAAGATGAATTGCAATTGTTTGATGACCGAGAACCTAGTTTGTTAGTTTTCAAGAAAGTTTATGATATATGCTTTAACCTGTGAATAGCTTGCTACTTGATCATGAGAAGTTTTATGACATGTGCTACTGTTTATGATATATAATGATGCTAGAAAACGTGATTGAAAATAATAATTAATCAAACTTGTGCACTTGCTAGCATTCACACTTCACACTTCATAAATCTTTTATCATTTACCTACTCGAGGACGAGGAGGAATTAAGCTTGGGGATGCTGATACGTCTCCAACTTATCTATAATTTATGAAGTATTCATGCCATGTTTACAATAATTCTATATGATTTTGCTATGATTTGATTAGAACTAACCCATACTGACGCTGTTTTCAGCAGAACTACCGTGGTGTCGTTTTTCGTGCAGAAATAAAAGTTCTCGGAATGGGCTGAAAATTTACGGCAATTTTTTATGGACCAAAAGAGAACCCCGAAGTGCAAGAGTTGTACCCGAAGAGTCCTGAGGCGAAGACAAGGTAGGGGGGCGCGCCCTACCCCCCGGGAGGGTGCTCCTCCTTTGTCACTGCCTCATGGACCCCCTTGACGTGAAACCGACGCCAAAAATTCCTATAAATATAGAAACCCCCAAAAAGAAACCTAGATCAAGAGTTCTGCCGCCGTAAAACCTCTGTAGCCACGAAAAACCAATCTAGGCCCTCTCTGGCACCCTGCCGGAGGGGTCCATCATCATCGGAGGCCATGGAGCAGGATCCCGGAGGAGGCCATCATCGTCATAGAGGCCAAGGACCAGTGGGAGAACCTCTTCCCATCTAGGGTGCAGTTCATGGAGGAGGAAGCACAAGGGGGAGAACCTCTCCCCCGATCTCTCGGTGGCACTGGAGTGCCATCAGGGGAACCATCACCGTGTTGATCATCTTCATCAACATCACCATCATCATCACCATCCTCATCTCTTTTACGCGGTCCACCTTCCCGCACCTTGCTCTAATCCCCTACTTGAACATGGTGCTTTGTGCCACATATTATGATCCAATGATGTGTTGCCATCCTATGATGTATTGAGTAGATTTCCTTTGTCTTTTGGGTTCATTGATGATCTAGTTTGGTTTGAGTTGTATGTTTTATTTTTGTGTTGTCTTATGGTGCCTTACATGTCGCTCACACGTGAAGGATTCCCGCTGTAGGGTGTTGCAATACGTTCATGATTCGCTTATAGTGGGTTGCTAGAGTGACAGAAGCATAAACCTGAGTAAGGGGTTGTTGCGTATGGGATAAATGGGACATGATACTTTAATGCTATGGTTTCGTTTTACCTTAATGATCTTTAGTAGTTGCAGATGCTTCCTAGAGTTCTAGTCATAGTGTATATGATCCAAGAAGAGAAAGTATGTTAGCTTATGCCCCTCCCTCATATGAAATTGCAATCACGACTACGGATCTTGTTAACAATTGCCTAGGACAATTCCGCACATCGATCCATCATTATTCCACACTCGCTATTTATAATATATCGTTATATATTCTAACTTTATGATAACATCACCTATTTTTATATTTTAGTTCTCTGATATCATGCAAAGATATCCTCTTCATACCCACAACATAGTTTTATTTCTTGTTTCTAGATGGAAGAAAACTTTTGATGTACGTAGATTCGTATCAGTGGCAGATAGGACTTGAGAGAATATTGATCTTATATTTAGCTCCTTGTGGGTTCGACACTCCGTACTTATCACTTCCACCAAATTGCTACGATGATTCCTTGCACTTGGGGATTATCACCGTATTATCACCGAATGATCGGTGGAATTATTGATATGATAGAAGGAAACATTAAATTTCAATTTTCATTAAGGAAGGGGATGGAATACTTTCCAAGAAAGAAAATTAAGTTACCATATGAATCTATTATGAGGGCTAATTATGGGACGAATACCAAAGATGACAATACCTAAGATCGTTGTTTATGCCTAGCTAGGGGCGTTAAACAATATTGCTTGTTGGTATGCAACATATTTTTTTTTTTAATATTTTCCTTCTGTTTTTGAATAAATATACCTTCTATCCTCTGGTTAGATGTGTTTTCATGTTTTAATTTAGTGTTTGTGCCAAGTAAGACCTTTGGGATGGTTTGGAAGATTGTTGATTTGATTTTGCTCGAAAACACAAACTTTTGCGGCCAGTATAGAAAATTCTTTAATTTTCTGGAGCGTGATAATTTTCTAAAATGTTTACACAAGATTTATATACAAGTTGAACATGTTTTCCTAAATTTTCAGAATATTTAGAGTTGCATAAGTATGCGAAGTTTTTAGATTGCTACAGACTGTTCTGTTTTTGACAGATTCTGTTTTCATTTTGTTGTTCGCTTATTTTGATGAATCTATGGGTAGCATCG
>LR738714.1:167996927-168076438 GCA_902687465.1 Secale cereale | reverse complement strand
CCCCGTCGCACCCACGCGACACCCTGCCGCGGTCACCGGACGGCCTCCACTAGCCGCGCCCGCGCCCGTCGCGAGCTCCGCCTCGCCTGTCGTGCGTCGCCACCGCCCGGTGCGCCCTTGCATGCGTGATGACACTGCTGACGCCCGCCGGAGCCCGCGCCTCCGACCGCCATTGCCGGCCTTTGCCCTCGCTGCCTCTGGCCGCGCCGCCCCCCTCTCACCGGCGCGCCCAGCGCTGCTTGCCGACCCTGCCGCCGACCGCTGCTGGTGCCGCCCAGTCCCTTCCTCCTGTCGCCCTCAGCTGCTGCGGCCATGGCCACAGCCGCCGGCGCCGGATCCCGTTGCCGCGCCCTACCACTCCAGCACCATCCCGCCGCTCTGCCACTTCTGCTCCGCCAGCCGCGCGCCCCTGGCCGCGCAGCGGCTGCACCGCCGGCCGCGTGCCCTTGCCACACCGCGGCTGCCCCGCCGGCCGCGCCCCCTGGCCGCGTCGCGCCGGCGCCCCGCGATGGACTCGGGTGCGGGTGCCAGTGGCCACGCCCGCCCGTTAGCTAACCCGCCCCGCAAGCCTCTGGGCTGCTAACCAGAGGGGCCCAGCCCCTTTAAAAAAGGTTTTAAAAAGTTTTTTTAAAAATTAAAAAAAGGTTTAATAAATTAATTAACTTAATTAAATTAGGTTAATTAACTTAACTTAATTAACCTGTGTGATTAATCTAGGTTAATTAGCTTTAGTCTATGACAGTGGGCCCCACTGCCCCTTTTGACCAGTCAACCAGTCAAAGTTGACTGTTGACCAGCTGACATCACCATGACATCATGCTGACGTCACCACTTACTATTCTGGATAATGTTGATTTAATTAAATTAAATCAATTCTAGAAAATGCTTTAAACTTTAGAAATTCATATAAAATAATCCGTAACTCGAATGAAAATGTTTTTTATATGAAAATCGCTCAGAACGACGTGACGAATCCGAATACGAGGTCCGTTCTTGTGCCACACATCCCTAGCATAGAAAACGTTGAACTTTCCTCTCCGGTTCATTTGTGAGACAGACGTCCGGAACCGGGAAAACTTTCCCGGATGTTATCCCCCTTCGCCGGTATCGTGTAGCACCGCGTTAGAACACCCTAGCGTTGCATGTTGTCATATTGTGCTTCTTTGTTGCATCTGTATGCTTTGTATTTATTGTTTCTCCCGCCTCTTCTCTCCGGTAGACCCCGAGACCGACGATTCCCCGGTGATCGACTACGATGTTGAAGACCCCTCCTTCTTGCCAGAGTAACCAGGCAAGCCAACCCCCTTTGATCATTCCGATATCGCCCATTCTCTTCTCTCTTATGCTTGCATTAGAACTGCTACTGCTTTTTGTATGATCATATTCTGATGCATAGCCTGTTGTTGATACTGCTTTCATACCTTACATGTTTATACTAAACTGCTTAGTATAGGCTGGTTAGAGATCCACCAGTGACCCCCCCTACCTTGTCCCGATTGCCCCGCTGGATTATCAGAAGACCCGATCAACGGGATCGAAGACCAGAACCCGGCACCGCACATCACTTTCCCCTTAGTTGCTCGACACTACTGGGTTACTATCGAGTGCCGAGGGTGAGACCTCATCAGCACTTCTGATGTTAACCTTGTAGGTTAGTTCATCGATTGTGGTCATCGAGGGTGATTCCTCTTTCTCCACTCCCGATAACGACACAGTCATGCAACTCCTCAAGAGTGGACCTCGAGGGTGACTCCTCTTTCGTTCACCTTGACGATAAACATCAGGTGGGATTCCATCGAGGGTGATTTCCTCAGGTTTTCCTTTGGTGTTAGACACACAGTTACTATGGTTACTATGACTTTACGCTGAACCTGGTTACTAAAGACGGGTCGACCCTGAGGGGTATCCGTGCGAGCTTAATTGCGAGTGATGTGTAGTCGGGTTGACCTGGAAGGTGCCCGCGAGATAATACGAGGCATGGCCGGGCACTCGCCCTTGCCGCAAGTTCTCGAGACGGGGCGATGGGGTCACATCTTTCGTGAGTCTCTGCTCGTTACCGCGCGTTCCCAAGACACTAAACGGTTTGGATATTTGATCCAAGGGGCCTCTGGCCTGATAGCACTAACCATCACGTGGGCATAGTATGGGCGTTCTGCGTCGTATGCATCAGCCGAAGCTTAACTGACGTCATTGCGACTGAGCAGCCCGCGCCGGGTTGGACTGGTTAGGCTCCTACCTTTTTAAAAGGAGGTTGCTAGGTCTGCTCACCGGCCGCGTACGCAACGTGCAGGAGTTCCCGGGGCGATTCGCCCATGACCCCTAGGGCAATAGGGTTTAGTTCGGCCTGCATGACCTCTCTATTAAGCCTAGGTCGGGTTGCGGCGTATTGTTTGGCCGAGGGCGGGCATGACCTGATGGTGTGTCCGGCCGGATTTAAGAAAGCGTGTTGGGTAAGTTGATGCACCCCTGCAGGGAAGAAAACATCTATTGATAGCCTGTCCTACGGTAACGGACACTTGGAGTTGTATCCTGATCGCTACAACTAGAACTGGATGCTGAGGCATTGTTTGGATATGTTGCTTCGGGAGTCAAGAAAGGATCCCGGAGCATTGGAACAACAACATAAATATGACTTATGTTACACTACTCTACTTCCCCCCTCTTGCTGCAAGACGGTGGTTTCCAGAAGATGCTAGTCTTCGATAGGACTAGTTACTCCCCCTCTTATTCTGGCATTCTGCAGCTTAGTCCATAGATATTACCCCCTTTCATTGATACCGATGCATATGTAGTGTAGATCCTTCCTTGCGAGTACTTTGGATGAGTACTCACGGTTGCTTTGCTCCCCCTTTCCCCCCTTCTTTCTTCTTGCTGGTTAATGCAACCAGATGGTGGAGTCCAGGAGCCAGACGCCATACTTGACGACTGCTACTACCCCGACGGAGCCTACTACTACATGGAGACAGCTGACGACCAGGAGTAGTTAGGAGGTCCCAGGCAGGAGGCCTTGCCTTTTCGATCATTGATGTTTTGTGCTAGCCTTCTTAAGGCAATCTTGTTTAACTTATGTCTGTACTCAGATATTATTGCTTCCGCTGACTCTTGTGTTTTCGAGCTTATGTATTCGAGCCCTCAAGGCCCCTGGCTTGTAATATAAATCATGTATTATTTTAATTTGTGTCTAGAGTTGTGTTGTGATATCTTCCAGTGAGTCCTTGATCTTGGTCGTACACATTTGCGTGCATGATTAGTGTACGGTCAAATCGGGGCGTCACAAGTTGGTATCAGAGCCGACTGCCTGTAGGAACCCCCTTTCCAACTCATTGGCCGGAGTTGAGTCTAGTCTTTGAAAAACTGTTTTACTAACATGGTTGTGTGGCTTACGGGCCCACGTCGCCAATTGGGTGGTATTAGGATCTTTTACTCCTCGTCTATACTTTGGGGCTCTGGACTCTCTTCTATTCGGGTTAAACGAATTTACTAACTCTAACATTAGGATCCCGTGACCACATTCACCCCAAAGTTGGATAAGCCATAGTTATTCCTTAGGTTAGTATTTTGAATGAGTACCCCTCTCTGTCTTGACGACTACTATGTGGTACCCGTCGAACCTCGTTCATTCTACATGTTAGATAATGAATAATTCTTTCTCTTTGCAAATGCTCAATGCTGAACTACCCATGTTACATGTTAGCAGGATGGTTAGGCCAGGTGGTCGTGGTCGTGGTGGCAACGCTCCACCACCGCCCGAATTCGTGGCAGGATTGATGCAACAGTTTGAGCTGAATCGCCAGTTCATGGAAGGAGAGATGGCTCAGTTTCCTCGCCCAAATATGAATCAGCAGCCAGCCCCAGTAACTTTGCAAGACTTTGTGCAACTCAACCCTGTCGTCTACCGCAGCTCAACTCAACCACTGGATGCTGATGACTGGCTCCGTGACATCGCTTTCGAGCTAGAGTCTGCTGGTGTAGCCCCTGCCAACTATGTCACCTTCGCGGCATACTATCTGAAGGGTCCCGCTGCTCAATGGTGGGACAACCACAGGCGTACCCTACCTGCTAGAACGGTCATCACTTGGCCGGATTTCCAAGCCGCCTTCCGTGCCCGCTTCATTCCTCAGGGAATCATGGATAGGAAGAAGCGAGAGTTCCGCAACCTCATCCAAGGCAGCAAGTCTGTAGATGCTTATCAGCGAGAATTCTTGGACTTGTCCCGCTACGCTGAAGAAGACATTGCTACTGATGCTCGCAGACAAGAAAAGTTTCGTGATGGACTTCACCCTAATATCAAGCTAGCACTTCTCGCTCATGACTTTGCCGACTTCGCCACCTTGGTGAACAAGGCTATTCAGGTTGAGACTGGTCTTCAGGAACACCAGGGATCCCTCAGGCGCAACTGTGACGCTGGCTCATCCTCGGGCCCGTCCGCACAGAAGCGTCGGATTTGGATCCCCCACAACATGTATCGTCCAACTGCTCCTGCTCCAAGACCATCATATGTTGCTCCGCGTCTGCCCCCTCCACCATCAAGGCAGCCTCTCCGGACTGCACCACCCCGAGCTTCTGCTCCCAATCCCAATGGTGATTTGTGCTTCAGATGTGGCCATCCAGGTCACCGTGCTAGGGATTGCAGTCAGAGAAAGAACCAGCTGGCCCTCCCTACAACTGGCCGTAACAATCAGCCCCGCAACAACGATACCAGATCTTATGGTCGTGGTCAGGCTAATCATGTTGATCTGAATGAAGCTCCAGATCAGCCTGCTACTGTGATGGGTACTCTTCTCGTGAACTCAGTACCGGCTTATGTATTATTCGATTCAGGAGCATCACATTCATTCATGTCAGAAAAATTTGCTTATGCACACGACATTCGGTGCGAGCCCATGAACACCCCGATAGTGGTACGCACCCCTGCGGGCCAATGTCAAACTACCATGATTGGTCGCGACATCCCTGTTGAAATTGAAGGGTTGGAATTCCATGTTTCCCCCATTATATTGGAGTCTTCCAATATTGATCTCATTCTGGGAATGGAATGGTTGAAAGCACATACTGCCTCTATCGTTTGCGCCACCAAGGTCATTCATCTCCTACATCCATCGAATGAGATAGTAAGCTACCATGCTCAGGTTGTTCAAAATGCCGAGGCACGACTTTATGCCTTGAATGCGTTGAACGCAGCACCTCTTGAGGGCATTGAGAAGATTCCAGTCGTTCGCGATTTCCAAGATGTCTTTCCAGAAGAACTCCCAGGCATACCTCCTACACGGGCTGTTGAATTTGTCATCGACTTGAAACCAGGCACCGTTCCTATCGCCAAACGACCTTACAAGATGCCACCTCTTGAGCTCCTTGAACTTAAGGAGGAAATCGACAAGTCTCTTCGTAGTGGATTCATTCGTCCAAGTTCCTCTACTTGGGGAGCACCTTCTCTCTTTGTGAAGAAGAAGGATGGCACGAACCGTTTGGTCCAAGACTACCGTCCTGTCAACCAAGCTACAATTCAGAACAAATATCCGCTTCCTCGGATCAACGATCTGTATGATCAACTGGCTGGTTCATCAGTTTTCTCTAAACTCGACTTGAGGTTGGGTTACCACCAGATCCGTGTTCGTGAAGAGGATATTCCAAAGACTGCTTTCGTCACTCGTTATGGTTCTTACGAGTACACCGTCATGTCCTTCGGTTTGACCAATGCTCCAGCGACATTCTCTCGTCTGATGAACTATATATTCATGGATTACCTCGACAAGTTCGTCATGGTTTACCTGGATGATATCCTGGTATATTCGAAGAATAAAGAAGAACATGCTGAACATCTTCGTCTTATTCTAGAAAAGCTTCGAGAGCATCAACTATATGCCAAGTATTCTAAGTGTGAATTCTGGCTACCCGAAGTAACCAACCTTGGTCATGTGATCTCCAAGGATGGTATTGCCGTCAACCCAGAGCGAGTTCAGGCTATTCTTGACTGGACCCCTCCCAAGAATGTCAAGCAAGTCAGAAGCTTTCTCGGACTCGCCAGCTACTGCCGTCATTTCGTTGAGAACTTTTCCAAGATCGCCAAGCCATTGACTAATCTGCTTCACAAAGGCGTTAAGTTTGAATGGACAGACAAATGTCAGGAAAGTTTCCAGACTCTCAAGGACAAGCTGACTTCTGCCCCAGTGCTTGCTCCTCCGGATTCTCAGAAGGATTTCGTCATATATTGCGATGCTTCACGTCAAGGGTTAGGCTGTGTCCTAATGCAAGAGCGCAGGGTGATTGCTTATGCCTCTCGTCAAGTGCGTTCTCACGAAGAAAACTACCCGGTTCATGACCTCGAGCTTGCAGCGGTTATTTATTCATTGAAGCTGTGGCGACATTACCTTCTCGGTAATCGTTGCGAGATCTTCACCAATCATCAGAGTCTGAAGTATCTGTTTACTCAGCCAGACCTGAACCTCCGTCAGCAAAGATGGATGGAGGCTATAGCAGATTATGACGTGGGTATTTCCTATACCCCAGGCAAGGCTAATGTCATGGCCGATGCCCTGAGCCGCAAGTCGTATTGCAGTAACCACATGGTTCATAAAGCTCAACCCCGCCTTTATGAAGAGCTCTGCAAGCTGAACCTTCAACTAGTTCCACAGGGTTCTCTGAATAACCTTGTCCTAGAACCAACTCTATTGAAAGCAATTAAGTCTTCTCAAGCCAAAGATGCTCACGTTGATATAATGAAAAAGGATCTTGCCTTAGAGAAATCCAGCGATTTCTCACTTGCTGAAGATGGGACCTTGTACTTCAAAGATCGCATAGTGGTACCCCGCTTCGATCTTATAACTGAGAAGGTGATGAAAGAAGCACATGACACCCCTCTCTCTATTCATCCGGGAAGTACTAAGATGTATCTAGACATCCGTCAGAAGTACTGGTGGTCTAACATGAAGCAAGACATTGCTCGGTATATCGAAGAATGTGACGTTTGTCGTCACGTCAAAGCTGAACATCAGAAACCAGCTGGACTTCTACAACCACTTCCGATTCCTGAATGGAAGTGGGATAAGATTCAGATGGACTTTGTCACTGGCCTTCCTAAGTCTCAGAAAGGTAATGATGCTATCTTTGTCGTCATCGACCAATTCTCGAAGGTTGCTCACTTTCTGCCAGTCAAGGAGACAATCACTGCCAGTAAATTAGCAAACTTGTATATCTCCAGAATTGTGTCACTCCACGACATTCCGAAGGATATCAGTTCAGACCGTGGCAGTATTTTCACTTCGAAGTTCTGGGATAGTTTGCAAGAGGCAATGGGAACTCATATTACCTGGAGCACTGCTTATCATCCCCAATCCCAAGGCCAAGTCGAGCGAGTCAATCAAATTCTTGAAGACATGCTTCGGGCTTGTGTTATTTCTTTCGGCAAGAAGTGGGAAGAATCTTTTCCTTATGCGGAGTTCTCTTATAATAACAGTTATCAAGCCAGCTTGAAGATGGCACCCTTTGAAGTGCTTTATGGACGTAAGTGCCGAACCCCTCTGAATTGGTCAGAAACTGGGGAACGGACGCTCATTGGTCCAGACATTATTCAACAAGCTGAAGAGTAGGTTCGCATTGTCCGGGATAATCTCAAGGCGGCCCAGTCCCGCCAGAAGAGCAACTATGACCAGAAACACAGGGTTCAACTTATCAACCCGGTGAACAAGCTTATCTGCGTGTCACTCCTTTGAGAGGCACTCATCGGTTCGGAGTGAAGGGCAAGCTAGCTCCGCGCTAGATTGGTCCCTTCCGCATTCTCGCCCGTCGTGGACAGGTGGCTTATCAACTGGAGTTGCCACCTCAGTTCTCTCACGTCCATGACGTCCTCCACGTGTCGCAACTTCGTAGTTGCTTCAAGGATCCGGAACGTGAAGTGGATCCGGAATTGATTGATGTTCAAGATGATCTCACTTACAAAGAGCATCTGATCCGCATTCTTGAAGAAGCTGAACGTCGAACCCGCCAGAAGGTTACCAAGTTCCTCAAGGTGCAGTGGTCAAATCATTCTGAAGCTGAAGCCACTTGGGAACGCGAGGATAATCTTTGGGCAGAGTATCCCGACCTTTTTCCTTCTACCTCCTAAATCTCGGGAGGAGATTTCTTGTAGTGGAGGAGATTTGTAACGCTCGGATAATTAAGCTACAGTAATCCCCAAGTTAATGGTGCCACGTCATCGTTTTCACTGTTTCTAAATCCCTCTTTGATTTCGTCCGGTTTAAATTTCCATTTAAGTTGAAGTCAAAATATTTAAAGTTTTCAAATGTCACAACTAAAGTGTTCATAATGTGGCAAATATTCTTTTGTTAATATTGGTGGCGGGCCAACATTTTTGGCAAAATGTTTGAAGTGTCCTAAACTAATTGAAACAGAAAAGAAATAATAAAAAAACAGAAAAGTAAAATAACAGAAAATAAGAAAAGAACCCCCCCTCTCTCGGCCCAACTAGGCCATGGCCCAGCCAGGCCGGCCCACGCCTCTGGCCTACATAGGCCCCCACTCCCCCAAACCCTAACCGACGCCCCACCCTGTTCACCACTCTTTCCCCGATCCAATTCTGGATCGGGATCGACCCCGACGCCGTCCCGTCGCTCGACGCTGCTGGACATCACCGCCCGGAGCCCGTGGCGCCTCCCCGCTAGACTGCCTCATCGTCGACCAATGTCTCCGCCGGCTTCCTCGAGCCACACCGCCCCTGTCCCTCTACAGCCATCGGTGAGGCCCCGGCCTCCACCCCCTTTTCCTCCTGTCGTTGTAGCCTGAACCGTGCCCGCACGCACCCCCCTGTCGCGCCCACGCGACGCCCTGCCGCGGTCACCGGACGACCTCCACTAGTCGTGCCCGCGCCCGTCGCGAGCTCCGCCTCGCCTGTCGTGCGTTGCCACCGCCCGGTGCGCCCTCGCATGCGTGATGCCGCTGCTGACGCCCACCGGAGGCCGCGCCTCCGACCGCCATTGCCGGCCCCTGCCCTCGCTGCCTCTGGCCGCGCCGCCCTCCTCTCACCGGCGCGCCCAGCGCTGCTCGCCGACCCTGCCGCCGACCGCTGCTGGCGCCGCCCAGTCCCTTCCTCCTGTCGCCCTCAGCTGCTGCGGCCGTGGCCACAGCCGCCGGCGCCGGATCCCGTTGCCGCACCCCACCACTCCAGCACCATCCCGCCGCTCCGCCACTTATGCTCTGCCAGCCGCGCGCCCCTGGCCGCGCCGCGGCTGCACCCCCGGCAGCGCCCCGGCTGCACCCCCGGCCGCGTCCCCTTGCCGCGTCGCGGCTGCCCCGCCGACCGCGCCCCCTGGCCGCGTCGCGCCGGCGCTTGCGATGGACTCGGGTGCGGGTGGCAGTGGCCACGCCCGCCCGTTAGCCAACCCGCCCTGCAAGCCTCTGGGCTGCTGACCAGAGGGGCCCAACCCCTTAAAAAAAGGTTTAAAAAAAGTTTAAAAAAAAATAAAAAAAGGTTTAATTAATTAATCAACTTAATTAAATTAGGTTAATTAACTTAACTTAATTAACCTGTCTGATTAATCTAGGTTAATTAGCTTTAGTGTATGACAGTGGGCCCCACTGCCCCTTTTGACCAGTCAACCAGTCAAAGTTGACTGTTGACCAGCTGACATCACCATGACATCATGCTGACGTCACCACTTACTATTCTGGATAATGTTGATTTAATTAAATTAAATCAATTCTAGAAAATGCTTTATACTTTAGAAATTCATATAAAATAATCTGTAACTCGGATGAAAATGTTTTATATATGAAAATCGCTCAGAACAACGAGACGAATCCGAATACGCGGCCCGTTCTTCTGCCACACATCCCTAGCATAGCAAACGTTGAACTTTCCTCTCCGGTTCATTTGTGAGACAGACGTCCGGTACCGGGAAAACTTTCCCGGATGTTATCCCCCTTCGTCGATATCGTGTAGCACCGCGTTAGAACACCCTAGCGTTGCGTGTTGTCATATTGTGCTTCTTTGTTGCATCTATATGCTTTGTATTTATTGTTTCTCCCCCCTCTTCTCTCCAGTAGACCCCGAGACCGACGATTCCCTGGTGATCGACTACGGTGTTGACGACCCCTCCTTCTTGCCAGAGTAACCAGGCAAGCCAACCCCCTTTGATCATTCTGATATCGCCCATTCTCTTCTCTCTTATGCTTGCACTAGAACTGCTACTGCTTTTTGTATGATCCTATTCTGATGCATAGCCTGTTGTTGATATTGCTTTCATACCTTACATGTTTATACTAAACTGCTTAGTATAGGCTGGTTAGAGATCCACCAGTGACCCCCCCTACCTTGTCCCGATTGCCCCGCTGGATTATCAGAAGACCCGATCAATGGGATCGAAGACCAGGACCCGGCACCGCACATCACTTTCCCCTTAGTTGCTCGACACTACTGGGTTACTATCGAGTGCCGAGGGTGAGACCTCATCAGCACTTCTGATGTTAACCTTGTAGGTTAGTTCATCGGTTGTGGTCATCGAGGGTGATTCCTCTTTCTCCACTGCCGATAACGACACTGTCATGCAACTCCTCAAGAGTGGACCTCAAGGGTGACTCCTCTTTCGTTCACCTTGACGATAAACATCAGGTGGGATTCCATCGAGGGTGATTTCCTCAGGTTTTCCTTTGGTGTTAGACACACAGTTACTATGGTTACTATGACTTTACACTGAACCTGGTTACTAAAGACGGGTCGACCCTGAGGGGTATACGCGCGAGCTTAATTGCGAGTGATGTGTAGTCGGGTTGACCTGGAAGGTGCCCGCGAGATAATACGAGGCGTGGCCGGGCACTCGCCCTTGCCGCAAGTTCTCGAGACGGGGCGATGGGGTCACATCTTTCGTGAGTCTCTGCTCGTTACCGCGCATTCCCGAGAGACTGAACGGTTTGGATATTTGATCCAAGGGGCCTCTGGCCTGATAGCACTAACCATCACGTGGGCAAAGTATGGGCGTTCTGCGTCGTATGCATCAGCCGAAGCTTAACCGATGTCATTGCGACTGAGCGGCGCGCACCGGGTTAGACTGGTTAGGCTCCTACCTTTTTAAAAGGAGGTTGCTAGGTCTGCTCACCGGCCGCGTACGCAACGTGCAGGAGTTCCTGGGGCGATTGGCCTATGACCCCTGGGGGCATAGGGTTTAGTCCGGCGTGCATGATCTCTCTATTAAGCCTAGGTCGGGTTGTGGCGTATTGTTTGGCCGAGGGCGGGCATGACCAGATGGTGTGTCCGGCCGGAGTTAAGCAAGCGTGTTGGGTAAGTTGGTGCACCCCTGGAGGGAAGAAAACATCTATCGATAGCCTGTCCTACGGTAACGGACACTTGGAGTTGTATCCCGATCGCTACAACTAGAACTGGATGCTGAGGCATTGTTTGGATATGTTGCTTCGGGAGTCGAGAAAGGATCCCGGAGCGTTGGAACAACAACATAAATATGAATTATGTTACACTACTCTACTTCCCCCCTCTTGCTGCAAGACGGTGGTTTCCAGAAGATGCTAGTCTTCGATAGGACTAGTTACTCCCCCTCTTATTCTGGCATTCTGCAGCTTAGTCCACAGATATTACCCCCTTTCATTGATACCGATGCATATGTAGTGTAGATCCTTGCTTGCGAGTACTTTGGATGAGTACTCACTGTTGCTTTGCTCCCCCTTTCCCCCCTTCTTTCTTCTTGCTGGTTGATGCAACCAGATGGTGGAGTCCAGGAGCCAGACGCCATAATTGACGACTGCTACTACCCCGACGGAGCCTACTACTACATGGAGACAGCTGACGACCAGGAGTAGTAAGGAGGTCCCAGGCAGGAGGCCTTGCCTTTTCGACCATTGATGTTTTGTGCTAGCCTTCTTAAGGCAATATTGTTTAACTTATGTCTGTACTCAGATATTATTGCTTCCGCTGAATCTTGTGTTATCGAGCTTATGTATTCGAGCCCTCGAGGCCCCTGGCTTGTAATATAAAGCTTGTATTATTTTAATTTGTGTCTAGAGTTGTGTTGTGATATCTTCCAGTGAGTCCTTGATCTTGGCCGTACACATTTGCGTGCATGATTAGTGTATGGTCAAATCGGGGGCGTCACACTACTAATCTTGGACATGATGCCTATACATATGAACATGGCCTTGGATATCGTCATAATTATTAGCTTTTGTATCAATTTCCTAACAGTAATTTGTTTACCCACCGCATGCTATTTTCTTGAGAGAAGCCTCTAGTGAAATCTATGGCCCCAGGTCTATTTCCTATCATATTATTTTCAAATCTATTCAATCATAAATACTTTGTTGCATTTATTTTACTTTTATTTTATTTTTATCTATCAATCTACCTATTTATCAAATCTCAATTCCGTTGAGGGATTGACAACCCCTTTACGCGTTGGGTTGCAATATTTGTTGTTTCTGTGTAGGTGTTGTTTACATAGTGTTGCTTGGTTCTCCTACAAGATTGATAACCTTGGTTTCATAACTGAGGGAAATACTTACATCTGATGTGATGCATCATTCCCTCCTCTTCGATGAAATACCAACGTGGATCACAAGTAGCAGGAATAATTGCTGGCGCCGTTGCCGGGGAGACATCATCAACATCTATCAAATACATATGAATAAATTTCTTCTCCTTGAATTTACATTATTTTCTATTTGCCTCTCATTTTCATCTCCCCCACTTCTGGAAAGGTTTTTGCAAAAGTTACAAAAATATATTTTCTGTTTGCATTTTCCCTTTTTCCTTTATGTCTTACTTGGTTTGTTTGTTTGGCATAATTCTGTGTTTATTGCAAATTAGAAAACAAAAAGCTTATGGATCCTCATCCACTTGCTAATCTTTTTAAAAGATCCAATCAGGATGAACCAATTGCAAGTGAATTGAGTTCACTGGATTACCTATATGAAGTTTTGCTTGAGATTCGTGAATCTGATACTTGTGATGAAGAAATTTATAAAGTAATTCACAATAGCTCCTCGAATGAGAAGCATGATTGCAATGATGTTATTATAATTCTATTAATGCCAGTTGTGCTAATAATATGCAAAACCCCAAGCTTGGGGTTGCTAATTTTGCTATGTCTACTACTTATTGCAAGGATCATGATTGGGGTGATTCTTCTTATGATCTTGAAAATTTATTTAAGACTCATAATGAATATGATATTTATAATAGTATTTGCAATAATATTAAGAGTGAGTTTGTAAGAGTTCCAACTTTAGGTAATAATGATCCCACTACTTTGGAGAATGATCAATCTTATGAAATTTTTGATAAAAGTGGGCTTGGAGAGGTCATAACTTTTTTTGATGTTAATCCCACTATTTTGGAAGAGTGTTAACTTTGCATGCAAGTGGAACAACTATAGAATATGTTATGTGATAGATATATTATTAAATTTGAATATGATCTCACATGCAATTGTTTTGAGAGTAGAAATTGGTTGTAGAAATCTTCATGTTACTAAATTACCTCTTTTCATGTTGAGATTGCTATCGTTTCCTTTTTCTTCTTTGCATATGCCAGATATTGATTGTCTAGATAATTTTTTGGTTATAAATACCTATGCATAGGAAGTATGTTAGACTTAAATGTGATTTTCACATGCTATACGATGCTCTCTTTGTGCTTCAATCCTTGTCTTCCATGTGAGCATCAATAAAATTATTGATGCCTAGCTAAAAGGCTTTAACGAAAAGCGCTTGTTGGGAGACAACCCAATATTTCTCTTTTATGGTTTTATGTGTGTACACAATTATGCTACTATTTTTATTGTATTTTAGTATTTCAAATAGTGTTTTTGCCAAGCAAAGCCTATGGGATGATTTGGTTCATAATTGATTTGATTTCGTTGGAAAACAGAAACTTTCTCGTCCAGCAGCAGAATTCTCGATGATTTCTTGAGCGCCATAAAATTCTGATTTTTTACTTATTATTAGTATAAAAATTACCCACATTGTCCTATTTTTTTTAAAAGGGAGTTACAGAAGTATGACTATAATTCGCATATTTACAGACTGTTCTTTTTTTGAAAGATTATGTATTTGTTGCATTGTGTGCTTATTTTGATGAATCTATGGATTGTATCCGGGGGGGGGGGTATAAGCCACGGTAAAGTTAGAATACAGTAGATATAATGCAATGATAAAATATGAATGGGTTTGCAATAGTACCAAAAGTAAAGATTAGACTTGTTATACTAACGGACCTCACGAGGTTTTGTTGAGTTTCGTGTGATTGAAGTTTTCAAGTTTTGGGTGAGATCATGATGGATGAAGGAATAAAGAGTGGCAAGAGCCTAAGCTTGGGGATGCCCAAGTCACCCCAAGGTAATATTCAAGGAGAACCAAGCAACTAAGCTTGGGGATGCCCCGGAAGGCATCCCCGCTTTCTTCAAACGACCATCGATAATTTTACTTGAGGCTATATTTTTATTCGTCACATATCATGAGATTTGCTTGGAGCGTCTTGTATTATATGAGTCTTTGCTTGTTTTTCTTTTTAATTTGTGACATATATCCTTGCTGGACACACTAATTGAGAGAGCCATAATGATATCTTGATTTGTTAGAATTGCTCTATGAGCTTCACTTCAATTTTTTGAGCTATGGAATTTCTCTAGTACTTCACTTGTATCTTTTTTAACATGGTGGTGGTTTAATTTTTGAAGAACTGCTCTCATTCTTCACTTAGATTATTTTGAGAGATAGTAATAATTTAATGAAATATGCTCTCATGCTGCACTTATATCATTTTGAGAGTCGGTAGAACTTTTGAAGAAATCCTCTCATGATTCACTTATATTATTTTGAGAGATGAAAATTTTGAAGAAATATTTGTGCTCTCATGCTTCACTTAAATTTGTTTGAGGTACTGCTATTAGCAATTGTAATTTGCTTTAAATATGAACTTGGTCCCAAAGTGATAGATATTCAAGAGGGATATAATAAGAACATTCATGAAGATCATTGGATATTAAAAACTTGATTCCTTGCAATAGTTTTGCGATATGGAGATAGTGATATGCGAGTCATGTTGGTGAGTAATTATACTTCATTAAAAATATTGGTGTTAATGCGTGTGATTCCCTATGCATGCATGTAAAGACAATAGTTATGATGTTACATCCTACTTGTGGTGCATTATTTGGTGTTAGTTATGTTTAATGCTCGTTTATGATCATTTTTGTTCCTTAGTTAGTCGCTTCTCAATCTATTTGCTAGCCTTCATTTATACTAAGCGGGAATACTGCTTGTGCATCCAACTCCTTAAACCCAAGTTGTGCCAGATGAGTCCACCATACCTACCTATATGTGGTATTTCCATGCTGTTCCAAGTAAATTTGTATGTGCCAACTCTACTTTTCAAAGTGAATTTCCATTTTTGTTCCCGTACCACTCATGAACCGCAGGGGGTGGAAAATATTTTCCGTGCTAGGTATGTTATTCTAAATATGAGTGTTTATTCACTTGTCATTGCGCGAGAGTGTAGCAGGTAATAGGGATGCCAAGTCCCGAAATGCAAAAAATATACTATAATAAATTCCTTTGGTATGTGTTGGTATGGAAGGGACCCATGGATAGGGCTAGCCATGGATTGTGAAAGAATGGTGGAAAAGGAAATAAACTTTATCTTATGTTTGGGAACCACCTATGATTTAACTAGCATGGAATATATTGGGAATTCTCGGTCATTTTCGTTGACAGGAAAAGCATGCCTCTCAAAATAAATTTTTATCTCAATTTAAGAAATGAGCTGTGGCACCTCTACAAATCTCTGCTTCCCTCTACAAAGGGCCTATTTATTTACTTTTATGCAATTTTTATTTTTCTTAAGTCTCTGTCTTCTCTTATAAAGCACTAACTAAGGAACACTATTATCATACTTGTGCATTGTATGTAGCTAATTGAGGGAGTCCTGGATTGAGGGGTCCTTGAGGGAGTCCTGGATAGAGGGGTCCTCGGGAGGCCACATAACTCTTGGTGGGCCGGACTAGTGGGCCGTGAAGATCATAGTCGAAGATCATCTCTCGTATCCGGATAGGACTCCTGTATTCATGTAATGGCAAGTTTTAGGTTCAGGTGTAATCTTTTCTTCCTCTGCAAGGTGGTATGTACAAACCCTAGGCCCCTCCGGTGTGTATATAATCCGGAGGGTTTTAGTCCGTAAAGGCTAATGGAGAATCTCAAATCCTCATAGGCTAGACTTTAGGGTTTAGCCAATTCGATCTCGAGGTAGATCAACTATTGTATTCATATTCATCCATATTAATATAGCAGGAAGTAGGGTTTTACCTCGATCAAGAGGGCCTGAACCTGGGTAAACATCGTGTCCCTAGCCTCCTGTTACCATTGATCCTCAGTCGCATAGTTCGGGACACCCTACCCGAGATCCGCCGGTTTTGACATCGACATTGGTGATTTCATTGAGAGTTCCACTATGTCGTCGACGGAAGGACTGATGGATCGCGTCATCAACAACGACGGAAACCCCGAGGGAATTTTCCCTCCTGGACAACTCTTTGTGTTCGGCGGTTTTGCACTACGTGCCAACACTGGAGGCCATCTTGAGAAGATTGAGAGCTACGCCCCTGGCCATCAAGTCAGATTCGGAAGCTTAAACTACGTTGGTGATATCCACGGAGACTTGATCTTCACCGGATTCGAGCCAGCAGCAACCTCTCTCTGCCTTCGCGATGAACATGACCTAGCTCTATCATCGGATCAGGAAATAGCACCTGCGACAGTTCTGGCCTGAGATCCAGAACAGACCGCGTCGCCCAGGGACGGGAAGCTCAACCCCGCCGCAAAAGCCGCAGACTCCACGGTGTTGGAGCCGCACACAGACCCAACTCCAGACGAGGTTTGTGTCATCGGAACCCCGGACCTAACTCTGGTCTCGGATTCCGAACCACACGCATCTGCGCCCTTCAAACCAGATCGAGCGTCTATCGCCGAATTCAGTGATGTGGATATCTTCCAGCACTCACCCTTTGGCAACATGCTAAGGTCGTTAAAATCCCTCTCCCTAGATGGGGACACGCAACCGCATTGTATCCGGTTCGAACTGGAGGCTGATGGAGAATTTTGCTCCCCACCCACCACCCACTTGGTAGCCACGGTTGATGATCTAACCAATCTACTTGACTATGCTTCCGAGGACTATGAAGGGATGGACCTCGAAGCTGAAGTAGATCCAGATCAAAACCGGCCCGTAACCGGGCGGTGGACAGCTATGTCTTCATACGTCGTGTACATGGTGGATACACCTAAAGAGGCGAAGGGCGACGGCGAAAACAATCTCGTAGAGGACACGCCTATTGAAGAACCTCCCAAACGTCGGCGTCCAAAACGTAGAACTAAATCCCGTAAAGGAAAAAATAGAAACACTGTCACTAACGACGGTAACACTCCGGAACAAGCTGAACACCCCGCAGACCCATCGATGGAGGAGGAAGAGCGAGAGGACTGCGAACAGAGACCGAAGACGCAGTCCGATGACAGCGATGCCGAAGACGGTAACTACGAACCTGTCTCTGAAGAAGAGGTTAGCCTGGATGACGATGAATATATCATCCCAGAAGAACCATGTGAACAAAAACGCTTCCATCGGTGGCTTATTGCCACCGCAGGGAGCCTGAAAAAGCAGCAGAGATAGCTTCGAGCCGCACAAGACATGCTCAACGATAGATGGACTGAGGTGCTAGACATCGAACAGAAACATGGCTATAACGGCCAAACCAAAGGCTATCCCAAGCGTAAACTGCTGCGTTAATTCAACGACGAGGTCGCTGCACCCGTCCTGCCAAAAAATAACACCGCCGACCAGCCAGACCGACCACCTCGCGGACGGGACAGAGTTGCTAGCAATGGCGTACACAAGCCCACACCACCACCCCATAAAGGAAAAGAGGGTGCGGCTCAAGTCTGAAAACAGGATCTGCGTGAGGACCTGAACAAAAAAGCTAGCAAGACCAGGTCTATCTACGAACCTAGGGACCGGGCTCCCGCACGGGACGGCGGCTATCAAGCCAATCGCGCCGGTGACATGCCAGTTCGGGGTCAATACTGAACATCACAATCATCAGACATACGCCACGATATAGAAAAATACACAGGAGCCGCACACCCTCTATGCTTCACCGATGAGGTACTGGATCATGCTTTTCCAGAAGGGTTTAAACCCATGAACATCGAAGCGTAAGATGGAACGACGGATCCTGCCATCTGGATAGAAGACTTCATTCTTCACATCCACATGGCTCGAGGAGATGATCTCCATGCCATTAAATAACTACCCTCAAGCCAAGCAGCACGACGTTTAAAGGAGTGATACCGGGTGTATAGGCCCAATGCACGGGCTCTTTAACATTGGAGGTCGTATTCGGCTCTCCCGATAACTTTCGAAGCGAAGAGCTAATCTTCAACATAGCTTCGTTCCAAAGTGGCTATCATGCACCACTCGGAAGAACGACCTTCGCCCGCTTTAATGTTGTCCCGCATTATGCTTATTTAAAGTTCAAAATGCCTTGATCACGTGGTGTCATCACGGTCAATGGAAATATGGAGCGCTCTCTCCGTATGGAGGAGGACACTATGGTCCTAGCAGCAGAAGTCCAGAATGGCCTATTCAAGACGAACAACTCTTTGGCCGTTAAGACCGCGGACACATCTAAACGTGTCCGGCATACGCCTCAGTGCGGCAGTTCAGATGAACCTGAGCTCGATTAGCATCTATGCCCCCATTGAGTACCCCATAAGGTGGTAGCAAACGTGCTTCGTGTACACAATTATGCCCTTAAAATCCCTTGGGCGGCGCCGGGGGCACACTGCATACAAATAAACCATAGTTCGGCTCGACCCTATTCGGACTCTAAAATTATCTTTCAAGGTTCATTAAACGAACCGGCTTTGTTTACGGTCACACTAGATTCTTTTCCAAGTTTTTTTTCTTTTTCTTTCTTTTTTACAGATGGCCATCACACTTCCCCCTTCAAGGATACATCACAAAGGAGAAATCGGCGCAGACGTGCAGCAAGGCCCCACACTAAGGTTTCTTTTTAGATTAAGACCCTATGTAAACCTTTTATCTCTTTTTGTTTTATACTTTTCTGGCATATAAAATGTCCAAGGAAGTTCTCGGCGTTATCTGTAAGTATACGGCTCGCCGTACTAGAATGGGATATTATAGAAACAGCTTGGTTCATATTAATGTTTGGAGTTTCATTCTCTCACAACCTGTGTTCTCTCCCCATGTCACATCGCCACATGTGCCTTGACAACAGGGTCCATTACCAGGGGCTGTATTCAGCCCGGTATATGTTGAAAAGTCCGAACACCTATAGGGAGTGTTCAGCGTCCTGGATATTGCTTTAGATGCATCAGTTCCGAATCATGTCTTGGGTCAATAGTTGGGTTGCCCGGCTCCTGTGCTTACCCCTATGTTCTCGATTATTCGGCTACGGTGTAAAGGGAGAACTACTGCGATTGTACTTCTGGTTCGTTCGGTCAAGTACCTCAGTAGAGAAAGCCGAAAACTGAATGTCATGATAGGCGAGAATCGGGTCCGCGATCCGGTCACTTAGTGTCATACTATGATCGATGGATATCTACCCCATGTTATACGAAGGGTTGGTTATTTTCCCAACTATGTACAAATGGATACCTTATTCGGAAATACCATATACGCACCAGGGGCTAGTACTTAGTCCAACTTGTGAAACTCCCATGGCTAAGTGAAAGCAATAAAGCCGCATAGTCTGATTGCCTGATTCGCTCAGCATACACCTCCTACATGGACCAAGACATTATATTTACATGGGAGCTGAAGCCGACAACTGGAAACGTTCAGATTTATATAAACGGCCGCACGGGAGGTGAAAGTAGCTCACATTATAATAGCGCAAAAATCATATATACATCGGTTCATAAGCTTAAGTCTTTACAACCGGATACAATTACCCAAACATAATATCCTTTGAGCACTGGCCTTCTACAAGGCGGGCGCCATCTATGACGTCCTCGAAATATCTCTCTGGCTTGGGGTGCTCCTTGCCTTCGGTCTGGCCAGCACTTTCACACGGGCGAAGGCCATCCGGGCACCCTCTATGCAGGCCGAACGCTTCAGCGCGTCGACTCGCGGACTTGCTTCGACTAGCCGCTTCACGAATCCGAAGTAGCTACTTGGGACTGGCTCAGCGGGCCACAACCGGACTATCAAGTTCTTCATGGACGAACCCGCCATGTTGTGCATCTTGACCAGCTGCCTCATCTGGTCGTTGAGGGGCACCGGATGTTTTTGCGCATAGAACTGCGACCAGAACAGCTTCTCCGTGATGTTCCCCTCCTGGTCTCAGAAGTATTAGGCGGCGTCAGCACCGCTCCTCGGGAGATCCACAAACATGCCAGGAGAACTCCATAACCGTGTCAGCCCAAGGTACTTCTTGTTGGGGAACGTAGTATTTTAAAATTTTCCTACGATCACGCAAGATCTATCTACCAGATGTATAGCAACGAGAGGGAAGAGTGTGTCTACGTACCCTCGTAGACCGGGAGCGGAAGCGTCAAGTGACGCGGTTGATGTTGTCGAACTTCTTCGCGATCCAATCGATCAAGCACCAAACGTACGGCACCTCCGCGTTCAGCACACGTTCAGCTTGATGACGTCCCACGAGCTCTTGATCCAGTTGAGCTTCACGGGAGATTTTCGTCAGCACGACGGCGTGGTGACGGATATGATGTGTTCACCGGCGCAGGGCTTCGCCTAAGCTCCGCGACGGTATGACCGAGGTGTGATTCTGTGGAGGGGGGCACCGCACACGGCTAAAACAATTCAACTTGTGTGTCTTTGGGTGCCCCCCTGCCCCCGTATATAAAGGAGCAAGGGAGGGAGGCCGGCCAACTTCTCCTGGTGCGGCTAGGGAAGGAGTCCTACTAGGAATAGGATTGCAATCCTATTCCTAGTAGGATTCACCAAAAGAAAGAAGAGGGAAAGGAATAGGAGAGGTGGCGCCCCCCCCAATCCTAGTCCAACTAGGAACCCTAGGTGGGGGCGCCGGCCAGCCCTATGGGCTGCCTCTCTCTTTCCCTTTAGGCCCACTATGGACCATCCCCTCTCGTAGGGGGTTCCGGTAACCCCCTCCGGCAATCCCGATAAATCCGAAACTTTTCCGGAACACTTCCGGTGTCCGAATATAGTCGTCCAATATATCAATCTTTATGTCTCGGACATTCCGAGACTCCTCGTCATGTCCGTGATCTCATCCGGGACTCCGAACTACCTTCGGTACATCAATACTCATAAACTCATAATACCGATCGTCATCAAACGTTAAGCGTGCGGACCCTACGGGTTCGAGAACTATGTAGACATGACCGAGACTCATCTCCGGTGAATAACCAATAGCGGAACCTGGATGTTCATATTGGCTCCTACATATTCTACGAAGATCTATTATCGGTCAGAACCGCATAACAACATACGTTGTTCCTTTTGTCAACGGTATGTTACTTGCCCGAGATTCGATCGTCGGTATCTCTATACCTAGTTGAATCTCGTTACTGGCAAGTCTCTTTACTCGTTCCGTAACTCATCATCTCGTGACTAACTCATTAGTCTTTTGCTTGCAAGGCTTATTGTGATGTGTGTTACCGAGAGGGCCCAGAGATACCTCTCCGACACTCGGAGTGACAAATCCTAATCTTGATCTATGCCAACACCACGAATACTTTCGGAGACACCTGTAAAGCATCTTTATGATCACCCAGTTACGTTGTGACGTTTGATAGCACACAAGGTGTTCCTACGGTATTCGGGAGTTGCATAATCTCATAGTCATAGGAACATGTATAAGTCATGAAGAAAGCAATAGCAGTAAAACTAAACGATCATAGTGCTATGCTAACGGATGGGTCTTGTCCATCACATCATTCTCCTAATGATGTGATCCCGTTGACCAAATGACAACTCATGTCTATGGCTAGGAAACATAACCATCTTTGATCAATGAGCTAGTCTAGTAGAGGCATACTAGGGACATACTGTTTTGTCTATGTATTCACACATGTACTAAGTTTCCGGTTAATACAATTCTAGCATGAATAAAAGACATTTATCATGATATAAGGAAATACAAATAACATCTTTATTATTGCCTCTAGGGCATATTTCCTTCAGTCTCCCACTTGCACTAGAGTCAATAATCTAGCTCACATCACCATGTGATTTAATACCGATAGTTCACATCGTTATGTGAATAACACCCATAGTTCACATCACCATGTGACCAACACCCAAAGGGTTTACTAGAGTCAATAATCTAGTTCACATCGCTATGTGATTAATACCCAAGAGTAATAAGGTGTGATCATGTTTTGCTTGTGAGAGAAGTTTAGTCAACGGGTCTGTCATATACAGATCCCTATGTATTTCGCAAATTTCTATGTCTACAATGCTCTGCATGGAGCTACTCTAGCTAATTGCTCCCACTTTCAATACGCATCCAGATTGATACTTAGAGTCATCTGGATTTAGTGTCAAAGCTTGCATCGGCGTAACCCTTTACGACGAACTCTTTATCACCTCCATAATCGAGAAATATTTCCTTAGTCATCCAATTACTAAGGATAATTTTGACCGCTGTACAGTGATCTACTCCTGGATCACTATTGTACCTCCCTGTCAAACTCTTGGCAAGGTATACAACGTGTTTTGTACACAGCATGGCATACTTTATAGAACCTATGGCTGAGGCATAGGGAATGACTTTCATTCTCTCTATATTTTTCTGCCGTGGTCTGGCATTGAGTCTTACTCAACTTCACACTTTACAAGTCAGGCAAGAACTTCTTCTTTGACTGATCCATTTTGAACTACTTCAAAATCTTATCAAGGTATGTACTCATCAAAAGTCTTATCAAGCGTCCTGATCTATCTCTATAGATCTTGATGCCCAATATGTAAGCAGCTTCACCAAGGTCTTTCTTTGAAAAAACTCCTTTCAAACACTCCTTTATGCTTTCCAGAAAATTCTACATCATTTCCGATCGACAATATGTCATTCACATATACTTATCAGAAAGGTTGTAGTGCTCCCACTCACTTCTTGTAAATACAGGCTTCACCACAAGTCTGTATAAATCTATATGCTTTGATCAACTTATCAAAGCGTATATTCCAACTCCGAGATGCTTGCACCAGTCCATAGATGGATCGCTGGAGCTTGCACATTTTGTTAGCACCTTTAGGATTGACAAAACCTTCTGGTTGCATCATATACAAGTCTTCTTTAATAAATCCATTAAAGAATGCAGTTTTGTTATCCATTTGCCAGATTTCATAAAATGCGGCAATTACTAACATTATTCGGACAGACTTAAGCATCGCTACGGGTGAGAAAGTCTCATTGTAGTCAACTCCTTGAACTTGTCGAAACCCTTTCGCAACAAGTCGAGCTTTGTAAACAGTAACATTACCGTTTGCGTCGGTCTTCCTCTTGAAGATCCATTTATTTTCGATGGCTTGCTGATCATCGGGCAAGTCAACCAAAGTCCATACTTTGTTCTAATACATGGATCCCATCTCAGATTTCATGGTCTCAAGCCATTTTGCGGAATCTGGGCTCATCATCGCTTCCTCATAGTTCGTAGGTTCATCATGGTCTAGTAACATGATTTCCAGAACTGGGTTGCTGTACCACTCTGGTGCGGAACGTACTCTGGTTGATCTACGACATTCAGCAGAAACTTGATCCGAAGTTTCATGATCATCATCATTAACTTCCTCACTAATTGGTGTAGGAATCACTGGAACAATTTCCTGTGATGTACTACTTTCCAATCCGGGAGAAGGTACAATTACCTCATCAAGTTCTACTTTCCTCCCACTCACTTCTTTCGAGAGAAACTCTTTTTCTAGAAAGGATCCGTTCTTTAGCAACGAATATTTTGCCTTCGGATCTGTGATAGAAGGTGTACCCAACAGTCTCTTTTGGGTATCCTATGAAGACACATTTTTCCGACTTGGGTTCGAGCTTATCAGGTTGAAGTGTTTTCACATAAGCATCGCAGCCCCAAACTTTAAGAAATGACAACTTTGGTTTCTTGCTAAACCAAAGTTCATAAGGTGTCGTATCAACGGATTTAGATGGTGCCCTATTTAACATGAATGTAGCTGTCTCTAAAGCATAACCCCAAAACGATAGTGGTAAATCGGTAAGAGACATCATAGATCGTACCATATCTAATAAAGTACGGTTACGACGTTCGGACACACCATTACGCTGTGGTGTTCCAGGTGGCGTGAGTTGTGAAACTATTCCACATTGTTTCAAATGAAGACCAAACTCATAACTCAAATATTCTCCTCCACGATCAAATCGTAGAAACTTTATTTTCTTGTTACGATGATTCTCTACTTCACTCTAAAATTCTTTGAACTTTTCAAATGTTTCAGACTTGTGTTTCATTAAGTAGATATACCCATATCTGCTCAAATCATCAGTGAAGGTCAGAAAATAACGATACCCGCCGCGAGCTTCAACACTCATTGGTCCGCATACATCAGTATGTATGATTTCCAACAAATATGTTGCTCGCTCCATAGTTCCGGAGAACGGAGTTTTAGTCATCTTGCCCATGAGGCATGGTTCGCAAGCACCAAGTGATTCATAATCAAGTCATTCCAAAAGTCCGTCATTACGGAGTTTCTTCATACGCTTTACACCAATATGACCTAAACGGCAGTGCCACAAATAAGTTGCACTATCATTATTAACCTTGCATCTTTTGGCTTCAATATTATGAATATGTGTATCACACGATCGAGATCCAACAAACCATTTTCATTGGGTGTATGACCATAAAAGGTTTTATTCATGTAAACAGAACAATAATTATTCTCTAACTTACATGAATAACCGTATTGCAATAAACATGATCAAATCATATTCATGCTCAACACAAACACCAAATAACACTTATTTAGGTTCAACACTAATCCCGAAAGTATAGGGAGTGTGCGATGATGATCATATCAATCTTGGAACTGCTTCCAATACACATCGTCACTTTATCCTTTAACTAGTTTCTGTTCATTATGCAACTCCCATTTCGAGTTACCACTCTTTAGCAACTGAACCAGTATCAAATACCGAGGGGTTGCTATGAACACTAGTAAAATACACATCAATAATCTATATATCAAATATACCTTTGTTCACTTTGCCATCCTTCTTATCCGCCAAGTATCTAGGGCAGTTCCACTTCCGGTGACCATTTCCTTTGTAGTAGAAGCACTTAGTTTCAGGCTTGAGTTTAGCTTTGGGTTTCTTCATGGGAGTGACAACTTGCTTGTCATTCTTCTTGAAGTTCCCCTTCTATCCCTTTGCCCTTTACTTGAAACAAGTGGACTTGTTAACCATCAACACTTGATGCTTTTTCATGATTTCTACCTTCGCCGACTTTAGTATCGCGAAGAGCTGGGAATTCCTTTCGTCATCCCTTGCATATTATAGTTCATCACGAAGTTCTACTAACTTGGTGATAGTGACTAGAGAACTTTGTCAATTACTATCTTATCTGGAAGATTAACTCCCACTTGATTAAAGTAATTGTAGTACCCAGACAATCTGAGCACACGCTCACTGGTTGAGCTATTCTCCTCCATCTTGTAGGCAAAGTACTGTCAGAGGTCTTATACCTCTCGACACGGGCATGAGTATGAAATACTAATTTCAACTCTTGGAACATCTTATATGCTCCGTGGTGTTCAAAACGTTTTTTGAAGTCCCGGTTCTAAGCCGTAAAGCATGGTGCACTTAAACTATCAAGTAGTCATCATATCGAGCTTTTGTCAAAACGTTCATAACGTCTACATCTGCTCCTGCAATAGGTCTGTCACCTAGCGGTGCATCAAGGACATAATTCTTCTGTGCAGCAATGAGGATAATCCTTAGATCACGGAACAATTCCCCATCATTGCTACTAACATCTTTCAACTTGGTTTTCTCTAGGAACATATGAAAAATAAACGGGGAGCAACATCGCGAGCTATTGATCTACAACATAGATATGCTAATACTACCAGGACTAAGTTCATGATAAATTAAAGTTCAATTTAATCATATTACTTAAGAACTCCCACTTAGATAGACATCCCTCCGGTCATCTAAATGATCACGTGATCCAAATCAACTAAACCATGTCCGATCATCACGTGAGATGGAGTAGTTTCAATGGTGAACATCTTATGTTGATCATATCTACTATATGATTCACGCTCGACCTTTCGGTCTCCAGTGTTCCGAGGCCATATCTGTATATGCTAGGCTCGTCAAGTTTAACCCGAGTATTCTGCGTGTGCAAAACTGGCTTACACCCGTTGTATTTGAACGTAGAGCTTATCACACCCGATCATCACGTGGTGTCTCGGCACGACGAACTTTCGCAACGGTGCATACTCAGGGAGAACACTTATACCTTGAAATTTAGTAAGGGATCATCTTATAATGCTACCGTCGTTCTAAGCAAAATAAGAAGCATAATAAGATAAACATCACATGCAATCAGAATATGTGACATGATATGGCCATCATCATCTTGTGCTTTTGATCTCTATCTCCAAAGCACCGTCATGATCACCTTCGTCACCGGCGCGACACCTTGATCTCCATCGTAGCATCGTTGTCGTCTCGCCAACTATTGCTTCCTCAACTATCGCTACCGCTTAGTGATAAAGTAAAGCAATTACATGGCGATTGCATTTCATACAATAAAGCGACAACCATATGGCTCCTGCCAGTTGCCGATAACTTTACAAAACATGATCATCTCATACAAAAACGTATAACTCATCATGTCTTGACCATATCACATCACAACATGCCCTGCAAAAACAAGTTAGACGTCCTCTACTTTGTTGTTGCAAGTTTTGCGTGGCTGCTACGGGCTTTAGCAAGAACCGTTCTTACCTACGCATACAAAACCACAACGATGTTTCGTCAAGTATGTGCTGTTTTAACCTTCACAAGGACCGGGCGTAGCCTTACTTGATTCAGCTAAAGTGAGAGAGACAGACACCCGCCAGTCACCTTTAAGCAACGAGTGCTCGTAGCGGTGAAACCAGTCTCGCGTAAGCGTACACGTAATGTCGGTCCGTGCCGCTTCATCTCACAATACCGCCGAAGCAAAGTATGACATGCTGGTAAGCAGTATGACTAGTATCGCCCACAACTCATTGTGTTCTACTCGTGCATATCATCTACGCATAGACCTGGCTCATGATGCCACTGTTGGGGAACGTAGTATTTTAAAATTTTCCTACGATCACGCAAGATCTATCTACTAGATGTATAGCAACGAGAGGGAAGAGTGTGTCTACGTACCCTCGTAGACCGGGAGCGGAAGCGTCAAGTGACGCGGTTGATGTTGTCGAACTTCTTCGCGATCCAACCGATCAAGCACCAAACGTACGGCACCTCCGCGTTCAACACACGTTCAACTTGATAACGTCCCACGAGCTCTTGATCCAGTTGAGCTTCACGGGAGATTTTCGTCAGCACGACGGCGTGGTGACGGATATGATGTGTTCACCGGCGCAGGGCTTCGCCTAAGCTCCGCGACGGTATGACAGAGGTGTGATTCTGTGGAGGGGGGCACCGCACACGGCTAAAACAATTCAACTTGTGTGTCTTTGGGTGCCCCCTGCCCCCGTATATAAAGGAGCAAGGGAGGGAGGCCGGCCAACTTCTCCTGGTGCGGCTAGGGAAGGAGTCCTACTAGGAATAGGATTGCAATCCTATTCCTAGTAGGATTCACCAAAAGAAAGAAGAGGGAAAGGAATAGGAGAGGTGGCGCCCCCCCCCCAATCCTAGTCCAACTAGGAACCCTAGGTGGGGGCGCCGGCCAGCCTTATGGGCTGCCTCTCTCTTTCCCTTTAGGCCCACTATGGACCATCCCCTCTCGTAGGGGGTTCCGGTAACCCCCTCCGGCAATCCCGATAAATCCAAAACTTTTCCGGAACACTTCCGGTGTCCGAATATAGTCGTCCAATATATCAATCTTTATGTCTCGGACATTCCGAGACTCCTCGTCATGTCCGTGATCTCATCCGGGACTCCGAACTACCTTCGGTACATCAATACTCATAAACTCATAATACCGATCGTCATCAAACGTTAAGCGTGCGGACCCTACGGGTTCGAGAACTATGTAGACATGACCGAGACTCATCTCCGGTGAATAACCAATAGCGGAACCTGGATGTTCATATTGGCTCCTACATATTTTACGAAGATCTATTATCGGTCAGAACCGCATAACAACATACGTTGTTCCTTTTGTCAACGGTATGTTACTTGCCCGAGATTCGATCGTCGGTATCTCTATACCTAGTTCAATCTCGTTACTGGCAACTCTCTTTACTCGTTCCGTAACTCATCATCTCGTGACTAACTCATTAGTCTTTTGCTTGCAAGGCTTATTGTGATGTGTGTTACCGAGAGGGCCCAGAGATACCTCTCCGACACTCGGAGTGACAAATCCTAATCTTGATCTATGCCAACACCACGAATACTTTCGGAGACACCTGTAGAGCATCTTTATGATCACCCAGTTACGTTGTGACGTTTGATAGCACACAAGGTGTTCCTACGGTATTCGGGAGTTGCATAATCTCATAGTCATAGGAACATGTATAAGTCATGAAGAAAGCAATAGCAGTAAAACTAAACGATCATAGTGCTATGCTAACGGATGGGTCTTGTCCATCACATCATTCTCCTAATGATGTGATCCCGTTGACCAAATGACAACTCATGTCTATGGCTAGGAAACATAACCATCTTTGATCAATGAGCTAGTCTAGTAGAGGCATACTAGGGACATACTGTTTTGTCTATGTATCCACACATGTACTAAGTTTCCGGTTAATACAATTCTAGCATGAATAATAAACATTTATCATGATATAAGGAAATATAAATAACATCTTTATTATTGCCTCTAGGGCATATTTCCTTCACTTCTGCCCTCCAAAGATGCTCTGTAAGAGAAAAGTCATACCAGATGCTATCTTTCGCGCCTGCTTGATTTCCTCGCAGACGCTGCGCGACTCGCTCCGTGCCTCCTGCGCAGCCTTAACTGCCGCAGTGAGCTCAGTTGCTTGTTCCGAAGTATTCTCTTCCAATGCCTCGCATTTGTGAATAGCATCTTTGAGCTCAACTTCGACTTCGAACACCCGAGCTTGGTGCTTTTTGCACGCGCCTTTTTGGCCTCTAGATCGGCAACCGCTTTATCAACGGCTGCCTTGCTCGCCTTGGCCTCCTTCTTGGCCTTCGCTAGGTCACCCTTGAAAGCCTCGAGTTCAGTGGCGCCAACTATTTAATACAGAATATCACCAAGAGTTTATACGCATACTCAATTAATATCCTTAGTCTTCTTGACATCTCGATTTTTTAAATCCGCATACCTTGCATCTCATCCAAACGCTGGCTGACGCGGTCGAGGTCAGCGTTGGTCTCCGAGAGATTCCGATTTAGTTCGGCAACTTTTGCAGCTTGTGCAATTGCCGCAACTAGTGAAGCATGTTTAAATGCAAAAGCACACAGTTTAGCTCTATAATATGCTATGTTTTGGATACTTCGTCCGATTCTGTTTAGAATCACACAAAGCATCAGGTGCTACTAGCTATATATGTGTATATAAAATAAATAAAGTTCCATAAAGAATGTTACATTGCATACCTCAAAGCTTGTTAGCAGGCTGTTGAAGGCTTCATTCAGTCCTCCTTTGACGGACTGAATCTTCTTCATCACCGCACCCATTACGGTGCGGTGCTCCTCCACGATGGAAGCACTTTGTAGTGCTCCCTCTAGAGGGTCCGGCGCCTCAGGACTGACACCGGGCGCTGTAGGTACAGTTGTGTCCTCCCATGCCTTGGGGGTCTAGTCTTCGGACCCCGGAGCCGCGCTAGGCTCTGAATCAGTATTCGGCGGGGCCCTTGATTGTTTGGCCCCCCATCTTCGGACTCCATGGGGACTGTTTCCCCATGGTCAGTGGCAGCCGAGATATTACCCTCGGTCACCTTATCACCTACCCCGCCCCCATCTCCTTGAGCAGGAGACACACGCTGGGAGGACACTTCGGTGTCCCTATGGGCCACGGGCGATGGAGCTCGGACTGGCGGGTCACTCTCCGTATCTCCAGATGGCAGAGAGTTCCCCTTTAATAAGGAGGCGTTGGGGTGCGCTCGGGGAGGGTTGTAGGCCAGCAGTTGAGAAATACTTAAAAATCATTAATATGTTGAATAAACAAGGTGCAATAATTAATACATCCGAACAACTTATGTTTCGGCTAGGGGCTTCTCCCTAGGCTTCACCACAAAACTATGTTCGGACGAAGAGTCCGAACTAGCGGGGAGGTTTAGCCTCCTCCGGGGTGCGGCCTTGCCTGCATCAGAAGGGCCGCCCTCTTCTTCCCCTGCCCTGGGCAGGGGATTCTTCTTCTTCATCATCCTCCCCCTCTCTAGAGGAGAGGATGTCGATCTCCTCGGACCTCGCGTCCGCAGGGCTGGGGCCGCTCTTGGCCTCCTTGCTCTTCTTCTTGGGCTTCTTGTTCAGTGCCTTGTATGCGTAGGAGCCATCATCTCCAATAGTTGAGGTGTGGCTGGGTCTTCTGGCAAAGGGGTCGGACACTTGATCCTAACTGCCTTCTTTGTCCAGCTCTGTATATCACGTAAAAACTCCAATTCCTATTATCATTAAAATAAGGAGGGAATATATGTTCAGTGGAATTTTTGATTACCTCTTGTGCGGTAAATGCAGTTCTGTATCGTGAGTCCACAGTTTCCTTTGGCCACTCCTTCTGGCTCTTGAAGGGATGTTTCCATATCTCTTTGTGCATGGAGCCGTATAGATGTTTTAAGGGCCGGGCTCCTGTCGGATCAAACTCCCATAGAAAGGAGTCCCGACATTGGCAAGATGGACAAGTCGGGACAACATTCCCTGAACCACAGTTGTGAGTTGGTAGCCTTTGGTGATCATGCCGGACACGCGGTCTTGGAGTGCCGCCACCTCAGTCTGAGACTCCCAGTTTGGACTCTTATCGGTCCAGGAGATTAGTCTCTCCGGGGGCCCAGATCTGAAAGCAGGTGCCGCCGCCCATTTGGCGTCGTGGGTCTCGGTGATAGAGAACCACTCCTGATGCCAAACATTGTTCGTCTCCACGAACGACCTCTTTGGCCAGGTTGCATTCGGGAGCTTGCTTATCATAGCGCCCTTGGACTTAGCATGTTGCCCGTCCACCACTTCTGGCTTCACATTGAAGGTCTTAAGCCATAGGTCGAAGTGTGGGGGAACGCGGAGGAAAGCTTCACATACCATTATGAAAGCGGCGATGTGAAGGACTAAATTCGAGGCTAGATCATGGAAATCCATCCCGTAGAAAAACAGCAGACCCCATACAAATGGGTGAAGGGGGAATCCTAGCCCCCTAACAAAGTGTGAGAGGAACACGACTCTCTCACCCGCCTCCTGGACAGGAAGCACCTGATCCTGGGCGGGGAGTCGGTGCGTGATGTTGGCGTTGAGGTAGCCCGCACTCAGGAGATCATCCATGGTCTTCTCAGTAATTGTGGAGGCCTCCCACTTGCCGGGGAAGGAAGTGGTGGTTGAGGAACTGAGAGCTGCGGGCGCAAGAGATGAGGATGCTGGGGCTAGGAAGATTGGAGAGCTAGGCCTTGAGGATGGCGTGGGGCTGATGGAAGGGATTGATATCCTTTTATAACGCTATGAATACAGAACGTCCCCCCACTTTAGCCATAAACCTCGCCGGTTCCCAAAGCGGTCGTGCGTAATGCACGGTTTGGATGCTCACGTCACATTGATAAGGATCCCATAATAAGCGGGCACAATCTCTGTTTTGATATGACGTGTCAGTGGGGTTGTACCTCGAAATGCGAAACTTGGACCAAGTAAAACGGTTCGATATGTTAGTTGGATGGACGTGACGCTTCACCAAAAAGTTGTCAGTAAAGACACATTATTCATTTTCTTTCGATGCCTTTCCCACAAGGCTAAGGGTTGTACTAACCATGCAGAGCTGGACACAGTACACTTTTTGCAGAAGATAGTGCCCCGATATGTTCAGAAGAAGGAACCCGCCTTGCAATGCCGAAGACAATACAGAAGCCGAACTCATCGTCATCGAAGACATGTTCAGGGGCTACTGAGGGAGTACTGGATTGAGGGGTCCTCATGTGGCCAGATAACTCGTGATGGGCCGGACTGGTGGGCCCTGAAGATCATCGCTGAAGATCATCTATCGTATCCGGATAGGACTCCTATGTGCGTATAATGGCAGGTTTTAGATCCGGGTGTAATATTTCCTGCCTCTGCAAGATGTTCATATACAAACCCTAGGGCCCTCCGGTGCATATATAAACTGGAGGGTTTAGTCCGTAGAGGCTGAACAACAACATAATCATATCTCATAGGCTAAACTTCTAGGGTTTAGCCATTACAATCTCGAGGTAGATCAACTGATGTAATCCATATTCATCAAGATCAATCAAGCAGGAAGTAGGGTATTACCTTGATCGAGAGGGCCCGAACCTTGGTAAACATCGTGTCCCCACTCTCCTGTTACCATCGATCCTGAGACGCATAGCTCGGGACCCCCTACCCGAGATCCGCCGGTTTTGACACCGACACTAATATTTGAGTGTGTTTCATGAATGGATGAATGATTGAGCATAATGGGATAGGGGTAGTTTTCTTTATCATTGTTGCTTGTTGTTATACTTGATTATTAATCATGTCAAATTATAGACTATTGCTTTGAATTATTCAAGTCAAAATGTCCATGCTACAAAGAAAATATTATATTGTGAATATGTTAGGTAACATTCCACATCAAAAATTCTATTTTTATGTTTACGTACTCGAGGACGAGCCAGAATTAAGCTTGGGGATGCTAATATGTCTTCAACGTAACAATAATTTTTTATTGTTCCATGTTGTTATATTATCAATCTTGGATGTTTTATATACATTTACTAGCAACTTTATATCATTTTTGGGGATTAACCTATTGAAATAGTGCCCAGTGCCAGTTGCTATTTTTTTGCTTGTTTTTTTACTTGGCAGAATATCAAGGCCAAACGAAGTCCAAATGCCACGAAACTTTTTGGACATTTTTTCTGGCAAGAAGACACCCATGAAGCTTCTGGAGCACACAAGGGGATGCTCTTGGGGCCCACTAGGCACCAGGGCGCCATGGGCCTTAGGTGCGCCCTGGAGGGTAGTGGGCCCCATGATCACCCCCTTGACCTACCTTCGACTCCATAAATACTCTAAAGTCCCACAAACCATAGGGGAGTCAACAAAATACTTTTTCCACCGCCTCACGTTCCAGAACCATGAGATCCAACCAAGAGGCCTTTTTTGGCACTCTACCGGAGGGGCAACGATCACGGAGGGGTTCTTCATCATCCTTGTTGCCCCTCCGATGATGCGTGAATAGTTTACCACAGACCTGTGTGTTTGTAGTTAGTATCTAGATGGCGTATTCTTTCTTTTTGATCTTCAATACAATGTTCTCCTTGGTGTTCTTGGAGATCTATTTGATGTAACTCTTTTTTGCGATGTGTTTGTTGGGATCCGATGAATTGTGAGTTTATGATTACATCTATCCATGAATATTGTTTGAGTCTTCTATGAACTCTTTTATGCATGATTGTTATGGCCTCGTATTTCTTCTTCGATTTATTGGTTTGGTTTCGCCAACTAGATTGATATATCTTCCCATGGGAAGAGGTGCTTTGTGATGGGTTTGATCTTGTGGTGCTCAATCCCAGTGATAGAAGGAGACATGACATGCATGTATAAGTTCTATTGAGGGTAACAAGATGGGGTTTGTTCATACATGAGTTTATCTTGTCTACATCATGTCATCGTTCTTATTGCATTACTCTCCTTTTTCATGAACTTAAAACACTAGATGCATGCTGGATAGTGGTCAATGTGTGTGGAGTACTAGGAGTAGATGCAGAATTGTTTCGGTCTACTAATCTTGGATGTGATGCCTATATATATGATCATTGCCTTGGATATCATCATAATTATTTTCTTTTCTATCAATTGCCCAACAATAATTTGTTTACCCGTCGTATGGAATTTTATTCAGAGAAGCCTCTAGTGTAATCTACGGCCCCGGGTCTATTTCCTATCATATTATTTTAAAATCTATTCAATCAAAATTACACAAAATACTTTGTTGCATTTTAATTACCTTTATTTTATTTGCATCTATCTATTTATCAAATCTCAATACCGTTGAGGGATTGACAACTCGTTAACACATCGGGATGAACATATTTGATGACTGTGTGCAGGTATTGTTTAAATAGTGTTGCTTGGTTCTCCTACTGTATTGATAACCTTGGTTTCATAACAGAGGGAAATACTTACCTCTACTGTGCTGCGTCATCCCCTCCTCTTCGGCGTAATACCAACGTGGATCACAAGTACCAGTATGTATGTATGATGGTTACAAAGATTATCTACCTCGAGATTGGATGAACTAAACCCTAGATGAGTAGGATGATGGTTCTAGCCTCTACAGACTAAACATTCTGGTTTATATAGTGTGGCACCCCAGATCAGAGCTACCGGTTTACCTTGCATTGCCAGCCCAGAGACCTTGTCTTCTGGCAACACACAACATCTTGGTACAGAAAACAACCGCTTCAGCGATACTAGCGGACCATAGTTTTACATTACAACAAGTAGCGAGGCCAAGCGGCACACACGGTGCAGCTGGACAATATGTACATTATTTAATGAACATAAAAGGCCTCAGTCATAAAAACTACGCACCGGCGGAACGAACTCGTAGCGGAACTCCATCTCACAGCAACATAAAATGCCATGCAAATGCAACATACCAACATACCAACTCGGTCAAATTTACATTACTAAGTGCAAGCATCACAACTTCCAATATTATTTTGGTTATGATTTACTTTCAATTAAAAAAACAGCAAAAATATTCTAACAAAATTTTACCATAGTTGTTCTGCAAGAAAAATGTTTCACATAGGTATTTACATCCATACTCATATTAGTTCTCCATGATCAAACCTTCTTCTAGCTATCTTAATAACTTAAACCAACTTCCAATTTTCTGTAAACTAAATAATATAACTAAATACAGCAACCAACAGAAATTAATTAACAAAAATAAATCATGAGCATAAATTAAATCATTTATTCAAGTGGAAAATCAGAAATATTGAAATGGCACCATGAAAGTGTTGTTGTGGCTTGCCTTAGTGCAAATGAGGTTCACAAGCCTCCTCGTGATCCTCAAGACAAGGTTCACCATATGAAAATAATTAAAAGTACAAAAAGAAAATATCAAGAACTATTCAAAAATTCACCAGAAAACCTACACAGCACCAAATAGTCTCATTTTTGGTGTGCTGCAAGATTTCTTTACAAAGAACACAATGCAAAAAGAATCAATTCATTTGGACATATGGTTAAAAAGTTATTGCAGTTTGAAGTGTTCTGGAATATATTTAAATTTGGAATTTAAATAAACAGACTGAACAGGGGGTGACATCAAAGGCGTAAAGGCCCAGGGCGCCTACACTCGTACCGCTTCATGCGGGTACAAATAGGCTGACTAGCGGGCCCTGCTAGTCAGGTGAGGGGAGAGAGGAAAAAGAACAGGGGCAGTCGCGGCCTCGCCGGAGCGCACGCCGGCGACGCGAGCTCCTTGGCCAAGATGGAAGGGATAGATCGACAGAGGAGGTCGACGCACACCTGCTCGTACCCGTAGAGTAGCTAGGGGTGGTCGGACGACGTCGGAAATGGCCTCACAGGCGGAGGTGGGACGTTGTGGTCGCCGAAGTTGAAGAAGACGGCGAGCAACGGTGACTCGAGAGGCTCCAACTGGGTGGGACGGCACCACCAGAGAGTGGCGGAGGCTCTGGAAAGGTTGGCCTGGCCTGAGAGGGGCTGGAGCTACCGCGACGACCCGAGGGGATCGCCGGCGAGCTCGAGCTCGGGGACGGCGGCCTGTGGCCTGCCCGACCGGCCACGGGGTTCTACGCAGTTGAGGTGTGTGTGGGAGTGGAGCTGGGTGCTCGGAAAGGCTGGGAGGGGTCCTATATATAGGCGAGGCGAGAGGGGGGGTCGGGGCTCCACCGGCGACACCTAGACGCCGTGCCCAGCGACGAATGGCGTTAGTGAGAGGGGGAGAAGGCGACGGGGCTCACGTGGGAGCGGTGGACGGACGAAGACGAGCACAGGGGCGCTGGAGTGGCGACGAGCACAGTGCACACTGCACTGTTGTCTTGACCGGACCGCGCCCGTGCTCGCTGTGGCGAGCTCCGGCGTCGGCGAGCGCCAGGGGGGCGCTGTAGAGATCAAGACGAATATGGTGGCGCGGTTTGGCAAGCTCTGGCAGGCGCGAAAGCAAGCACACACTCAACAGAGCGCTCGGCGGCATCCAGAGCGCGCCACCAAGCAGCCTGGCATGGTGCACACGCATGGTCACCGCGTGAACTTTGCCTACTGGCCGACTTGGTGCCAAATATCATGTCTGGCATGTTGTTCGTGGTAGATATGAGAGTTACCCAGGTTTGGTTTTGTTCCAGATGCAGTAGAAAGAACTTCACACTGCTGGTAAGTTTCTGGACATAAACTTTGAGAGTTTACTGTGGTAAATTGGCTAGGAGTTGGAGGCTGTGCTTTGGAGGCTAGTCCTAAGTTACTAAGGTAAAGATGCACAAGGAGTTTCAGAAGCAATGGTGCAAGTAAAATGGTAGTTGTTGTAGAAACTACCATTTTTGTCCAGAATAGAAAAGAATTTCTGTAGCAAAAATATTCCAAAAAGTGGTGCAATATTTTTGCTCAGGAATGTGTCCTAGGGTCCAAAGAATATTTATGAATTTCCTCAGATTTTTGTGGATAGAAAAATTGGGGTTGCTTTGGAGCACAATGGGCTTAACTAGGGTTTTGGAGGAAAAAGTGAATATTTTTCAATAATGAAAAATATTCCAATAATTATTTTAGAGTGAACTAGAGGGAAAATATTATTTGAGATGGATATGAGGCACTTGGGTGAAAGCCAAGGGTACCCAAGTGTGTAAGTCCATATGAAAAGATTCCAAAAATCCCAAGGTTCAAATTAAATCCAAATGAAACTCAGGCAAATAAAAGTGGGCAAAATCAGGCTGTCACAAACCTCCCCCACTTAGAATGAATCTCGTCCTCGAGATTCGTTTGCTTGGGAAAACCATTCCTGATAATATGTTTGTAGGAATTCTTCTCGTTCCCAGGTTGCTTCTGACTCGGTGTGATGCTCCCACTTGACTTTATAAAACTTCCTTACTTTACTGCGAGTGACCCTTTCCATGTGATCCACAACTTTGAACGGTCTTTCTTCATAAGTTAAATCCTTTGCCAATTCTATGTCGGTCATGGCAGTCCTTTTCTCAGGCGGTGATATGCACCACCTCAACTGTGAGACATGAAACACATTGTGCACATCGGAAAATTCTGGGGGCAATTCCAACTGATAAGCAACGGTGCCCACTCTAGAAATAACTAAGAAGGGGCCAATAAATCTTGGTGCCAACTTTCCACGAGTCTGGAATCTCTTGACTCCTTTCATTTGATTGACTCGGAGGTATACGTGTTCTCCGGGTTCAAAGCTGAGCTGTCGGTGTTTTGCATCGTAATAACTCTTTTGTCGAGATTTGGCCAATTGTAATCTATCTCTGATCTCCTTTACTTGTTTCTCAGCTTCCATCATGAGGTCTACTCCGAAAATGCGGCTATCTCCAGTCTGAGACCAATTTAACGGGGTACGACACTTGCGGCCATATAAAGCCTCATACGGAGACATCTTCAGACTGGTTTGGAAACTGTTGTTGTAGGAGAACTGGGCGTAAGGCAGACAATCTTCCCATTTAGATCCTTGGGCCAAGACGTAAGCTCGCTGCATATCTTCAAGTATTTGGATTACTCGCTCTGTCTATCCATCAGTCTTAGGATGATAAGCTGTACTGTATTTCAAGGCTGTCCCCAAGGCTTGATGGAGACGTGACCAGAAAGCGGAGGTAAAGATTGAACCTCGGTCGGAAATGATGGTTCGAGGTACTGCATGCAGACTGACTATTCTGGTCACATACAGTTGTGCAAGTTGGTCTGCCCGATATGTGGTCTTGACCGGAATAAAGTGAGCTACCTTGGTTAAAGTGTCCACTATGACCCATATTGCAGCATTGCCTCGCCGAGTCTTGGGTAGTCCCGTCATGAAATCCATGAAGACATCATCCCATTTCCATTGTGAAACTGGCAGTGGTTGAAGAAGTCCGGCTGGCTTCTGATGTTCTGCCTTTACTTTGTTGCATATGTCGCAACAAGCCACAAAATAGGCAATGTCTTTCTTCATTCCATGCCACCAGAATATTTGACGAAGGTCTTCATACATTTTTGTACCCCCAGGGTGAATAGAGTATGAGGATTCGTGTGCTTCTGACAAGATTTTATTTTTCAGGTCCGACTGATTTGGTACACAAATCCTTCCACGAAACCGGAGAGTCCCAAAGTGATCCTTTGAGAAATCAGAGGTACGTCCTGGTAATATATTCTTGGCATGCTTTTGTAGGACAGGATCGTCTGGCTGGGCCTTGCGGATTTCTTCCTCCAGTGTGGGGGTAACTTTCAAAATATTACCGAGACCAGCCTCAATGATATTCAGATGGAGTTGAGCAATCTCCTCTTGAAGTTTAGCGGGCAAAGATTTTAATACGATGTTTAGGCTGACCGGCTTCCGACTGAGTGCGTCAGCCACCATGTTGGCTTTACCCGGGTGGTAATTTATTCCAAGATCATAATCCTTAACCAGCTCAAGCCACCTTCACTGACGGGGATTTAAATCTGGCTGAGTAAATATATACTTGAGACTTTTGTGATCTGTAAAAATTTGGCACTTCTTCCAGATGAGATAATGTCTCCATATTTTGAGAGCATGCACCACGGAGGCTAATTCTAGATCATGGGTAGGGTAATTCCCTTCGTGCGGTCGCAGCTGTCGTGATGCATATGCCACTACCTTGCCATCTTGCATAAGTACGCAACCAAGTCCTTGTCTGGATGCGTCACAGTATACACCAAAACTGTGATATATGTCTGGAAGAGTTAATACGGGTGCGGTGGTCAGCCGTTTCTTTAGCTCACTGAAACTTTTCTGACAGTCGTTCGTCCATTCATACTTCTTATCCTTTTTGAGTAGCTCTGTCATGGGTTTGGCAAGCTTGGAGAATCCTTCAATGAAATGACAGTAATATCCAACCAGTCCAAGGAAACTCCTGATCTGAGATACTGTTGTGGGTGGCAACCAATTGAGCACATCCTTTACCTTGCTTGGGTCTACGGCTATACCCTCGGTGGATAGCACGTGTCCAAGAAATCCAACTTGTTTGAGCTAAAACTCACATTTACTGAATTTGGCGTAAAGCTGATGGTCGCGGAGTCGTTGTAACACTGCCCGGAGATGTTCTTTGTGATCCCCTTCACTTTTTCAATATATAAGTATGTCATCGGCAAAGACTACCATGAACTTATCAAGGAAATCCATGAATACTTGGTTCATCATTTGCATGCAGAACGCAGGGGCATTGGTGAGACCAAAGGACATAAATGTATATTCATAAAGACCGTATTGAGTGGTGAATGCGGTCTTAGGAATATCTTCCTTTTTAATTTTAAGCTGATGGTATCCGGTCCGTAAGTCAATCTTGGAGAATACCTTGGCCCCACTGAGCTGATCAAACAAGTCGTCAATTCTTGGCAGCGGAAATTTGTTTTTGATGGTGACATCATTCAGCTGACGATAGTCCACACACATGCGGAGGCTGCCATCTTTCTTGCTTACAAAGAGTGCAGGCGATCCCCATGGTGAGGAACTAGGACGGATATACCGTTTCCGGAGCATTTCATCGAGCTGCTTCTTTAATTCCACTAATTCTGATGAAAGCATCCTATAATAGTTCTTGAATAACGGTGCGGTTCCGGGTACCAGATCTATTGCAAACTCGAGCTCTCGATCTGGCGGCATGCCTGTCAGTTCTTCTGGAAATACATCAGGAGATTCACTGACCACAGGAATTAATTCCAATTCAGCCACAACAATGAATATCATTCCCCTCTTTGGTATGCTTCTGCGGGAGTAGAATTTTGTAGCCTTTTTGACTGGTCAGAGTGACTTCTCGGGTTGCACAATTTATGCATACTTGATATTGGGTCAGCCAATGCATGCCCAAAATAACATCCAACTATACTGACTCGATGAGTATCAAGGAAGTTGGAAAGCTTATCCCGTTGATATTGATTTCCAAGTCACGGCAGACCAGATTACTCTTGATTAAAGATCCCGGGGTTTGTACGAGCATATTTTTGCCCAAAAGAGAACAAGCAAAATTGTTTTGGGCAAAAACTCCGGGAAATAAAAGAGTGGGAAGCCCCTGAGTCAAATAAAATTATTGCAAGTATGCTATGAACAGAAAACATACCAATGACTACTTCAGGGTTTTCTTGGGCTTCATCTGCGGAGAGGTGATGGACGTGACCGGCGATGTTTTGCTGGTTCGGGTATGACCCCATGAAGTTGACTTGTGGCCGGAATAAGGTGTTTGCCTTGCTGTTCTTGGGGCACTGCCTGGCATATTCTCCATTTTGACCACAACTGAAACAAGAATTGTTGCACTGACGCTCCTTGTGTACTGGGTTGTTGACAACATTTTCTACTTGGGTAGTGGTCTTGTTAACATTATGTTGCCAATTGGGCTTGTATTCCACTTGAGTTTGCTGCCAGGTTCGAGCCTTCTGCACTGGTTGCCCTTCTTTCCTTGATTCAAACTTACGCTTGGGCTCGTTATTAGCAGGCCGGTTGTCCAGTACAAGCTTGTGTTCTCTTTCCGCAATGAAAGCTTTATTCACCAAAGTTTAGAAGTCTGGAAAATTGAGCATGCTGAGAGTGCACCTGAGTTGCGAACTTAAACCTCCAAGAAGTCGGTCAATCTTTCTTTCTTTAGTGGCCACGTCATATAGGGAATGACGGGCTAGGTGGTTGAATTTCTGCAAATATTCACCCACGGACAGATTTCCTTGGGTCAGTGCAAGAAATTCACGCTGCTTGGTTTTCATAATTCCAGTAGGGATGTGATATTTCCGGAACTGATCCTTGAATTTTGACGAGGTGAGTTCTTCATCAGCAAGCCACATGGTTTTTGCATTTTTCCCACCATATGGCAGCAGCACCTTCAAGATAGTGAGTTGCATATGGAACTTTGTCCTCTTCTGCAGTACGGGCAATCTCAAGCTTCCTTTCAATGGTACGTATCCAATCGTCGACATCCGAAGGGTCAACAACCTGACTGAAACTGGGAGGTTGAGTTCTCTGAAAATCTGATAGCTTGGAGTGATGACCATTCTGATTTCCATTCTGACCAACCATAGCTTGAACACTTCCAAATATCTCCAGCAGATCATTACTTCTTTTTTCCTCAAACATACGCAGAATTTGCTCAGTGGTAGGCGGATTTGGCGGTGGAGGTGGTGGTATGTACGGCTCGGGGGAGTGTCCTGCCTGTCGAGCGGAGCGACGAACAGGAACATCCTCGTGAGCGCTGCTACTGTTGCCTCCCCACGTCATCCTATTATGGATTTTTCCCAAGACAACGCAACCGAGATGAGAAACATCAAAAAGAAAATATTTGGGGAAAGCCAGCAACAAAACTCGAGGGAAAACAAAATTCCGAAGGAAGACATCGAGTAAAATAAATACAGCTTTAGCATAATTATACAGGGACTCATACATGAAGAGTAATTAACATGCCCGGTTCCACTACTCTCATACATAAAACGAAACATCATGACTCGTACAACTACATTCATTCATCATTCTGACAACTGCAAATACTCTGGAGCTCTACTGCTTTGCGGGTGCTGTGGGGTCCTCCCCTGAAGTGGACTCGGATCCTGAACTGACGAGGTTAACTGAAATCTCGGGGTTAAAGGTAAAACGGCGATGCTTCCTCGGAGGTTCTCCTTCCGGGGCGGGAGTAGTGTGGAGCATAGGAGCTACAGGGGTTGTGAGAAGTGATATCCACTCAGCAGGGGCACTAAGAAGAGTTATGGTTGAGGCGCCTGAGCTACTGGGAGGGGTTACTGGTGAAATAGGGGAAACGGAACTGGGGACGTTAGGGGTAAATCCCATGGAGGTGGGAATGGTGACAGATCTAGTAGTGGCTAAAGCAATACGAGTGTTAGTCAACTCGCGAGCCAGCTTGTGGATCATGAGATAACTAGCAGTAATATAACGAGAAAGATGGCTAGCAACACTATCAGACTCCGGATCAATCTCTGGGAAATGAACATGACCGTTGTCGTGCAGAGAAGGATAGTATTGGAAACCTGGGTGGTTCTGCATGCGGACCACGCTGTGACGGAGCTCAACAAGGATCTTGAATGCAGCAAATTGGACGGCCTGCGAAGCGGTAGAAGCATAACTGCTTCGAGAGGTGCGAGTGTAAGAGCTAGAGTCGGAACTGACGCGCAGAGTCACCACTGCCTGATACTCATATATTGAATCTGCTAGACGCTCCCGGTACACATGATAAACTGGGTCGTCTCCTTGAGGGTACAGCCGACGCCACACGTTACGAAGGAGGTGTGGTGACGTGTACGGCATTAGCTGCAACTAGCACAGATACGACACTGGAGCCATCTACACTCAAAACCATCATTAGGTTAGCATAAAAATAAGACAAGTATATGTAAAGCAACAACCAGCTATACAGACTACCGACACTCAACCAAGACGCGTATCTGGCGTTTAGTTAGCACGTCTTTGTCTAACGTGTCCTACAGTCAGCATGGCTCTGATACCAAGCGTTGTGGCACCCCGAATCAGAGCGACCGGTTTACCTTGCATTGCCAGCCCATAGACCTTGTCTTCTGGCAACACACAACATCTTGGTACAGAAAACAACCGCTTTATTGATACTAGCGGACCATAGTTTTACATTACAACAAGTCGCGAGGACAAGCGGCACACACGGTGCGGCTGGACAATATGTACATTATTTAATGAACATAAAAGGCCTCGGTCATAAAAACTACATAGCAGCAGAACGACTTCGTAGCGGAACTCCATCTCACAGGGACACTGATGTGGACACGGTCTAGACGCGGACGTCACTCCTTTCCAGCGAAACTTTCCTGAAATCTGGCATGACACGCCAAGTCAGTACATTGAATGTACTTGCAAGCTTACAAAAATCAAAATCGTAATGACAAAGAATATCATGATAATTATTCATTTATTAAAATGCAGCAACATACTTGGATATACATATAACTAACATGTTGTGCTCATGCCTTTGTGAAAACAAACCCTCGGTCTGACTTACCCATGGTGATTTTTATGGAACTATAAACTTGTTCGTCTCAACATGACATAAATCGTGATCTTTCCGGCGATCACAACCCTGACCATACTTGGTCTCAAATCATCTCGGTGGCTCTTCCACCATTTTACAGTACAAAAAAATTCATAACTTAGTGTGCAATTTTTTTTATATGCTGACCCATGGTGTGACTTACTTTCGAGTGTGTCCGTGACCGTGGACTCGGCTATCGATAGATTAATTACACTCTGTAGATGTAGTGTACTGTACCCACACCACGGAACCCATGGCCTCGCTTTCCCATTCGGGTGGACCAATGGCGTTCCGACAAAACTCTTCCATTGCCATGACACTCTCTCGGCCACTCCGACTCATTCCACACTGGAATAGTCCTTGGCGGCCCCGTGCCTACCAAAGTCACACCGACCACCGTCATGGCCAAACAGAAACTGTCCCAAACGGGGACTCGGTACCATAAACTTAACTACATGCACAGAAGGTTATGTCTGCTTACCGGGCCAGGGTATCACATGCCCATAACCTTTCCTATTAGGAGGTACCGACCAAAGGCATGACAACAGACCGAATAAAGACCTTCCCATAAAGGCAAATGTGGTTGCACTGGGACAAACTCGATTCAGTGGCACCATGACCCGGTCAACAATTTATTCAAGTTAGGTTATTAACAGGTTCAACTTAAAAAAAATAACCGGTGTCATAAAATACCATGCAAATGCAACATACCAACATGCATTACCAAAAGTAACTGGGTCAACTTTACATTACTAAGTGCAAGCATCACAACTTCCAATATTATTCTGGTTATGATTTACTATCAATTAAAAAACAGCAAATATATTCTAACAAAAATTTAACATAGTTCTTATGCAAGAAAAATGTCTTCCCATAGCTATTTACATCCATCATATTAGTTCTCCATGATCAAACTTTCTTCTAGCTATCTTAATAACTTAAACCAACTTCCAACTTTCTGTAAACTAAATTATATAACTAAATACAGCAACCAACAGAAAGTAATTAACATAAATAAATCATGAGCACAAATTAAATCATTTATTCAAGTGGAAAATCACAAATATTGAAATGGCACCATGAAAATGTTGTCGTGGCTTGCCTTAGTGCAAATGAGATTCACAAGCCTCCTGGTGATCCTCAAGACAAGCTTCACCTTCTGCAAATAATTCAAAGTACAAAAAGGAAATAGCAAGAACCATTCAAAAATTCACCAGAAAATCTACACAACACCAAATAGTCTCGTTTTTGGTGTGCTGCAAGATTTCTTTACAAAGAACACAATGCAAAAAGAATCAATTCATTTGCACTTATGGTTTAGAAAGTTATTGTAGTTTGAAGTGTTCTGGAATAGATTTAAATTTAGAATTTAAATAAACAGACTGAACAGGGGGTGACGTCGAAGGCGTAAAGGCCCAGGGCGCCACCACTCATACCGCTTCGCGCGGGTACAGAGAGGCTGACTAGTGGGCCCTGCTAGTCAGGTGAGAGGGAGAGAGGGAGAAGAACAGGGGCGGCCGCGGCCTCGCCGGAGCGCACGCCGGCGACGCGAGCTCCTTGGCCAAGATGGAAGGGATAGATCGACAAAGGAGGTCGAGGCGCACCTGCCCGTACTCATAGAGTAGCTAGGGGTGGTCGGACGGCGTCGGAAATGGCCTCGCAGGCGGAGGCAGAACGGGGTGGTCGCCGGAGTTGAAGAAGACGCCGAGCAATGGCGACTCGAGAGGCTCCAACTGGGTGGGACGGCACAACCAGAGAGTGGCGGAGGCTCTGGAAAGGTTGCCCTGGCCTGAGAAGGGCTGGAGCTACCGCGATGACCCGAGGGGATCGCCGGCGAGCTCGAGCTCGGGTACAGCAGCCTATGGCCTGCCCGGCCGTTCCACATGGTTCTACGCAGTTGAGGTGTGTGTGGGAGTGGAGCTGGGTGCTCGGAAAGGCTAGGAAGGGTCCTATATTTAGGTGAGCTGAGAGGGGGTCGGGGCTCCGCCGGCGACACCTGGACGCTGCGCTCGGTGACGAATGGCGTCAGTGAGAGGGGGAGAAGGCGATGAGGATCACGCGGGAGCTGTGGACAGACGAAGATGAGCACTGGGACGCAGGAGTGGCGACAAGCACAGTGCGCACCGCACTGTTGCCTTGGCCGGACCGCGCCCGTGCTCGCTGCGGTGAGCTCCGGCGTCGGCGAGCGCCAGGGGGGCGCTGTAGAGATCAAGACGAATATGGTGGCGCGGGTTGGCAAGCTCTAGTAGGCGCGGAAGCAAGCATGCGCTCAACAGAGCGCGCCGACAAGCAGCCTGGCATGGTGCACACGCGTGGTCACCGCGTGAACTTTGCCTACTGGCCGACTTGGTGCAAAAGATCATGTCTGGCGTGTTGTTCGTGGTAGATATGAGAGTTACCCAGGTTTGGTTTGGTTCCAGATGCATTAGAAAGAAATTCACACTGCTGGTAAGTTTTGGACAAAAACTTTGAGAGTTTACTGAGGAAAATTGGCTAGGATTTGGAGGCTATGCTTTGGAGGCTAGTCCTAAGTTACTAAGGTAATGATGCACAAGGAGTTTCAGAAGCAATGGAGCAAGTAAAATGGTAGTTTCTCTAGAAACTACCATTTCTGTCCAGAATAGAATAGAATTTCTGTAGCAAAAATATTCCAAAAATTGGTGCAATATTTTTTCTCAGGAATGGTTCCTAGGGTCCTAAGAATATTTATGAATTTCCTCAGATTTTTGTGGGCCCAAAAAATTGGGGTTGCTTTGGAGCACAATGGGCTTAACTAGGGTTTTGGAGGAAAAAGTGAATATTTTTCAATAAAGAAAAATATTCCAATAACTATTTTATAGTGAACCAGAGGAAAAAGATGATTTGAGATGGATATGAGGAACTTGGGTGAAAGCCAAGGGTACCCAAGTGTGTAAGTCCATATGAAAATATTCCAAAAAACCAAGGTTCAAATTAAATCCAAATGAAACTCAGGCAAATAAAAGAGAGCAAAATCAGGCTATCACATATAGACACCAGGTGTACCTAGGGTTACACATGGTTGGTTGCCAACAGGGTATAAATACGCATATGCCATTTATCTTATCTTGAAGTACCCTCCAAGTCTTTGGAGCTTTCCTTCTGGAGAACGGGGTCGTCTGTAGCTCGGCCTTCCCATGGATTAAGAGCAGCGCACTAGTCCGGCCCATGAGAGACAGGTGGGCAGCCAAGGACCCCTTAGTTCGGGACACCCTCAGGATACAATCCACTTTCTAGCACCTGGCTCTTGGTCAAGATACATTCGTTCAACTACTTCCTCCAAATATAATGACCACACACTTTGTGTCATGGAACACTCAATAAAAGCATGTCGCCACATGTCATGCATAACGCATAGGGGGCACATTGATGTCGTGGCCATGCTGCGATGATGTAGTAGTTCACCCATGGGAATTGAATGTTGCACGAGTCTCCAGACAAACACCCGTAGTTCAATATGGCTGATTCGTCAACAACGTATCCATAATTTTTTGTTGTTCCACGCTATTATATTATATGTTTTGGATATTTTATATACATTAATATGTTATTTTATATGATTTTTTGGACTAACCTATTAACCCAGAGCCCAGTGCTAGTTTATGTTTTTCCTTGTTTTTGAGTTTCGCAGAAAAGGAATATCAAAAGGAGTCCAAATGGAACAAAACTTTACGAGGATATTTCTTGGACCAGAAGACATCCATAGGACTTGGAGTACACGCCATGGGAGCCTCGAGGCGGCTACAAGGGTGGAAGGCGTGCCCTGGGGGGTAGGGCACGCCCCCTACCTTGTGCCCCCTCCCCGAGACCCCCCTGACCTACTTCTTCCGCCTAAAAGTTTCCAAATATTCCAGAAACATCAGAACATCCATCGAAACCACTTTTCCGCCACCATAACCTTCTGTTCTCGCAAGATCCCATCTGGAGGCCTTTTCCTGTACTCTGTCGGAGGAGGATTCGACCACGGAGGGCATCTACATCAACACCATTGCCCTTGTGATGAAGTGTGAGTAGTTCACCACAGACCTACGGGTCCATAGCTAGTAGCTAGATGGCTTCTTCTCTCTCTTTGATTATCAATACGATGTTCTCCTTGATGTTCTTGGAGATCTATCCGATGTAATCTTCTTTTGCGGTGTGTTTGCCAAGATCCGATGAATTGTGGATTTATGATTAGATTATCTATGAATGTTATCTGAGTCTCTTCCGAATTCTTATATGCATGATTTGATATCTTAGAAATTCTCTTCGAACTATCAGTTTGGTTTGGCCAACTAGATTGGTTTTTCTTGCAATGGGAGAAGTGCTTTGCTTTGGGTTCAATCTTGTAGTGCTCAACCGTAGTGATAGTATGGGACATGACACGTATTGTATTGTTGCCATTGAGGATAACAAGATGGGGTTTTCATCATATTGCTTGAGTTAATTCTGCTACATCATGTCATCTTACTTAATGCGTTACTCTGTTCTTATGAACTTAATACTCTAGATGCAGGCAGGAGTCATTCAATGTGTGGAGTAATAGTAGTAGATGCAGGCAGGAGTCGGACTATTTGATATGTATGTGATGCCTATATTCATGATCATTGCCTTAGATATCGTCATAACTTTGTGTTTTTCCATCAATTGCTTGCTAGTAATATGTTCACCCACCGTAATGTTTGCTATCATGAGAGAAGCCTCTAGTGAAACCTATGCCCCCGGTTCTATTTTACATCTTATAAGTTTCTGATCTACAATTTTTCAATCTTTTACTTTTCAATCTATAAACCATAAAAACCCAAAAAATATTTACTTTACTAATTATCTATCTCTATCGGATCTCACTTTTGCAAATAACGATGAAGGTTTTACAACCCCTTTATAGCATTGGGTGCAAGTTGTTTGATTGTTTGTGCAGGTATTTGGCGATTTGTGCGTAATCTCCTACTGGATTTATACCTTGCTTCTCAAAATGAGGGAAATACTTACTCGACTTTGCTGCATCACCCTTTTCTCTTCAAGGGAAAAACCAACGCAAGCTCAAGAGGTAGTGGGAAGAATTTTTTGCGCCGTTACCGGGGAGATCTACGCCAAGTCAAGACCTACCAAGTACCCTTCATTAAACTCTCATCTCTTGCACTTACATTATTTTCCATTCGCCTCTCATTTTCCTCTCCCCCACTTCTAAAACGATTTTCGAAAATATTTTCCTTTTCATCGCCCTTCTTTCATTCGTCTTGTTCGCTTGATTTTTGTGTGCTTGTGTGTTGGATTGTTGTCTTTGTCACTATGGCTCAAGAAAATAATGAATTATGTGACTTGTCCAACACCAATAATAATGATTTTATTAGTACTCTATTTGCTCCCGCTACTAATGCGTAATCTTGTGAAATCAATGGTGCTTTATTGAATCTAGTCGTGAAAGATCAATTTTCTGGCCTTCCTAGTGAAGATGCCACTTCCCATCTGAATAATTTTGTTGATTTGTGTGATATGCAAAAGAAAAGATATGTGGATAATGATCTTGTTAAATTAATGCTATTCATGTTCTCGCTACAAGATCGGACTAAAACATGGTATTCATCTTTGCCTAAAAACTGTATTGATTCATGGAATAAGTGCAAAGATTCTTTTATTGCCAAGTATTTTTCTCCTGCTAAGATCATCTCCCTTAGGAACAATATTATGAATTTTAGACAACTTGATCATGAGCATGTCGCACAATCTTGGGAGACGATGAAACTTATCACAAGAAATTGTCCTACGCATGGTTTGAATTTATGGATGATTATACAAATTACTTTAAGTGATTTATGTGACTCCTATTGAATCTTTGTTTTGCAAAATAAATCTTGATAAATATGGGACTAGAGATGAACCAAGTTTAGTTAAAAGGCGTCCCAATAATTCGTAGTTTTTAGATCTTGATGAAAAAATTGATAAAAGTGGGATTGATGAAGTCAAAACTTTAAGTAGCAATGAACCCACTAGATTGGATCTCAAGGAATTTAATTAAGATAATTTGAATTTAATAGATTTTATTTCCTTGTTGCAATCCATGTTGAATTCTCCTCATACTTATAATCAAAATAAAGCTTTCACTAAATAGAGTTTCTATCCCTAGAAAACTTTATGATGAGTGGGAACCTACTATTAAGATCAAGATTAAAGATTATGAGTGTCATGCTTTGTGTGATTTTGGTGCTAGCATTTCTACAATTCCAAAAACTTTATGTGATGTGCTAGGTTTCCTTGAAATTGATGAGTGTTCTTTAAATTTGCATCTTGCAGATTCCACTATTAAGAAACCTATGGGGAGGACTAATGATGTTCTTATTGTTGCAAATAGGAATTATGTACCTATAGATTTCATTGTTCTTGATATAGATTGCAATCCTACATGTCCTATTATTCTTGGTAGACCTTTCCTTATAACAATTGGTGTAATTATTGATATAAAAGAAGCAAACATCAGATTTTAATTTCCATTAAGGCAGTCATGGAACACTTTCCAAGAAAGAAAATTAAATTTCCTTATGAATCTATTATGAGAGATACCTATGGATTGCACACCAAAGATGATAATACCTAGATCTATTTGCGTTTTACGCCTAGATAAGGGCGTTAAACAATAGCGCTTGTTGGGAGGCAACCAATTTTTTTTTTACTTTTTTCTTCTGTTTTTCAGTAAATACACATTGTTACTTCTGTAGTAATTTTGTTTTGGTGTTTTAATTAGTGTCCGAGCCAAGTAAAACCTTTGGGATGGCTTATGATAACCGTTGACTTGATTTTGCTGAAAAACATAAACTTCTGCGCCCAGTGCAGAAAATTCAATAGTTCACTGGAACGCCGAAACCTTCGGAAACTTTTATATAAAATTGATATACAAATTCCCCACGTGGTCCTAATTTTTCAGAGTTTTTAGAGTTACAGAAGTATGTGAAGTTTTCAGGTTGCTACAGATTGTTCTGTTTTTGACAAATTATGTTTTCTATGTGTTATTTGCTTATTTTGATGCATCTATGGCTACTATCGGGGGGTATGAACCATGGAAAAGTTGGAATACAGTAGATATTACCCCAATATAAAATTAGAATAAGATCACAACAGTACATTGAGTGGTTATTTGCTTTGTTTTACTAACGGAGCTCACCAGATTTCTGTTGAGTTTTGTGTTTTCAAGTTTTCAAGTTTTGGATAAGGATTTGATGGACTATGGAATAAAGAGTGGCAAGAGCCTAAGCTTGGGGATGCCCAAGGCACCCCAAGGTAAAATTCAAGGATGGCCAAGAGCCTAAGCTTGGGGATGCTCCGGGAAGGCATCCCCTCTTTCGTCTTCATCCATCGGTAAGTTTACTTGAGGCTATATTTTTATTCACTACATTATATGTGTTTTGCTTGGAGTGCATTGTATGATATGAGTCTTTGCTTTTTAGTCTGTCACAATCATCGTTCCTATACACACCTTTTGAGAGGGTCACGCTTCAATCGTGATTTATTAGAATACTCTATGTGCTTCACTTATATCTTTTGAGCTAGGCAATTTTGCTCTAGTACTTCACTTATATCGTTTTAGAGCACGGTGGTGGTTTTATTTTATAGAAATTGTTGAATTCTCTTGCTTCACTTATATTATTTTGAGAGTCTTAAAGAACAGCATGGTAATTTGCTTGGGTTATGAATTTAGTCCTAATATGATAGGCATCGAAAGGAGGTATAAGAAAACTTTCATATATAGAGCATGTAATACTATGTGATGTTTGACTCCTTGTAATTGTTTTGAGATGTTAAGATGGTAATAGAGTCATGATAGTGGTAGTTTGTGAGGTTAAAGACATAATTGTGTTAAGGTTTTTGATTCCCGTAGCATGCATGTATGGTCTCCTAACTATGTAACCAAATTGGAGCACATTGTATTTTGGGTGTTTATCTTTGCATGTCACTCTTGATCATTTCACATCCCGGTACACCACCGAAGGCATTCATATAGAGTCATATCTTTGTTCTACTATCAAGTTGTAAGTAAATAAAAGTGTGATGATCATCATTATTAGAACATTGTCCCATGTGAGGTTATAAATAAAGAGGCCAAAAGAGTCTCCAAAAAAAGAGAAAATGTCTCCTAAAAAAGAGAGAAGCCTAAAAAATGAGAGAAAAAGAGAGAAGGGACAATGTTACTATCCTTTTCCACACTTGTGCTTCAATGTAGCACCATGTTCTTCATGATAGAGAGTCTCCTATGTTGTCACTTTCATATATTACTAGTGGGAATTTTCCGTTATAGAACTTGGCTTGTATATTCCAACAATGGGCTTCCTAAAATGCCCTAGGTCTTCATGAGCAAGCAAGTTGATGCACACCCACTAGTTGTCTTTTGAGCTTTCATACACTTATAGCTCTAGTGCATCGATTACATGGCAATCCCTACTCACTCACATTGATATCGATTGATGGACATCTCCATATTCCATTGATTTGCCTAGTCGATGTAACACTTTCTCCCTCCTTTTGTTATGACCACCTTATATTCCACCCATAGTGCTATATCCAAGGCTCACGCTCATGTATTGCATGAAGATTTGAAAAGGTCTAAGAATGTTAAAGTATGAAAACAATTTCTTGATTGACACCGGGATGCGCACGATTTATAATTTGTGTTAAGAAGAGGGAGCATAAATGACTATCTGATTTTGTAGGGATTACTTTCTTTAGCCATGTACTTTTTGAAGCTTCGCAGATTACTTTTTAGTATGCTTGTAGTATTATTTTTTTGATATTGATAAATTTTTATTTTTATTCTTATGGATCTGAACATTCGTACCACAATAAATAATATTGCATTGATAAATATGTTGGGTAGCATTCCACATCAAACATTCTGTTTCTATCATTTGCCTACTCAAGCACGAGCAGGGATTAAGCTTGGGCATGCTTGATACGTCTCCAACGTATCTATAATTTTTTATTGTTCCATGCATGCTATTATATTATCTGTCTTGGATGTTTTATATGCATTAATATGCTATTTTATATGATTATTGGGACTAACCTATTAACCCAGAGCCCAGTGCAAGTTTCTATTTTTTTCCTTGTTTTTGAGTTTCACAGAAAAGGAATATCAAACGGAGTCCAAACGGAACGAAACTTTACGAGGATTTTTCTTGGACCAGAAGACATCTAGAGGACTTTGAGTACATGCCAGGGGAGCCTTGAGGCAGCCACAAGGGTCGAGGGCGCACCATGGGGGGTAGGGCGCGCCCTCTACCTTATGGGCCCCCGAGACCCCCCGACCTACTTCTTTCGCCTATAAATTCCAAAATATTCCAGAAACATCAGAACATCAATCGAAACTTCTTTTCCGTCGATGTTACCTTCTGTTCTCGCGAGATGCCATCTGGAGGCCTTTTCCGGTACTCTTCCGGAAGGGGATTCAACCATGGATGGCATCTACATCAACACCGTTGCCCTTCCGATGAAGTGTGAGTAGTTCACCACAGACCTACAGGTCCATAGCTAGTAGCTAGATGGCTTCTTCTCTCTCTTTTATCCTCAATACCATGTTCTCCTTGATGTTCTTGGAGATCTATCTGATGTAATCTTTTTTTTGTGGTGTGTTTGCCAAATCTGATGAATTGTGGATTTATGATCAGATTATCTATAAATATTATTTGAGTCTCTTCTGTATTCTTATATTCATGATTTGATATCTTAGTAATTCTCTCCGAACTATCGGTTTGGTTTGGCCAACTAGATTGGGTTTTCTTGCAATGGGAGAAGTGATTTGCTTTAGGTTCAATCTTGCGGTGCTAAATCCCAGTGATGGTAGGGGACATGACAGGTATTGTATTGTATTGTTGCCATCGAGGATAACAAGATGGGGTTGCCATCATATTGCTTGAGTTAATTCTGCTACATCACGTCATCTTACTTAATGTGTTACTCTGTTCTTATGAACTTAATACTCTAGATGCAGGAAGGAGTCAGTCGATGTGTGGAGTAATAGTAGTAGATGCAGGCAGGAGTCGGTCTACTTGATACAGACTTGATCCCTATATTCATGATCATTGCCATAGATATCGTTATAACTTTGCGTTTTCTATCAATTTCTTGGCAGTAATTTGTTCACCCGCCGTAATATTTGCTATCATGAGAGAAGCCTCTAGTGACACATATGGCCCCGGGGTCTATTTTATATCTTATAAGTTCTTGATCTGTAATTTTGCAATGTTTTACTTTTCAATCTATAAACCAAACAACCCAAAAATATTTACTTTACTAGTTATCTATCTCTATCGGATCTCACTTTTGCAAATAATCGTGAAGGGATTGACAACCCCTTTACAGTGTTGGGTGCAAGTTGTTTGATTGTTTGTGCAGGTATTTGGCGATTTGTGCGTAATATCCTACTGGATTGATACCTTGGTTCTCAAACTGAGGGAAATACTTACTCTACATTGCTGCCTCACCCTCTCCTCTTCGAGGTAAAAACAAACGCAAGCTCAAGAGGTAGCAATGGCACTTTGATTCTCAAAGCTTCTTCCAACTCTTGCCTTCCAACGAAGTGCTAGAAGGCCCACTGTTGTTCTTCAGCTAGTCAAGCCAGTCAGTTTTGTCGATAGGATCATCCTGAACGCTGAACACACTATTAAGTTTCTCGAGATCTCCTCGCTCCATACCCAGAAATCCTCGACTCTCCTCGTGCACAAAGGTATTTTCAAATATCTTCAACATCTATGGGGACAAACACAGTGCGCACTAGGTTGACCAGCCATGAGGATAAAGTGCGATTCGATGGGAGGTGCTGGGTGGGAGCCCTCAACCAGGGGCATCCCTGTGTCTCGCCCTCAGCGATTCTAGCTTCAGACTCATGGAAGGGGCGTCCAAGATGGGCCGGCCCATGCGCGCGACAGGCCGCATGCTCTTTTATGTGTGTTTTTTATGTTTTTGTTTTTCTTTATTTTTGTACTTTAGTTTATACTTTAAAATATTCTAAGTATATATTACAAAAAAATTGAAAATGTATTGAGAAAGTATTTGAAGAATATTGAATAAGTATTTTTTTTAAGTTGAACACGTATTGTAGGATCGAAAGTATGTCTAGAGGGGGTGGGTGATTAGACTACTTGACCAAATAAAACCTAACCTTTTCCAAATTTTAGTTGTAGGCTGACTTTAGCAATTATGACAAGTCAAGCAACACCCTAAATATGCAATTCTAAGAGTATAGCAGCAGAAAGTAAGACATTGCACATGTAAGTAAAGGATGGGTTTGGAGAAGGCAAATGCAATGGGGACATGATGATTTTTTGCGTGGTTCCGATAGGTGGTGCTATCGTACGTCCATGTTGATGGAGACTTCAACCCACATAGGGTAATGGCTGCGCGAGTCCATGGAGGGCTCTAGCTGTGAAGGGTCGATGAAGAAGCAACCTTGTCTATGCCACTATGTCCATCCATGAAGGACTTGCCTCACTCGGGTAGTTCTTCACAAAGTAAGCCAATGCTACTTCTTGAGCTTGCGTTGAGTTTTCCCTTGAAGAGGAAAGAGTGATGCAACAAATTAGATATAAGTATTTCCCTTAGTTGAGAACCAAGGTATCAGTCCAGTAGGAGGCACAAGCAAGTCTCCAATCAATGCACCTGCACAAACAAACAAATACTTGCACACAACGCGAAAAAGGGTTGTCAATCCCTTCACGGTCATGAATAAGAGTGAGATCTGATAGAGATAGATTTAAAATAAAGTAAAAGGCTAAATAAAGTAAACACAAAATAATTGTAGCAAGATATTTTTGGTTTATGGTTTTATAGATCTGAAAGTATATGATGGAAAATAGACCCGGGGACCATAGGTTTCACTAGAGGCTTCTCCCTTGAAGAAAGCATACGATGGGTAAATAAATTATTGTCAAGCAATTGATAGAAAAGTTCAAAGTTATGAAATTATCTAAGGCAATAATCATGAATATAGGCATCACGTCCGTGAATAGTAGACCGACTCCTTCCTGCATCTACTACTATTACTCCACTCATCGACTGCTCTCCAACATCCATCTAGAGTATTAAGTTAAAAACAGAGTAACACCTTAAGCAAGATGACATGATGTAGAGGGATAAATGCATGAAATATGATATGAACCCCATATTTTTATCCTTAATAGCAACAACACAATACATGCCTCGCTACCCCTAGTATCTCACTGGGTGAGGACACTGGTAGATTGAACCCATCACAAAACACCGCTCCCATTGCAAGAAAAAACAATCTGGTTGGCCAAACCAAATCGGTAGATCGAAGAGAAATACAAAGCTATCTCAATCATACATAAAAGAGTCCAGAGAAGACTCAAATAATATTCATAGATAATCTGATCATAAATCCACAATTCATCAGATCTCGACAAACACACTGCAAAAGAAGACTACATCGAATAGATCTCCAAGAACATTGTATTGAAGACCAAAGAGAGAGAAGAAGCCATCTAGCTACTAGATATGGACCCGTAGGTCTATGCTAAACTACTCACGCATCATCGGAGGGGCAGCAAGGTTGATGTAAATGCCCTCCATTATTGAATGCCCCTACGGAGGAGTACCAGAAAAGGCCCCAATATGGGATTACACGGGAACAGAGACCTGCGGGGGTGGAGAAGTATTTTTGGGGATGCCTCTATCATTCCTAGAATATTTGGGAATTTATAGGCTAAAGATTGAGGTCGGTGGACTCCCAAGGGGGCCATATGCCCTAGTTGCGCCCCTGAGTCTTGTCGTTTCCTCGAGGATCTTCTGACTTGCACTCCAAGTCCTCTGGATGTCTTCTGGTCCAAGAAAAATCATCGCGAAAGTTTTATTCCATTTGGACTCTGTTTGATATTCCTTTTATGAAAAATTCAAAAATAAGGAAAAAACAGAAACTGGCACTCGGCTCTAGGTTAATAAGTTAGTCCCAAAAATAATATAAAATAGCATATTCATGCATATTAAACATCCAAAGTTGATTATATAATAGCATGGAACAATAAAAAATTATTGATACGTTGGAGACGTATCAGCAAACTCCATGCCCTTATAAACTTCTTGGTTCAACTACACATCATGTCGGAGGCTCTCAAGCGACACCTAACCAATCTAGGAGACACCACTCTCCAAAAGTTAATAAACGGTGTCTTGATGATGAACTCCTTGCTCTTGTGCTTCAAATGATAGTCTCCCCAACACTCAACTCTCTCTCACACATATTTGGCTATAGTGGAAGAGGGATTTGAGTGGAAAGCAACTTGGGGAAGGCTAGAAATCAAGGTTCAAATGGAATGAATGGAATATCTTGATATTAGCACATGAGTAGGTGGTTCTCTCTCAGAAAATGAGTAGTGGAAGTGTAGGTACATTCTGATGGCTCTCTTACTAAGAGGGGTGGAGGGGTATATATAGCCTCTGCACGAAATCCAACCGTCACAGACTTTTGACCCAACTCGGTGGCACCGATTAGAAATCTCGGTGGCACTGATTAGGAATCTCGGTGGCACCGACATGTGTAAAAGATATGAAGGTTGGAGGTCTCTATGAGACCGACTGGAAACAACTCAGAGCATTTGATGTGCAGTAGTAGGGAAAAACCTTGCTTCGGTGGTATCGATTACATCATCTCGATGAGACCAAAATAAGTGAAATAATTAACAGAAGGTTGCCAAGCCATCTTGGTGGCTCCGATTGCAAACTCGGTGGGACCGAAATAATTGCAATAGGCAACACCGAGTTGTCAAGGCCATCTCGGTGAGACCGAGATCCATATCGGTGGATCCGATTTGTTAGGGTTTGGTTGTGGCAGTGTATAGACAAACTCGGTGGGTCTGGGTGGGGAAGTTTTGGTGGGGCTAAGTTGGAATGTAGGATTTTGGACAGATGTGGATAGATAAAGTGGCTGAGGGTTTGGAGCAATATCACTAAGCACTTGAGCAACCAGAACATCATCAAAACCTCATCCCCTTTTAATAATATAGTCTTTCCTATGGAATCAATGTGATCTTGGATCACTTCACTAAAAATGTAGAGTCTTGAGCTTTTGACAATCCATGTCCTTAGCATTTTGAGGGGTCCGCAATTCATAGTCCTTGCCATGCCAATCATTGAACTTCCTGAAATCATTAACTTGAAAGGATATTAGTTCAATGAGATATATGTTGTTATTAATTACCAAAACCACCAGGGGATTAGTTTCATTTTCAATCTCCCCCTTCTTTGTAACTGATGACAACATATAGATCAAAGCTTTGACAAATGATTAAATGAATAAAATACATCATCGCTTTGAGAAGTATGTGATAAGGAAGAGCTCCACCTAAATTTGTGCATTACTAAAAAATTGTGTTGGAATGCAAATACACAATCGATTAAGACCATGGGCCACTCTTCCATGTCACATACAACTTGGTGGAGCTTATAAAATGATATGATTGGAATAATAAGCACATGTCACCAAAACACAAGTGAATAATCATACAAGGATAACGATAAAGATAAGCAATGGGCATAACATGAATCATAGTATGATCAATCACACACAACCAACATAGTATCTCGCAAATATAACCAACAAAGAAGCACGAACCAAAAAGTAGAAGAAACTCGAGAAAACCAATGATCAAAAGCAATACATTCGCTCTCAAAGCCTGATGTTTTCTACTTCTTCATCTTGCGTTAATTTTACCTTGAAGAGGAAAGGGTGATGCAACAAAGTAGAGATAAGTATTATCCTCAGTTGAGAACCAAGGTATCAATCCAGTAGGAGGCACAAGCAAGTCTCCAATCTATGCACCTGCACAAATTAACAAACACTTGTACACAACGCGAAAAAGGGGTTGTCAATCCCTTCAATGTCACGAACAAGAGTGAGATCTAATAAAGATAGATTTAAAACTAAAATAAAAATATAATAAAGTAAAAACAAAATAATTGCAGTAAGATATTTTTTGTTTTTTTTGTTTTATAGATCTGAAAATAATAGATGGAAAAGAGACCGAGGACATAGTTTTCACTAGACGCTTCTCTCTCGAGCACAAAGTTTTGACGATATCTAAGGCAATGATCATGAATATAAGCATCACGTCCATGAAAAGTAGACCGACTCCTGCCTGCATCTACTACTATTACTCCACTCATCGACCGCTATCCAACATGCATTTAGAGTATTAAGTTAAAAACAGAGTAACACCTTAAGCAAGATGACATGATGTAGAGGGATAAACTCATGCAATATGATATAAACCCCATCTTGTTACCCTTAATGGAAAAATACAATACGTGACTCGCTACCCTTTCTGTCACTTGGTGAGGACACCGCAAGATTGAACCCATCACAAAGCACCTCTCCCATTGCAAGAAAAACCAATCTAGTTGGCCAAACCAAATTGATAGATCAAAGAGAAATATAAAGCTATCTTAATCATGCATAAAAGAGTTCAGAGAAGACTCAAATAATATCCATAGAAAATCTGATCATAAATCCACAATTCATCGGTTCTCGACAAACACACCGCAAAAGAAGATTACATCAAATAGGTCTCCAAGAACATCATAAAGAACATTGTATTGAAGAACAAAGAGAGAGAAGAAGCCATCTAGCTGCTAGCTATGGACCCGTAGGTATGTGGTAAACTACTCACGCATCATCGGAGGGGCAGCAAGGCTGATGTAGATGCCCTCCGTGATCGAATCCCCCCTTCGGTAGAGTACCAGAAAAAGCCTCCAGGTGGGATCTCACAGGAACAGAGACCTGCAGTGGTGGAAAAGTATTTTCGTCTGTCCTTCTAGGGTTTTGGGAATATTTGATAATATATAGGCCACGGGGCGGGGCCAAGGGGTGCTCGAGGGGGCCGCAAGACCTAGGAGCGCCGCCTAGGGCGTGCCCCCTTGCTTGTCGCCGCCTCAGGGATCTTCTGACTTGGACTCCAAGTCCTCTAGATGTCTTCTCGTCCAAGAAAAATCATTGCAAAAGTTTTATTCCATTTGGACTTCGTTTGATATTCCTTTTCGACGAAGTTCAAAAACTAAGGAAAACAGAAACTGGCACTAGGCACTAGGTTAATAAGTTAGTCCCAAAAATAATATGAAATAGCATATTCATGCGTATGAAACAACTAAAGTTGATAATATAATAGCATGGAACAATAAAAAAATATTAATACATTGGAGACGTATCAAGCTGTGATGCCCCCGATTTGGTCGTACGCTAATCATGCACGCAAACGTGATGACCAAGATCAGGGACTCACTGGAAGATATCACAACACAACTCTAGATACAAATAAAATAATACAAGCTTTTTATTACAACCAGGAGCCTCGAGGGCTCGAACACATAATCTCGAATACATAAGAGTCAGCGGAAGCAACAATATCTGAGTACAAACATAAGTTAAACAAGTTTGCCCTAAGAAGGCTAGCACAAAAGAAACATGATCGAAAAGGAAAGGCCTCCTTCCTGGGAGCCTCCTAACTATTCCTGGTTGTGGGCGGTCTGCACGTAGTAGTAGCCTCCATCGGGGAAGTAGTAGTCGTCAAATGTGCCATCTGGCTCCTGGACTCCATCATCTGGTTGCAACAACCAGAAAGAAGGGGGGAAAGGGGGTAGAAAAGCAACCGTGAGTACTCATCCAAAGTACTCGCAAGCAAGGATGAATACTACATATGCATCGGTATCAATGAAAGGGGTAGTATATGTGGACTAAACTGCAGAATGCCAGAATAAGAGGGGAGAAGCTAGTCCTGTCGAAGACTAGCATCTTCTGGAAACCACCGTCTTGCAACAAGAGGAGGGAGTAGAGTAGTATAACATATGTCATATTTATTTTGTTATCAACACCCCGGGATCCTTTCTCGGCCCCCGGAGCAACATATCCAAATCATGCCTCAGCATCCAGTTCTAGTTGTATCGATCGGGATACAACTCCAAGTGTCTGTTACAGTAGGACATGCTATCGATAGATGTTCTCTTCCCTGTAGGGGGTGCACCAACTTACCCACCACGCTCGCAAAATTCCGGCCGGACACACCATCAGGTCATGTCCGGCCTTAGCCAAAACGATACGCCGCAACGCGACCTAGGCCTAATAGAGAGGTCAGCAGGCCGGACTAAACCTATGCCCCAAAGGGTCTTGGGCCATCACCTTGGGAACTCCTGCACGTTGCATGGGCGGCCGGTGAGCAGACCTAGCTACCTCCTTAAAAATGTAGGTGATTACCCAGTCCAACCCGGCACGCGCCTCTCAGTCGCATGTCGTCTAGTAAGCTTCGGCTGATGCATACGACGCAGAACGCCCATACTATGCCCAGGTGATGGTTAGTGCTATTAGGCCAGAGGCCCCTCGGCTCAAATATCCAAACCTTTCAGTGTCTTGGGAACACTCGATAACGAGTAGAGACTCATGATCATGTGACCCCATTGCCCCATCTCGAGGACTTGCGGCAAGGGCTAAGAATGCCCGGCCACGCCCCGTAATTATCTCGCGGGTACCTTCCCGGTCAACCCGACTCCACATCACTCGCAATTAAGCTCGCGCGGGTACCCCTCAGGGCCGACCCGTCTTTAGTAACATGGTTCAGTGTAAAGTCATAGTAACCATAGTAACTGTGTGTCTAACACCCAAGGGAACCCTAAGGAATGACCCCTGATGGAATTCCACATGATGTTATTATCAAGGTGAACGAAGAAGGAATCACCCTCGATGATCCATACTTGAGGGGTTGCACGACAGAGTCGTTATCGGGAATAGTGAAGGAGGAATCACCCTCAACGACCATAATCGATTAACTAACCTACAAGGTTAACATCAGAAGTGCTGACGAGGTATCACCTAGTAGTGTCGGACAACTATGGGGGAAAGTGATGTGCAGTGCCGGGGTCTGGTCTTCGACCCCGTTGATTGAGTCATCTGGTAATCCAGTGGGGGCAACAAGGACAAGGTCGGGGTCTCTGATGGATCTCTAACCAGCCTATACTTAGCAGTTACAATAAGCATGTAAGGTATGAAAGCAGGTAATAACAACAGGCTATGCATCAGAATAGGATCATACAAAAAACATTAGCAGTTCTAATGCAAGCATAAGAGAGAAGAGAGTGGGTGATATCGAAATGATCAAGGGGGGTTGGTTTGCCTGGTTGCTCAGACGAGAAGGAGGGTCGTGGATAACGTAGTCGAACAAAGGGGCAGCATTGGTGTTACTCTCGAAGTCTACCGGAGAGAGGAGGTGGAAGAAATAATAAATATAAACAAACAGATGTATCGCTAAGCATTACATGGCAATATGTTGTGCAGGGTGTGACCTTACGTATGGCTACATGATATAGGTGAAGGTGTATTTCAATCGGGAATGCTTTCCCTGTTCCGGACATGTGTTAGACAGATGACCGGAGGGGGAATGTTGTATGTTCGATTTTCTAGGGATGTGTGGCGGATGAACGGACAATGTTTTCGGATTCGTCTCGTCATTCTGAGCAACTTTCATATATAAATCTTTTTCATTCGAGTTACGGATTATTTTATATGATTTTTCAAAGTTGTAATGAATTCCCAAATTACTGGATTTAATTTCAATCGAAAAACATTAAAATAATAAATGCTATGGGTACACAGAAGAGTACCCAGCATTAAGCACATGTGGCTGACAGATGGGCAGTTGACCAAGTCAACAGAGACTAGTCGACCAGTTAATAGTAGAAGTGGGTCCACATGTCATTGACTCTAACTTTAGCAGTTGAGGTAATTTTGCTTAATTAACAGTGGAGCTCATCTGTCATTGAGTTATTTTATGTTAATGACCTAATTAAGTAATTATTTTAGTTACTATTTATTTTAATTCTAATTTTCATTTTCCCTTTTTTATCCAGGGACTGGGCCCACATGTCATTGGGCCCGGGGGCCTAAACGGGCGGCGGTTAACGGGGCGGGCACTGGGTGTGGGTGAACCCACCTGGACGCCGGCTAGGGCACCCGTGGTTGCGTGCGCGCACACATGCCCAAGGCATGACATAGTGGCAGCAGGAGGCGAGGCAACGGGGCGGTGTCTTGTGCGGAGGCGACTGGAAGCGGACGTCGCGGGTGGGGGGCGAATCCACGTGCGTCGAGGTAGTGGTGACCAGCTCTGGCACATAGGAGTGGCAAGCATGCACTCGCCATGAGCATGGGTACATGGCAATGCACTGAGCGCGCTTGGTCAGGGGAGGAGAAGGGGGAGGCGGGCGCGGCTACCCGGGAGCCGGACGGGGAGGCAGCGTGCTCGAGGGGGGTGCGGGGGTGCCGAGGAGGTCCGTTGACAACGGGAGAACGCAGAGGGGTCTGGGCGCGCCTGAGGCGAGGCCGACTTCGGGGCGAGCGGCTTTGGGGGCAGGGCCGCAGGGCAGCGGACGGCGACGTTGGCACGACGCGGTGACGAGGTGGCGACGGGAGGCGAGGTGACAACGATGGGGCTTCCCCCAGCTAGGCCTGTCGGCTCAGTTGGGCCACGAGGGGGGGGGGCTTCCCCCTTTTTTACGTTTTCCTTTTGCTTTCATTTTACTATTTTATATTATGTTCTTAATAGTTTTAGTTTTACAAACATGTAAGAACGGCACCCAAATTAGAGTTATTAGGTATGCTACCGCCATAAAATTTTTGGCCCTAAACAAAATAGTTTGCAATTTTATAATTAATAAAATGCACTTTATTAACTACTTAAGCCACTCTTTTATTTATTTTGGGGTATTTAATCACTTTCCAAAAATGTTGGTTCATCACCATAATTAGTTATGGAATATTTACCATAAGATGAACATTTTAGATTTGACATTCGAAAACATTCATTGTTTGACTTTACTTTAAATTTTATTTTTGAATCGGTTTTGAAACAACGCGGGATTAACATCGTGTTGATGTCGCACCATTCGTAAAGGGTTACTGTAGCTTAATTATCCGGGCGTCACAATTCCTCCACTACAAGAAATCTCGTCCCCAGATTTAAGGGGTGGAGTAAGGAGGAAAGACTCGGGAAGGACGGAGCTAACACAATATAGGTACCTGGGGGCTATCTCACTGAATGTGGCATAGAGGCATCTCTCGAGTTGAAATTCAAGAACGTCATCGAGAGCAAGGTAAGAATGTGCAATAAGAAGCTTCAGGAGGGTAGGCAACCGTTCGTTGTCTAAACCACATGGTGAAATGGCTTCAAAACAATGGGATAATTATTGCGTCTAATTCCAGAATATATCACTAGGAAGGTGGTTCGTGGTTTACCTACGAAGCCAAGCACGAGGAACACATTCGAAAAATAGGGATGCACAATAGAGTTAGGTTTCGATCTTGTGGAACTGTGGGTTATGGGCCCACCATGTGGGTTAAAAGTAGAAATAGTAGTGACATCTTGCACAGTCTTGAAAGCAAGGCATGTCAGGGAATAGCATGTCAGTTATGTCGGCAACAACGTCGGTACAAAGGGCGAGGGATGAAGAGAACCATTTTCCTTCTCGTTGAATGAGACGGACCAATTGGCAAAGTTCTCTTCCATCGGTGGTTACCGAAATGTCATCAACAATAGTAACACGGTCTTACTAACAAGGTTGTACACCGAGGTGTTTGTATAAGCAGGGAATTATCACCCCTCAGATAAGTTAGATTACCAGAAAAGTTTAAACAAACCAATGGAAAGGAAAATGTGTTTATACACAATGAATAGGAGTATATCCTTCCCAAGATTAAGAAGGGCATGATATACGTGTCAGGATATCAAAGTCATGACCATATAAAAAAGGGGTAAATATGTACCATACAACGATGTTGGGATAGCTGAACAAGAAACATTTAGCATGGCGCTTCCAATGTTCTTGTGGATATTCGGAGTACCATAGACATGCTTCGAGATAGCACTGACATGGTCATTGGGTAAAGATCAGACTTTGGATACACGAGGATCAATTGGAAACAACCTATAAATAACCCATACAATTTCAACAAGGAAAAGATAAGGATGTGGTCGACGGGCTCAGTAACAATTCATCGAGAGTTCCAAAGAGATGGTATTCCATAATTATTTGAACTGGGAGATAATATTGGACATAGCGAAGTATATGAAGAAGTATGTTCGAGGAGAACATCCACGAGTAAACATTTATCAAAACTGCACATGGAAATATGGACCAAGTGGCACGATCAATGGTGAAAATGGTGATTTCATAACCAAAAGACTAGGAATGAAGCTATCGACCATTAATTTCAAGCAATAGAGTTGCTAGAAGTTTTGAATTTACACAACATAGTCCAATGGTCGGTATTCCGGATAGCAACAACATGGGGACCAAGATAAGAACGGGGATGGCGATAAATATTATTATTTCAAGAATTAACAGCTGGAGCAATTCTCATGACATCCTTGACATAATAGATGGTAATACTCAAATGTAGAACATAACATAAGTTGGATAGTTAGGAACTCAAGGTACAACACATAACATGAACAAGTTTGTGTTGGAGGGTAGGCAATAAAGTGGTTGATGATAACACAATTCATCAAGGGGCAAGAATGGTATTCCACCTAATGGATTCGATAGATATCCTAAAGGAGTGAAAATGTTGATGATCAGCACAACAATGTTTGTCGAGAGGCTCCATGAAGAAGCAATCGAACAACCATTGCAACAAGCAAAAGGAATGGTGAAGCCAAAGGTTATTATATCCATAGATAAGATGCAATGTCAGAATCAGAGTTGTCTTTCAAGACAAACAATACGATGTTGAAAGCTCGATGTAAGATTAGCTCGTCGCCGAAAATTATGCTCCCGGAAGAAGGAGCACAGTTAAAATTTAGCACGATAATGATATAGCCGAATAGGCTAGGTATGACTTGAAGGATTATTTAAACTTGTAAGCAACGAAAATTACTTAGAGTTATAGAATCAAAGGGCGGAATCGATTCACTTACTGGTGTTCTCTAGTGATAATAACTCATAACCCAGGAGAAATCTGAAATTGGTGAGAAAAAAATACTAGATGAAGACTCATAGGAAGCAACAGAGTTCCTTGCTATTCTCGAGATACCGGAGGGTTATACTCGAAGGAAGATCAAAAAAGGGGTTGCATGATCTGTAGAAGACAAGTGCTTTAACTTGTCCAAGAAATGGAATTAAGGAGACAATATAGTCGAAATCATGATTGCAAAGGATTAATTCACATATACCAGATGATATTATATCAAGGAAATCATTATTATTACAAGAAGCTTCCATGATAAGATCTACATCATGTCCATGGGCATGAACACAACGTTCAAGGTCGACTCCCACTTTTCCAATGCAAAACCATTGATTCACTTCTTGTTTCGAAAATGGCATTAGTGTTCAAAGTTTTACCTGGTGAAATAACAGATGAGTAAGACCCATGAAATCTTTTGGGTTCACGCGGATTTATGGAAGGCATAGGTTCAACCCATAGGGGCATCTTAGGAACATATACCACAATCTTTAAGAGTAAATAACACCAGCTAGAAGCAGAGCATGGTTTACAAAATCATAGGATACTATTTACCAAAGGCATTATGTATCCGAGGAAAGACTCGCAAGGTCGTTGAATATGAAGGACACTGTCGGATAATAATCCAACACAGGGTCTAGCGGTCCTTAAGGGATCCGATGGGAGTATCGGTACTCAACCAGAGGAAGAAAGAATGCAAAGTCATGGGATTATGAAAACATCTGAAAAATTCAGGGCTCAAATGCAAAGGAATTATGATTTGCAAATCAATGAATCAGAAACAAACACTCTGATTAAGGATAGGTAAGACGAGTAGGCTTAGGGTACACTTGATGGTAATTTGATTGGTCGTAATCCAGCTCATATTCAGAATGACGTCTTAGCTGGTAGAACGAATTCTAGTTTGACTGATGATTCCGAGTATTTGTAACCTATTGAATCAATATGATCAGAAAGTCAATCACAAATAATTTTAATGAATATTGATATACATATGGAATTAACCATAATGCAAGTAGGTAAAACATTCCAAAGCAATAGGTTGCTGAGGATTTTGGAAGATTGAATAGTGTTTCAAAGACATTTGTGAAACACATGAACAACTTGGGATGAACGAATCTCTGGTAAGTGTGAGGAATTATTCATACATGTATTCATGCGGAATAGGAGCTGCAAGGCAGCGTACACAAAGGATTCTCGGAATATCCGAAGTATTTCAGGGTATTTTGTAATAACAAGAACAATTGAAATGAAGGTACAGATGACAAGTGTATGCAGCTATCCTTAGGGATTTATCAGTGATATGGAATTGTAACGGTGAAGGGAACAAAGTCTTGAGAGAACATCGTAGAGTATCTTTGGAATCTTCTCGTGCAGCAGGACATCATCTTGAATGAAGGGCTCTCTGGGAGCAAGTTTTTATGAGAACCTAAAGTCGAAGTTACCAAAATCTTTAACCCAAATAGGAGAGAGATCAGAGTCCCAGAGTAAAGACGAGGAATAAAATATCCTATTACCACCCAATGGCGACGTGGGCCCGTAAGACACACAGCCATGTTAGTAAAAAGTTGTAGTGACTAGACTCAACTTCGACCAAGGAGTTGGAAAGGGGGGGTTCCTACAGGCAGTCGGCTTAGATACCAACTTGTGACGCCCCCGATTTGACTATACACTAATCATGCACGCAAACGTGTACGGCCAAGATGAGGGACTTACTGGAAGATATCACAACACAACTTAAGACACAAATAAAATAATACAAGCTTTATACTACAAGCCAGGGGCCTTGAGGGCTCGAATACATAAGATTCAGCAGAAGCAACAATATCTGAGTACATACATAAGTTAAACAAGTTTGCCTTAAGAAGGCTAGCACAAAAGCAACATGATCGAAAAGGCAAGGCCTCCTGCCTGGGAGCCTCCTAACTACTCCTGGTCATCGACGGTCTGCACGTAGTAATATCCTCCATCGGGGTAGTAGCAGTTGTCAAATGTGGCATCTGGTTCCTGGACTCCATCATCTGGTTGCAACAACCAGAAACAAGAAAGAAGGGGGGAAAGGGGGTAGCAAAGCAACCGTGAGTACTCATCCAAAGTACTCACAAGAAAGGATCTATAATACATATGCATCGATATCAATGAAAGGGTTAGTATATGTGGACTAAACTGCAGAATGCCAGAATTAGAGGGGAAGAAGCTAGTCCTATCGAAGACTGCCATCTTCTGGAAACCACCGTCTTGCAGCAATAGGAGGGAGTAGACTAGTATAACATAAGTCATATTTATGTTGTTGTCAACACCACGGGATCCTTTCTCGACCCCTGGAGCAACATATCCAAATCATGCCTCAGGATCCAATTCTAGTTGTATCGATTGGGATACAACTCCAAGTGTCCATTACCATAGGACAGGCTATCGATAGATGTTTTCTTCCCTCTAGGGGGTGCACCAACTTACCCACCACGCTCAGTTAATTCCGGTCGGACACACCATCAGGTCATGCCCGGCATCGGCCAAAATGATACGCCGCAACCCGACCTAGGATTAATAGAGAGGTCAGCACGCCGGACTAAACCTATGCCCCCAGGGGTCTTGGGCCATCACCTCGGGAACTCCTGCACGTTGCATGGGCGGGCGGTGAGCAGACCTAGCTACCTCCTTAAAAAGGAAGGTGCTTAACCAGTCCAACCCGGCACGCGCCGCTCAGTCGCACGACGTCTAATAAGCTGTGGATGATGCATACAGCGTAGAACGCCCATACTATGCCCACATGATGGTTAGTGCTATCAGGCCAGAGGCCCCTTGGTTCAAATATCCAAACCGTTTAGTGTCTTGGGAACGCGTGGTAGCATGCAGAGACTCACGACCATGTGACCCCATCTCCCCGTCTCGAGGACTTGTGGCAAGGGCTAAGAATGCCCGGCCACGCCTCGTAATTATCTCGCAGGCACCTTCCAGGTCAACCCGACTCGACATCACTCGCAATTAAGCTCACGCGAGTACCCCTCAGGGCCGACCCATCTTTAGTAACATGGTTCAGTGTGTCTAACACCAAAGGGAACCATGAGGAATCACCTTCAATGGAATTACACATGATGTTATCGTCAAGGTGAACAAAGGAGGAATCACCCTCGATGATCCCAGCTTGAGGGGTTGCACGACAGAGTCATTATCGGGAATAGTGAAGGAGGAATCGCCCTCGATGACCATAACGGATTAACTAACCTACAAGTTTAACATCAGAAGTCCTCACGAGGTATCACCCTCGGCACTCGATAGTGAACCAGTAGTGTCGGACAACTGATACGTCTCCAACGTATCTACTTTGCCAAACCCTTTTTCCCTTGTTTTGGACTCTAACTTGCATGATTTGAATGGGACTAACCCGGACTGACGCTTTTTTCAGCAGAACTGCCATGGTGTTGTTTTTGTGCAGAATAACAAGTTCTCGGAATCGCCTGAAAATCAACGGAGAATTATTTCGAAAAATATAAAAAATACCTGCAAGAAGATCCTCACCAGGGGGCCTTGGGCATGTCCACGAGGTTGGGGGCGCGCCCCCTGCTTCATGGGCCCCATGGTGCTCCACCGACGTACCCCCGGATCCTATAACTTCTGTTTCGGGGAGAGAAAAAAAATAAGGGAGAAGGAATTATTGCGTTTTACATGGCGGAGCCGCCGCCAAGCCCTAAACTCTCTCGAGAGGACTGATCTGGAGTCCGTTCGGGGCTCCGGAGAGTGGAGATCGTCGCCATCGTCATCATCAACCTTCCTCCATCACCAATTCCATGATGCTCACCGCCGTGCGTGAGTAATTCCATCGTGGGCTTGCTGGACGGTGATGGGTGGGATGGGATCTATCATGTAATCGAGTTAGTTTTGTTAGGGTTTGATCCCTAGTATCCACTATGTTCTGAGATTGATATTGGTATGACTTTGCTATGCTTAATGCTTGTCACTAGGGCCCGAGTGCCATGATTTCAGATTTGTACCTATTATGTTTTCATGAATATATGTGTGTTCTTGATCCTATCTTGCAAGTCTATAGTTACCTACTATGTGTTATGATCAGGCAACCCCGAAGTGACAATAATCGGGACCACTCCCGATAATGATCATAGTTTGAGGAGTTCATGTATTCACTATGTGTTAATGCTTTGGTCCAGTACTCTATTAAAAGGAGGCCTTAATATCCCTTAGTTTCCAATAGGACCCCGCTGCCACGGGAGGGTAGGACAAAAGATGTCATGCAAGTTCTTTTCCATAAGCACGTATGACTATATTTGGAATACATGCCTACATTGCATTGATGAACTGGAGCTAGTTATGTGTCACCCTAGGTTATAGCTTCTACATGATGAATTGCATCCAACATAATTTCCCATCACCGATCCAATGCCTACGAGGTTTACCTATATTGCTAGTTGCTTATTTACTTTTCCATTGCTACTATCACAAAAACTACAAAAACACTATCGTTACTTTTATTGCTGCTACCACCACTATCATATTACTTTGCTACTAAAATATCTTGCTGCAGATACTAAGTTTCCAGGTGTGGTTAAATTGACAACTCAGCTGCTAATACTTAAGAGTATTCTTTGGCTCCCCTTGTGTCGAATCGATAAATTTGGGTTGAATACTTTACCCTGAAAAACTGTTGCAATCCCCTACACTTGTGGGTTATCAAGACTATTTTTTGGCGCCGTTGCCGGGTAGCATAGCTCTATTCTTTAAGTCACTTGGGATTTATATCTATTGATCACTATGAAGAATCTGAAGGACTCAAAAACCAAGATCTTACCCTCAACTACGAGGGGAGGTAAGGAACTGCCATCTAGCTCTGCACTTGATTCTCCTTCTGTTACGAGTAAACTTGCGACACCTAATCCTGCTATTGAATCTGATATGTCGTATGTTCTTGATGATGCTACTTCTACTATGTATGATGAAACTACTTCTATGCCTGATACTGTGCCACTAGGTGAATTTCTAGATGAACAAATTGCTAAGGTTAGGGAGAGTGCAAATGTTGATGATATTTACGAAAGTGATGATGAAACTACTCCCAACAGATATGAATTGCTTGTTCTGCCTGAGGGTTATGTTATGGATGAAGAAACTGCTAGAGACATTCTTGCTTGCAATGATAGATATGATCTTAAGAAATTATTAGCTAAGCTAAAAGAAAAGTCCTTGAATGCTAGAATGAAACATGACCCTGCTTTTGGTACTTCACCTATCTGTGTTACTGATAAGGATTATGAATTCTCTGTTGATCCTGAGTTAATTACTTTGGTTGAGTCTGATCCTTTCCATGGCTATGAGTCTGAAACTGTTGTAGCACATCTTACTAAGTTGAATGATATAGCCACCCTGTTTACCAACGATGAGAAGATTCGTTACTACTATATCCTTAAGCTATTTCCTTTCTCTTTAAAGGGTGATGCTAAGACATGGTTTAATTCTCTTGATGCTGGTTGCGTGCGTAGTCCCCAATATATGATGTATTACTTCTCTGCTAAATATTTTCCCGCTCATAAGAAACAAGCTGCCTTACAGGAAATATGTAACTTTGTGCAAATTGAAGAAGAGAGTCTCCCACAAGCTTGGGGGAGGCTTCTCCAGTTACTTAATGCTTTCCCTGATCATCCTCTTGAGATGCATGATATACTTGATGTCTTTTATAATGGACTAACCGATGCTTCCAGAGACCACCTGGATAGTTGTGCTAGTTTTGTTTTCAGGGAAAGAACAGTTCAACAAGCTGAATTATTATTGAATAATATGCTTGCCAATGAAAATAATTGGACACTTCCTGAACCAGCCCCTAAGCCGACCCCAAAGAAAAGAGGTGTTCTATTTCTCAATACTGAAGATATGCAAGAGGCACAAAAATCTATGAAAGAAAAAGGTATTAATGCTGAAGATGTTAAGAATTTACCGCCTATTGATGAAATACATGGTCATGATAACCTGATACAGGTAGTAAAGGTAAATTCTCTTTATAGATTTGATGAAGGTGATATTCCTCATTATAAGTCTGCTAGCCAATGCTTAGATGAGTTTGACAATTTTATTGTGAAACAAGAAAACTTCAATGCTTATGTTGGTAGACAATTACAACACAATGCTTATATGATTGAACGCTTGAGTGATTATCTGTCTAGAGCTAAAGGTGAAATGAAACTTATTAGTAAACATGCTTCCATGGTCACCACTCAATTAGAACAAGTACTTAAGCCTCAGAATGATTTTCTCAATGAATTAAATAGTAAGAATAATGATAATGCCATTAGAGTTGTGACTAGAGGTGGTAGAATGACTCAGGAACCTCTGTATCCTGAGGGCCACCCTAAGAGAATTGAGCAAGATGCTCAGAGAGGTAATTTAGATGTACGTAGTTCTTCTAAGAAGAAGAAAAAGAAAAATGATAGAACTTTGCATGCTTCTAGTGAACCTGTAGCTGACACACCTGAGAATCCCAATGATATATCCGTTTCTGATGCTGAGACACAATCTGGTAATGAACATGAACCTAGTGATAATATTAATGATGATGTTCATGATGGTGCTCAACCTAGCAATGATAATGATGTAGAGATTGAACCTGCTGTTGATCTTGATAACCCACAATCAAATAATCAACGTTATGATAAGAGAGACTTTGTTGCTAGGAAACACGGTAGGGAAAGAGAACCATGGGTTCATAAACCCATGCCTTTTCCTCCGAAACCATCCAAGAAAAATGATGATGAGGATTTTGAGTGCTTCGTTGAAATGATTAGACCTATCTTTTTGCGTATGCGTTTGACTGATGTGCTTAGAACAAATCCTTATGCTAAGTATATGAAAGATATTATTACCAACAAAAGAAAGATACATGAAGTAGAAATTTCCACCATGCTTTCCAATTACACTTTTGAGGGTGGAATGCCTAAGAAATTAGGAGATCCAGGAGTACCTATTATACCCTGCTCCATTAAGAGAAACTATGTTAAAACTGCTTTGTGTGATCTTCGAGCCGGTGTTAGTGTTATGCCTCTCTCTTTATATCGTAGACTTGACTTGAGTAAGTTGACACCTACTGAATTTGCAAATGGCTGATAAATCAACTGCTATACCTGTCGGTATTTGTGAGCATGTGCCTGTTGTAGTTGCAAATGTTACTATTCTAACGTACTTTGTTATACTTGATATTCCTAAGGACTATAGTATGTCTATTATTCTTGGAAGACCCTTTTTGAATACTGCAGGGGTTGTTATTGATTGCAACAAAGTCAATGTTACTTTTCATGTCAATGGTAAAGAGCATACGGTACACTTTCCGAGGAAACAACCTTAGGTCCACAGTATCAATTATATTGGAAAAACTTCAACTATTACTATTGGAAGTTTTGAGTTTCCTATTCCTACTATCAAGAAGACATATGACATACTTATTGTTGGGGGCATACATATCCCCATTGAGGTAACCTAGTGTTATTCGAAAATTCTCCAGTTTCATGTCACTCGGAAAGAGTTTATTAACAAGACCTGATCAACCTTGTTAATGGATTCCTTTTGATGAGCATGAGATAGGTGAATCTAGATAGCACAACCTTCTGTACCCTCTTTTTATTTCCTGTTACTTAGGTTAAATAAAGAAAAAATTAGTATTTTCTGTTTGTTCCCAGACTTACCCGTGCAATAAAAAATATCCCGAAAAAAAAAGTTCTCCAAATGCCATCAAAATGAAATATGATTTTTTCTAGAATATTTGAGGAAATATGGCACTGAACACACATCGAGGGGAGCCAACACATGGCCATGAGGGTCCAGGGCGCGCCCCCTGCCTCGTGGCCCCCATCCACTTATCCTTGCACCCATGCTCTTCTTCTTCCTCCCAAAAAAAAATCACCAACCTGCTCAAACCCGAGTTCTAGATCATCTTGCTGCCATTTTCGATCTAGTTGCTCAAAGCACCATTCACCAAACTGTTTGAGGAGATTGTTCCTTGGTATGTGACTCCTCCATTGGTCCAATTAGTTTTTGTTCTAGTGCTTTATTTGTTGCAAATTTATGCTGCTGTGGTGACCTTGTTCTTGAGCTTGCATGTCAAATTTTCTTGGTCCCAAGTAGTTCTAATGCATGATATAGCCTCTAGGAACTTGTAGGAGTTGTTGCTATCAATCTTGTTGAGTTTGGTTAACTTTTATTTTGAAGTTACTAAAAATTTCAGAAAATTTCAGAAAAATGTCTAGGAGAAACTTCCAAGGTGGTCCTTCAAGGATGCAAGAACCGAGGCTCGTGTTCCATGAGCCGGACGATGAACCACCGAGGGATGCTGATGTGCTGCCTTGTGAATGGCCGTCAGATGAATTCATGGGTCAAGCTGGCATTGAAGAGGAATTTTACACATACGTGTGCAACGCTGACCTCAAGGACTTCATACAAGATAAGTGTCCTCAATACCTTGGCTTAACTGATAGCTTTGTGAGAAGGATTAAATTTTCATCTTCACGTAATTCTCACACTGTACTGTTTGACCTATATGATAAATCTTATACCATGGATTTAGAGGATTTTAATGTTGCTTGCAAACTCCCACAGTGGGGCAGTACGAGTGATCCTCGCAAATCTGAATTTAGGGAATTCCTTTCTAATATTACAGTGGGGGAGTCCAAAGAAGTCACACAGGCTACCATGGGGAGCATACATTTCCCTGCTATTCATTACTTTGCTCTCTTCATCGATAGATGCATAAACGGTAAAGATGAGGCCTGTCACATGTCTGTCCGTAATCTTAGTGTTCTCAGGAGTGCTGTACTAGGTGATAGGCAATATAACTTGGGAGCAATCGTTGCACATAGGTTACACCATAATGGCTTGCATGGAGACTTATTTGGTGGGATCTATGCTACCCGCATAGCCCGCTTTCTTGGTATACCTATGCACGTGAGTGATAAACCTTTACCTCCTGCTTATTTAGACTGCCATGATATGATTAGTCACCGGTTTATAGAGTGGGATAATCAAACCCCCAAATATCGACTAATCTTTAACGGGCAGCGTGCCATCCCTATTGTTCTTCCTGCCCCCACTTTTTTTAACTTTCAGGAAAAAGGGAGATACACTATTGGAGGAGGCAAATGATTATCATAACATGACGGAGGCAGCCGCCTTCGAGCTGCAGCTCAGCATGCAGCATCTGCTGCATCCCAGTATGACCCCAACTACAACTTTGGATATTCGCCAGGGCAATACTGGCCATAGACCAACTGAGACCAAAAGCCTAAGCTTGGGGGAGTATGTTTTTCTCACCAACTTACGTTCAGGTTCACACACTTATTCTAGTTGTCGATGTTCACACTCTTTCACTGTAACATACATGCTTAGATTCAATTTCTTTTTCTTAGTCTTTTTCTTGTGTGCTAGAAAAACCCAAAAAAACAAAAAAAATATTAGTTGTAGCTTCTAAGCTAGTTTACTTTTCTTGCTTGTAGTAGTAGTAACTAAAAAATGAAAACCCAAAAAGACTTCACGTTCTTCTTTTGCTTGTTGGGAGCTTTCCCGTGTAAATAGTTTATTTTCTTTTCTTTAGGGGTTAAGAGTAGAAGACCATAATTAAAATGCTTAGTGGCTCTCATATGCTTTGTTGTTGATTGAACCTTGAGCCATATTATCTAGTCTTCTCCCTTGTATTAAATGTCTGCAGATTCCAGCTTAGTCCAATGCATGTGCACTATTAATATTATCCACACCGTTCGGTCATGCAAGTGAAAGGCAATAAGGATGATATATGATGAACTAATTGAGATGAGAAAAGCTGGTATGAACTCGACCTCTTTTGTTTTTGTAAATATGATGGCTCATCGTTCCTGATTCAGCTTGTTATGAATGAAACATGCTTGCAATGACAATTAGAGATCATAGCTGCTTATGCCATGCTTAATTAGCTGAGAGTTTATAATGGTCTATCTTGCGTGCCGACATGATATTAAAATGGTTATGATGTGGTATGATGGGTGGTATCCTCCTTTGAAAGATTTAAGTGATCTGACTTGGCACATGTTCACGCATGTAGTTGATTCAAATCAACATAGCCTCCACGATATTTATGTTCATGGTGATTTATATCCTACTCATGCTTGCATTCATTGTTGATTAATTTTAATGCATGTTCATGACCGTTGTTGCTCTCTAGCTGGTCGCCTCCCAGTCTCTTTCTAGCCTTCGCCTATACTAAGCGGGAATACTGCTTGTGCATCCACTTCCATAAACCCCAAAGTTATTCCATATGAGTCCACCATACCTTCCTATATGCGGTATTTACCTGCCGTTCCAAGTAAATTTGTATGTGCCAAACTCTAAACCTTCAAATGAAATTTTGTTTTGTATGCTGGAACAGCTCATGTATCAACTACGGTTGTCTATATCTTCCATGCTAGGTGGGTTATTCTCACGATGAGTGGACTCCGCTCATCATTCATGAGAAAATGGCTGGTAACCGGGGTGCCCAGTCCCATGCTCAAATCATAATAATTAAACAAAACTCCCCCAGGGCTGTTGCTGGTTTGGACGGTACCCGTTGTTTCGGGCTAGCCATGGAGTGTGCTTGTTGGTGGTTGGGGGAGTATAAACTTTACCATACTGTTTGGAAACCACCTATAATGTGCGTAGCATGGGAGATATCGAGATTCTTGGTTTTTATGTTGACAATGAAAGTATACCGCTAAAAATGTTATTCATCTCTATTTAGAAATCGAGCTCTGGCACCTCTACAAATCCCTGCATCCCTCTGCGAAGGGCCTATCTATTTACTTTTATGGAGAGTCATCATCCTCTCATCAAAGAGCACCAGTAGGAGGGCACCTCTGTCGTTGCATGTATTACTATTAATTTGCATTGAGTATGATCATGACTGGATCTCTTTTACCATGAATTACAATGTTTAGTCGGTCCTTGATCTTTAAAGGTGCTCTGCATTTATGTTTTGCGGTCTCAGAAAGGGCTAGTGAGATACCATCTTGTTATATCATATCATGATTGTTTTGAGAAAGTGTTGTCATCCGAGGTTTATTATTATTGCTCGCTAGTTGATTATGCCATTGATGTGAGTAGTCTTGAGACCTGAAAGTTATTGTGAATGTCGTTAGTTCATGATCTTGTTGCAAACCTGAATGCTAACTTACATATTTACAACAACAAGAGCAAACAGAGTTTGTCAAAGGTTTTCTTTATCACTTTCAGTTTATCAACTGAATTGCTTGAGGACAAGCAAAGGTTTAAGCTTGGGGGAGTTGATACATCTGCAACGTATCTACTTTTCCAAACCCTTTTGCCCTTGTTTTGGACTCTAACTTGCATGATTTGAATGGAACTAACCCGGACTGATGCTATTTTCAGCAGCAGCAGAACTGCCATGGTGTTGTTTTTGTGCAGAATAAAAAGTTCTCGGAATCGCCTAAAAATCAACGGAGAATTATTTCGAAAAATATAAAAAATACCTGCAAGAAGATCCACACCATCGGGCCTTGGGCCTGTCCACGAGGGTGGGGGCGCGCCCCCCTGCCCAGGGCGTGCCTCCTGCCTCGTGGCCCCCCTGGTGCTCCACCGACGTACCCCTGGATCCTATATCTTCCGTTTCGGGGAGAAAAAAATATGGGAGAAGGAATTATCGCGTTTTACGAGAGGGAGCCGCCGCCAAGCCCTAATCTCTCTCGGGACGGCTGATCTGGAGTCCATTCGGGGCTTCGGAGAGCGGAGATCGTCGCCATCATCATCATCAACCTTCCTCCATCACCAATTCCATGATGCTCACCGTCGTGCGTGAGTAATTCCATCGTAGGCTTGCTGGATGGTGATGGGTTGGATGAGATCTATCATGTAATTGAGTTAGTTTTGTTAGGGTTTGATCCCTAGTATCCACTATGTTCTGAGATTGATGTTGCTATGACTTTGCTAGGCTTAATGCTTGTCACTAGGGCCCGAGTGCCATGATTTCAGATCTGAACCTATTATGTTTTCATGAATATATGTGTGTTCTTGATCCTATCTTGCAAGTCTATAGTTACCTACTATGTGTTATGATCCGGCAACCCCGAAGTGACAATAATCGGGACCACTCCCGGTGATGACCATAGTTTGAGGAGTTCATGTATTCACTATGTGTTAATGCTTTGGTCCGGTACTCTATTAAAAGGAGGCCTTAATATCCCTTAGTTTCCAATAGGACACCGCTGCCACGGGAGGGTAGGACAAAAGATATCATGCAAGTTCTTTTCCATAAGCACGTATGACTATATTCGGAATACATGCCTACATTGCATTGATGAACTGGAGCTAGTTATGTGTCACCCTAGGTTATAGCTTCTACATGATGAATTGCATCCAACATAATTTCCCATCACCGATCCAATGCCTACGAGCTTTACCAATATTGCTAGTTGCTTATTTACTTTTCCGTTGTACTATCACAAAAACTAGAAAAACACTATCGTTACTTTTTTTGCTACTACCGCCACTATCATATAACTTTGCTACTAAACTATCTTGCTGCAGATACTAAGTTTTCAGGTGTGGTTGAATTAGCAACTCAGCTGCTAATACTTAAGAGTATTCTTTGCCTCCCCTTGTGTCGAATCAACAAATTTGGGTTGAATACTTTACCCTCGAAAACTGTTGCGATCCCCTACACTTGTGGGTTATCAACAACTAAGGGGGGAAAGTGATGTGCGGTGCCGGGGCCTGGTCTTCGCTCACATTGATCGAGTCATGTGGCAATCCAGCGAGGGCAACATGTACAAGGTGGGGATCTCTGACAGATCTCTAACCAGCCTATACTAAGCAGTTACAATAGGCAGGTAAGTTATGAAAGCAGGTAACAACAACAGGCTATGCATTAGAATAGGATCATACAAAAAACAATAGCAGTTCTAATGCAAGCATTAGAGAGAAGAGAGTGGGCGATATTGAAATGATCGAGGGGGTTGGCTTGCCTTGTTTCTGAGACGAGAAGGAGGGTCGTCGATGACGTAGTCAAACACAGGGGCAGCATCGGCGACAGCCTCGAAGTCTACCGGAGAGAGGAGAGGGAAGAAACAATAAATATAAACAAACAGATGTATCACTAAGCATAACATGGCAATATGTTGTGCCTGGTGTGACCTAACATATGGCTTCACGATATAGGTGAAGGGGGATTTCAACCGGGAATGCTTTCCCGGTTCCGGACATGTGTCAGACAGATGACCGGAGGGGGAATGTTGTATGTTCGCTATGCTATGGATGTGTGGCCGACGAATGGACCGCGTATTCAAATTCATCTCGTCGTTCTGAGCAACTTGCATATAAAATCTTTTTCATCCGAGTTACAGATTATTTTATATGATTTTTCAAAATTGTTATGAATTCCCAAATTACTGGATTTAATTTCATTCAATAAACATTTAAATAATAAATGCTATGGGTACACAGAAGTGTACCCAGCATTAAGGACATGGGGCCGATTGATGGGGCCAGAGGGCCCAGTTGACCAAGTCAATAGAGACTAGTCAACCAGTGAATAGTAGAAGCGGGTCCACATGTCATTGACTCTAACTTTAGCAATTTAGGTAATTTTGCTTAATTAACAGTGCCCATCTGTCATTGAGTTATTTTATGTTAATGACATAATTAAGTAATTACTTACGTAGTAATTATTTTAGTTATTATTTATTTTAATTTTCCTTTTTTTCCTTTTTTATTAGGGGCTGGGCCCACATGTCATAGGGCCCAGGGGTCTAAACGGGCGGTGGTTAATGGGGCGGGCGTCGGGTGTCAGTGAACCCACCTGGACGCCGGCCAGGGCTGTCGCGGCTGCGCGCGTGCACACACGCCCAAGGCGTGGCTGTGGCCACATCGACGGCAAGCTGGGAAGGGGCGGTAGCGTAGTGGCAGCAGCAGGAGGCGAGGCAACGGGGCGGTGTCATGTGTAGAGGCGATTGGAAGCGGGCGCTGCAGGGGCGGGGGGGG